>JARHVA010000492.1:4757500-5297670 GCA_037957365.1 Torreya grandis | reverse complement strand
ATATGACTGCATAACATGAGATTGATGATGATTACCGCACTCCTCATGTAGCTAGATGGCCTTACCATTGGTACAAAAATTTATAAATTTTCACTTTTTATACTCTTAAATATCATTTTTATTTAAAATTTCATTTTTATTAGTTATTAACAAAATTATTGGTATTGATGATAGGGAGGAGGGTATGATGGAAAAGGGCACTAAGGATCTAATGTGGAGGTATAATTCTCAATTTTTTTCTAATTAAATTATATATATATATATATATATATCAGTCTACTAGTGAGAGGGATCTACAGGAGGTTAAGCTTGGGATGAGTCAATTTCCTTCCTCTATTAATTAGAGGGACTTGGTGTGGAGGCATAATTTTTAGTTTTGTTTCCTAAATTGAATTATTTGAGTTTTTTTGTTTTTGATAATAGATCCACTAGTTAAATAGACCTGTAAGAGGATGGCACTATATTGAATTAATTTCCTTCCTTTGTTACTAGGGACCTAATGTGAATGTATAATTTTAAGTTTTAAGTTTTAAATTGAATAATTGAAATTAATTATAACATATTTTATTTTTGGGGTTTTGATAATAAGTCACTAGTTAGATAGACCAATGGGAGGATGATGCTAGGTCACATTGACATCCTTCCTTTGATACTAGGGAATCAATGTAATGGTAAAATTTTCAATTTTATTTTATAAATTGAAGTATTTAAATTACTTATTTTATAATATTTACTTGTATTTTAGGTCCATGTCATATGTGCCTCATGATCTCCCTACACTAAGTAGTGTGAGAGGTGTAGGACCCTCTCACCCTCATCATGCTCATTGTGCATAGAATATAACACATCCTCTAAAATGTGTGGAGACCTTCCATACAAATTTGATGATATTATCTCAGGTTTAAATGTTAGGTTGATGGTGGAGAGTCCATGTGACACTCAGATAATGATTGTCCCTCTCATCTGACACTAGATTAGTACAAACATTTATATGTGAATAATAATATAGAAATATTGGAAGATGTTAAAGATGAGTAAGTATTTTAATTTACGGTATTAAATTTTTCATTATTCTAATATTTAAGTTTTTCAATTTTTAATTTTTTAGGTGTTCTAAACAAATAATACAAATGCAATGCAAAATACTATTTTTTAAATTTATCAATCTTTAAGACAACAAATTGTTTATGAAGCATAGATAATAGATCATAAAAATGATTGAAAACATATTCATAGAAGGTTATTTTAACATAAAATCACTTGGATACTATGCATAAACTATGCTTAATAGCTTAAGAAGGCATATGAGGGTAAGGCCACCAAATACATATTAAATTTTTTTTAGAGACATTTTTTTTAATTTATTATTTGTGGGTTGCATACTATAAAAATATATATGTAGAGGGGAGAAGCCTTTGAACACCATGGGTTCTAATTATTGATTGGTAACATTTGTTCAATTATTGGATCGAAACTAATAGAAATGATAATATAGGTGAGTTAATTTTTTTAATTAGATATGAAAATTTGTGAAATTTTTATAATAGACTAATTATATATTTAAAATTTATTATAATAAATGTGGTGATCAAGAGTAGCCAATAAAAATCCTAAGAAGTGAGATAAACTAAGGGGATCCTAGTGACTCATCACTTGTGACAATTGAGTGAAAAAAAGTTGCATATAAGTTTGTTAGTTAATTATAATTTATTTTATTTAAGTTGTAAGATTTTAATAAGTTATTTTACCCAAGTTTGTAATCTATTTTATAAAAATGATTGCACCTAATTTTATGACACATATTTTATTGCATGAGTAGTGATATGATTGCAGTGTCACCAATGAAGTGAAAAAATAGTTTGAAATAACTAGGATGGGACACAAAATATTTCAATATGTGGGCCCAAATTAGGGTTTATGTGTTAGTAATAATTTTTTTATTTAATTTGTAATTGTAATGAAATATGAAAATTAAAGTTTCTAATTTGTAGGTGGATAGATACTTTGTCCTACTTCATGGTTGTGATATTGATTATGATGATGACAAGGATCCTAGTTACACTAGGTACACTGATTATAAAGAGTTAGAGAGTACCTCATTATACACATCCAACATTCCTCATGATTATATAGAGAATGATGAGGAGGATGATCAAAATTTAGGATAGACCATTATATATATATATATATATATATATATATATATATATATAATGTTTGTGTATCAAAAAAAAATATTTATTAAAGATGCGTTTCCTAGATGTATATCAATTATTTTTTTGAATATATATATATACATATATGTATGTATGTATGTATGTGTATATATATGTATGTATGTATATGTATATATATGTATGCATATATATGTATGTATGTGTATGTGTATGTGTATGTGTATGTGTATGTGTATGTGTATGTGTATGTGTATGTGTATGTGTATGTGTATGTGTATGTGTATGTGTTATGTGTGTGTGTGTGTGTATGTGTGTGTGTGTGTGTGTGTGTGTGTGTGTGTGTATGTGTGTGTATGTGTGTGTGTATGTGTATGTGTATGTATATGTATATGTATATATATGTGTGTATGTATGTGTGTGTGTGTGTGTGTGTGTGTGTGTGTGTGTGTGTGTGTGTGTGTGTGTGTGTGTGTGTGTGTGTGTGTGTGTGTGTGTGTGTGTGTGTGTGTGTGTGGTGTGTGTGTGTATGTATATGTATATGTATATGTATATGTATATATATGTATGTATGTGTGTGTGTGTGTGTGTGTGTGTGTGTATAATTTTATTATAAAAATTTTGTCTTAAAAATCATTCAAAGTTTTGGCACAAATACAGTGAAATTATGTTTGATTGGGGTACAAATGTGATGAAAACACATTACAATAAAAATGTCTAGTTACATCAACTATATGCCAAAGTTGTGCCACAAAAGTCAATACAACTTTTAAAAAGTCTTGGGGCCAAAAACATCGATTCTAGTGCAAATGTTACCCAAATCAAGGCAAGAATTGTACTAATTATGGTAGTGTTCTTATATGATTCATTTTTAAGGATTAGTCTACTTTTAATTACTGTAATATTCCTTGTGTAATTTTTCATTGATTTTTTTTGGGTGAAGCTTATCCTTCGACATTCAACCTTAGGGATTTAGACTCTTTTTACCTCCAGGGTCTGATGTTTGATGTGATTAGTTTAAATATGACTTATATATGGGTTTTTTGTATAGTATTATCCCTAGTTTATTACATGTTATTTATGTTTATCTATTATACAAACTAATAATGTTAGACTTAGACCCTTTCTAGGTAAAATGATAGATTGAGTGGTAGACATATTGCTTTTGTTAAAATTCCTTTTCTTAGTGCTTATATTAATTTTAAAAAATAAAATAGAAATTGCTAATGAGGTTCATGCTCCTGTTGATACAAATTATAGATGATAATATAAATAATACAAATATTAATGATGAAAATGCAAATAATTTAAATTTATAAGCTTGTGATTTCAATGCTATGAATGATAAAGCTACCTATGTTAATGTTATGAGTGCATGTGAAAGAGGTTGATTTGAAAAATATATTATATTATTATAAAAATAAATTAGTTCAATGATTTATGTTAGAGAATAATAGAAAACTATCTAAGGAATCTATATTGGAGGATGTATATGTTGTAACTAATAATGAACATTTGAATCATTATATTTCACGTAATAGATGTTTTCCATTCATATTAGGTAATGAGGCTATTACTCTTATTTCTTATACTATTGTGCCTATACCTCTTTCTACTACTTGGACTATTATTCCTATTCTTTCTCAGCTTGGCCTTGATGCTTCTTCTATGCCTCCTACTTATAGACCCTTTTTTTACTCTTCATATTTTGGTCACGGTCTTTCAAAAACATCTAAGGTGTATATTCCTAGACACATGTTAATTATACTTAGGTTCCCACTTCTCAATATATAATTATTAAATAAACTATGTAAGAATTGTAACAATAAATTCAAATACTTTCCAAAGGATCTCAAAAATTGATTCATATAATTGCCTCTTATGATATATTACTTAATCTATTGGCATACGAGGTCCTTATTTACCCTTTGCCTACATGTTTTATTACACCTAAGTTTGAATTATTCAATGGAAACAACAATCCTTCTCATCACGTAAAATATTTCTAAGCTTCATGTATTGATTTTACATAAAATAATATAATAATGACTAATCTTTTTTTATAATTCTTAAGTATTATGCCTTGGATTAGTTTTATTCCATACCATTACACTCTATTGGCCACTTCAATTCTTTATCCAATAGTTTCTTATCTCATTTTACAATAAAAAATATCTAACATTTCACATTTTAATATCTATTTCATCTTCAACATGGACCCAATATGCCTATATTCATGACTATATGCTTAAATTCAAAAAAATGATTATGAAATGACTCAACAATCACCTAATATGGAGTTGCAAAGTATATTCTCTCAAATTTTTCTTCAACATATTAAATATAAAGTGATTTTCAACTCATATCAACCTTTTAATTAATTTTTTCATATGGATAGGAACTCTGAGATCAAGTTTTAGAGACCAACATGCTTAAATAAAGGATTAGTGCCCTTACCTCTAGTGAAACTAAAGATCAAGTTAAAAAATTGTTTTTGGCTAAGGCTAATGATATTACTACTTTTCAAGATAATAATGAGAAAAAATAAAGTATTAAATGTAATAATTCAACCACCTAATAGGCTTGTCTTTCCACAAAAAGAGGGAAGACATTTTACATGGTTAGCTAAGAGTATTCACCAAGTGTTTAAATTATTTATTGAATGCAATATTATGTCTTTACCTCCTCAACATGAATTTGGCTCATCTTGACCTTTACCTAAGAATTATGATGTTATTGCATTTTTGTATTATCATAGAGTTTCTAGTCATACTATAAATATGTATTTCTCAATAAAGTATAAGATTCAAGAATTGATTGTTAACAAAAAAAATACAAGTGGAAGGATACAGTAGCACATTTAATGAATTAGTCACTCAACCAAATCAGTATTTTAAAGTATTTACTAACCATATTATGAATCATACCACTCAAAATAATAAAAATCAAGTTGACATGGATATTTTAAGTCTAAATAACATCCACCAATTTATGATTTTCATATATTAGATGGTTTCACAGGTGTGGTCACAACTGCATGGAAATATATTCCTTCTATTAATTTATATGTCAATGAGATCAAACATATGATTTTAAAAATAAATCACTTTTTATACCTATTTTAATATATTCAAAATCAATACTAAAAAAGACATTATGGTTGATAGTGGTTCAAGTCTAAAAATAAATGTGGAAGGACATAATAGTACATTTATTAAACTAGTCACTCAACCAAATCAACAGTTGAAAGTATTTACTAATTCTCTTACAAACCATACTACTCAAAATAATAAAAACAAGATGATATGTATATGGTAGTTCTAGATTAGCATCCACCAGTTTATAATGCTCATATATTAGATGGTTTCATAGGTGTGGTCATAGATGCATGTAAATATATTCCTTTTATTACTTTATATGGCAATGAGATCCAACATATGATTCTAATAACAAACATTTTTTATATTAATTTTCATAGATTCAAAATCCAGACTAAAAAAGACATCATGGATAATAATGGTTCAAGTATAAACATGTATACAATGAAATTTATTAATAATCATGGATATACACAAAAGGATTAAGATGGTATTACCATTGTTATTAAATGTTATCATAATCTTAATTAGAAACCTATTGGGAGTATCACATTGCCTATCAAAATAGGTCCTATGACTATTTTTGTGTGCTTTCATGTAATTATAGATAATGTAACATATATCTTATTAATTTGACACCAATGGCTTAATAAAATGAAATCAATCTCATCAGCATTGCATCAATACTTAAAATTTGTGCACAATGACAAAGTGGTTATTATTCAAGGCACTCCTTATAAATCACCAATAAAAATTCAACATGAGGTGTAACCTAAAGAGCTACCAAAATAACAAATAATAAAATATCAAGTGAAAAAACTTAGAGTTCAATTACCTACCCATCCATGTACTAAGGAAATATTTATTTTAGATATTCAAGAAAATGTACCTATATAGGGTTCACTATACAAAATATCATTTAAATTAAAAAAGGTTATTTTTTATAAGAGGGTAAAAAAAATATCATAAATTAATGATGACTAGCTCATTTCTCAAGTTATGGATTACTTTTAAAATTTTAGCATTTACAAAAGACAGAAGATTAAAATATTTATATTTAAAACCTACTTTTTTTTAATTTCTTTTTATCCCTAATATAAAAAATAATGGTGTCATTGAAATAAATAACATTTTTTAATTCTAAATCTATCTTTTACCTTAAATATAGAACATTAAAATAGTAAATTTGAGACCTTAATTATAGAACATTAAAATAGTAGAGCTGAGACAACTTCTTAGTGGAGTCTGATGTTTTTTTGTCTAAGTATGTTGAGCCTATTGGTGAAATGGTAGATTATTTCCCCATGGTTTATTGTAATTTTAGGGATCTTATTTATAAACTCATACTCATATTTATCCTTCCCAAAGTATTTTTCCAACTAATCTTTGAGGTTATCCCTTTATATAATGACCTCAGGGTGGAATAATGAATCCTTGGTATGCCTTATGTTGCAAGGTTTGGGAAAAAATCTCAAGGAGTATTTTTCATTAGTTCCTCCTATGTCAACATAGAATTATTTAAATAATTCTAAGTGATCCTCCCAAGACTCACCAACTTCTCTTAAAAATTTAGGAATATGAACTCCTTTTAATGAATGGAGTTTAGGATGTTGGTTCCTTATTACTATAGGGTTCCCTCTAATCTGAGGTTTTGTCTGCATGTCTTTGGTATGAGAATATTCATTGTCAATAACTTTGTAAGGGTATATATTTTTATTAAAATTAGGAATAAAATTTAGCATAAAGGTTTTATCTTATTTATCACCCATTTGGAAAATGAAGAAACCATATTATTGGTTAGTTATATTTTTTAGAAATGTATATAAGAAATTTGACATTTAGTTTTGATATTACTAATAACAAATATAATATTTCATTTATAAGATGAATATTTTGTTGAGTAATATCAATTTGTTTTTTAATATCCCTCTTGAAGACCTTTTAGATTCAAAATCAAGGTCATCCTCAAGGTCAAGGATGGATATGTCATTCAAAAATATTTTGGATTTGGGGTTAACTAGCTAATTGAAATGCCTCATAATAAAAGTAAGGTATATTTTCTCATCAGAGATAGAAATAGCAAGTTGGATAATAAGTGGATGACCAATAAATGTCATGGGACAAATAATAAGTATTCTTAGAAAAGAAGAGTGGACATGTCAATATAAAATGGCTGAAAAGGCTCTCCAATGGAGTCACCAAATTTATCGATGAAAAACATTGTAACACCCATTTACCTAATGTGAAGGTTAAAATAAAATTGAACCAAATATAATCATGATTGGAAATGAGAACTAATGAACTAGATCAAACCTGAAGGGTAATTTAAACTATTATGCTCAACTAAGTGTTTATAACAAACTAAAAACCTAGCATACTTGAGTATTTTAAATCATTGTCTACATTGTAATTAACCCAAAAATAAGAAAAATTTTGAGAAGTTGTCATGAAATTAAGATAAATATACAACAAATAAATTAATCTATGTTATTATTGATTCATTAGTAAAAATAAACATCAAATAAACTTTCTTGAATGGTGAAATAAGAGTAACTTACATTAATCTAATTTATTATTAACTCACTTAAGGAAAAAACTATTTAAAATTCTTTTCTTACTATGAGTTAAAGGTTAAAAATACAATGTACACTATTATAGACTTATTTGTCTAAGAACTATTGAAAAGTGTCCACAAGTCATAATATGAAAATAAATTCACCTTTAAACTAAAATAGAATTAAACTCTTAATGAAGAGTACTATCAATGTGGTACTCCATTTATATGCATTTATATCACACACAAAAATAATAAACACTAAACATATAAAATAGTTTAAAAATATAACCACCCATTATTCTATCCAAAAATTTTGGCATAAATAAGTTACATATACTACCAATCTCCCATAATAATAACTTGAGTTTGGGTGGATGATATTAATACACAATATGCTTTTAGTTTATATATACAAAGATTATGGAATTAAAAATTTTCCAATTTTTATTTTAAAATTGTTAAATATTTTTTTAGCATTTATTTTTGAATTAATTTTTAAATATTATTTTTCCGCCCTATGCAACACAATATTTTGTTTTAACTTAGAATAAGTACTTGAAAGCAATGATAAAATAAAAATATTTGAAGCCACAAAGCAACTAAACTAAATTCTAACAACAGATTGCCAGATATTATTACATGTTAAAATAAAATATATAAAATAATTACAAAATATACACATTATAGTTGTATAAACCAACAAATATGAATCAAATTTATATTTAAGTCACTTCTGAATACAACTATTCATAATAGAGTAACCAATTTAAATATATAAAAATTAAAGAATTGACTATAACTATATGAAAGACAAGAAACTGTTATGCATCCTCCACATGAAGTGTTCATTTTTTGATAGCATGTAACAAAACCATTCTCAAGCACATGAATGTAAACATCCTATAGTCACCAAATTGTTAGACCTAATATAATCATTAGGTAATATAATTGATCAAACAAATTAACTTAGATATACCTAATTGCATTCAAGCTAAGTACTCAACCATCAAATATAGTCTCATTGTTCTTATTGCAACCATAACCTAACTTAGTAATATATTATAATAGAGAAAAAAAATTAGATAATAAGAAAAAAAAGAAAGATCTTCTATATGTGTGTGACCTTTTTTGTAAATGAATCATCCAATCCTATGAATACATTCAAGCCTCCTCATAATGATTAGTTATAGGTGAAACATAACTTGAATGGATTTATAGCTTAAGTCTATAAAGTATGTATTACTTAAGTGAACTTTATGAAAACCATTTTACTTATTCTATGATTAATGTGATAAATAAGATAAAACTATGAATATTTAGATGATGTAAAATAGGGCATTTACAATACAAATCTAAATGTGAAAAAGAGATATATATATTACACTTATTATTTATACTATTCAAAAGGTAAGGAAGGATAAAATCACTTAGATATGTTTATAATTTATATTGCTCATTGCTTGAATCATAATCCTATAAAATGTTATGATTTAGCTCTATAACTACTTTTATTACAAAATTGGACCTCAAAACATGTTAGGATGCTAATAGTAAAGTACAGACCACTATGGTAATTGGTACAAGCCATTATTTCCTGGTACTATCCCTATTGATTTTTATAGTCTATGCCACCTCATATCATTGCACTTTCACTTTATATGATATATGTGTATTTTATTGTCTTATGTCCCATGCACTGATCCTTGATTTTTTTCCACCTTCCCTTGAAATCCTAGCTTCACTTTTAACAAAAGATAAACTTTTAAAAATGGGTTATAATTATGGATTGGATATCCCCAGCCACTCTATTTTGACTAAGTGTTGCCTATATTCCAATAATCTGAAGAGGGCTTAAATCTGATGTATTTCTCCCACCTAAGTGTGTGTGTGTACCATCATGATCATGCTATAATGAAATGCATTGTTTAAATTTTGACCCTTGACAACATGAAACTTTGACCTTATGTTAATGTTTAGATTTGGATCTAGGGATACTCCTTTGAGGTTTTTTTAGATATGTATGATTTTGTGAAAATGTCTCAATGGAGTGCTAATTTATTTCTCAAAAAAATTTATCAAGTAGAGAGTAAATGACCAAGTAATTTCCAATGAGTAAAACCTTAGGATTGATTTTCATTTGTAGTTATATATTCATTTTTTATCACAATGACCAACCTATGAAACACATCTATACCATCTAATGGATACTTCCTAATTTTAAAAATTATTGTTGAGTGGTTCTAGACATTATCAGCAGATGTAGACACATGCAATAAAAATAATTATCTAGTTATTACCAATACTATCCTCAAAGTTAAAATAAATTATATAATATGTAGAGAAGGTATGTTTAGGATTATGAAATATTCTTGTACAAACTTGGTTTATCTTGAATATTATAAAGAATAGGGTTGGTCAAGACAATAGGTGGGAAAATAGATAAAGGAAAAGTGTATATAAGACTCAAATATATGCTAAGTCTAAGTGTGTAAATATATGTCAAAATTGATGTTTTCAAGTGTCTAATACCAAACTTAGGTGCCTAAAAATTCCTCCCTTTTAGTCTAGTCTTGAAAATTCTAGATTAAAAGGATAAAAAATAAATATTGTACATGTGTTTAATCAGACTCGATGTCCCCTTTTTCTATGAAAATGTCCCCATCAAGTGTGATTAAACACATGTATAAAATGTCAAAAATATGTCCCCTTATAGGTTTTTCATAGAAAATGTCCCCTTTTTCTATGAAAAACCTATAAGGAAAATGTATGTATCAATGTCCACTCATTATTAGAAACATTATAAAATATATCATTAATTTAATTTAAAAATAAAAAAATTAATCAACCTAAGGGTAATTTAACTAAGCTACCATTTGTTAAACTTATTTGGAGAATGACATGGGTTGATTATGCCCCAAGGAGATGAAACTATTGAGATCATGTGTTAAGTATTTTTAATGCTTCACCAACCATTGGATATGGAGAATTTATAGAATTTGAGTGGTATAGAATCCTCAACCACACCCCTCTAAATATCATCATAAATATTTTATGGTCCCCCAAAATGGGTTTGTAGATAAAATTGAAACCCCAAAATAGGTTCATATGTAAAGTTAGAACCTAGAAATAGGTTTGTATGTAAATAAAAAATATGATTAAACTATTGTAGACAAAAATTTTAGATCTAAAGTTATTATATAGTACCATTGTTCATCATCAATAAAAAATTATATAAATATAAAAGTGTTTGCATGAATAACTTTCATGGCTAAAATCTAACCCATCTATACCTCAAAGTGATCTATAATGTCATAATTTAATTTTTAATCTGATCAATCTAATAAATAAATTTTCTCAATTTGACCCGTATATTTTATCTCAAAATATCATAGAATATCCCAATTGTTCCTCACAATCATTTAGAATGCCTTACATATGTTTCACATATGTCTTGCATATGCCTCAATCTATCCTATATGAATCATGATCTTACTCAAAACTTATAAATCATTTGTTTTTCATGGCCTAAATTTATAATACATGCCCACTATATGACCCTTTTGAGATGAAGGATGAAGCCTATGAATCACTCATCTCAAAAGAAAGAGTTATGAACATCGTATGTTAAATAGAAGAATGCAATCATGTAAAGTATGTATAAAAAACATCATATGATATGTCCTTATCTAAATATTTGATTATTTAATCACATATGAAACATGTGATCCTAAAAATAGGTATACAAGTATCATGTCAAGTAGATATAAAAATTAGGCATGAATTAATAAGTAATGCAACAAATACAAGAGAGAAATTATGGAATCACACATAGTATAAGAATTCTTGAGATAAATTATGGCACAAATATTAGTAAAAATAACATGTGCACACACATACACATATGCACATAATATCATTAACATACAATACACAAACACTCAAGAGATGACTTGAATCTGACTCAACTTTGACCTAACATGGAAAACATGGCCATGACATGGACTAGATGATCCTTTGCACAAGTAATGAATAACATGAAAATACATAACCAATGAATTAATATAACATGAAATATAACACTCATAAATGATCACATAATGTAATAATCATCAACATCAAGCATACATGAAGAAAGTAATGTTAGTCCACATAATCAATCAATATCATCTTTTAGTATAGAAAATCATAATATTTATAATAAATAACACCCTATAAAGTATACAAATGAGAATTTCATATATATTCTATGGATTGGAATAAAAATACACAATTTGATAAGTGTTTTAATATGCTCCTAGTGTAGGTATGTCCCTAATGTAGAAAGGTAGAACCTGGGTGTAATGAATGTCACACATCTCTTTGTTCATGTAACTCCCACTCTTTACACCTTTAAAAGAATTTTGTAGAAAATGGATATGTAGTTCACCATTTATCTTATAAATAACATCAACAAAGCATGCAAACTAGAAAAACATGGCATGTATAGGTCTTGGTTTTGAATTTTTTTGGATATTATGATTTTTTATTTATTTTTTTTAAATTTAAATTGAATTTAATCATGCCTATATCTAATAAAGTGATTAAAATGGGGAAAGGATTCAAAAATATAATAATATAAGGGATCTGAATAATCCATAGCATATGCCAACACATAATGTGCACTAAGTGTAATATCAAACTAGTCTCAAATAACTGAAGATAAGAAATATGCCCTTGTTGTATATTTAAATCATAAAGTCATGCATAATAACATGTGGAGATAAGGAGGATGAAATGCCCTCAATGGTAAAGATTCAATGTGTATGCAAATATAAAAACATACATAGGCATATAATATGTGTGATCATGTAATCTCAATGTATTCCATGATAAAATAAATCATATATAATCAGTATAGATGGGTGGATAAGTAGTATGTTGTAAGGAAAGTACATTAGGATCAAATTGTCATAAAATATGTGCCATTTTAGGATAGTTATCTAAATCTCTAGATTAAGATAAAATTTGAAAGGCAAAGGATAATGAAAACATCATAAATGAATAAATCATAGTCACATATTAAGTTGCCAATAAATAATAAGTTATTACATGGGTTACTCCCATTTAACAAGGTGGATTAAGTGAAATTGGTTATTTTCCCTTAGGAGACACTCTTCCCTCAATGTTGGGAAGTATTATCAAAACTAATATGGATGACACTATCAACAAACTTCAAGAGATCATTTCTAAGGCATAAAATATGAATAAAAAAATATGGAAATATGGGTGGTAGTAGATAGTATTTGTATCTTAGGAGTCTGAAGAGCACACAAATGTTGATTAGTTCCTTATTAGTGAAGATAATAAAAATCCATGCATAAAGATACAATGAAACTGAACATTCTTACCTAAGAACTAGGGGGAGCATAACATAATGAAAAATATCACAAAATAAATATTAAAAACACACAAGAATTTAACTCCCTTGTTGAAATTGATGTCCATTTATTGGAATAGTAGATATTCTTGATCAGTCTATGGAATTAGATACTTATATCAATTCTTATCCATATTGGTAGCATTTATCCATTGGCCACTTATAGCTTTACTTGGTTTGGCTTGGTGTGAAGTTTGGTATCAAATAGGTATTATAACATTACTTTGATGGCTTCTTGAAGACATTCCTATAGAATAACCTTACACATAAAATATTGTTTGGGTAGAGTGAGGACACTTGTATTTATAGGTCTCATAACTAACTCTAACCATAGGCAGGTTAAGTTCTAACTTTGGTTGAGTCTAAAATAACCTAGGTTGAGTTAGGTTAACCTTGGGTTGGATCAAAGCACTCATGAAGTCTTGAGAACTCATTTTTAGATATTTATGAGCCATGACAACTCATTTTATATATTTTTGAGGTTATGATTCACCTTTTTGGAATATTAGGAATTAATAAATCACTTTATTATCTCCTTTGACCTTGATTTCATGTTTGGCTAAAAATTCATTTTTTTGATAAATTAAATTAACTAATTCAACTTGGATTTTTAACTTGTGCAAGTTAATTGAGTTTTTTTTAATTAATCTTGCTTAGTGATTTTTTGATTTTGACAATTATTTTGAATTAATAGCTCAACATGTCAAGAATGTCAAATTACCAAGTCATATTCTGACTAGGGTTGAAACCAAACTAGTTTATTAGTACATATATGGTAATACCCAAAATAAGCAAGCCTTGCCATGTTTCTGAGTAATTAAATCTCTTATGTGGATGAAAATAGAAAATTTAGTGATTTATAGGCTTAAATTATGGCATGTGCTAGAAATTAATCTAAATCCTAGTTTAGACATGAAGGTGGATGAAATTGAGTGTCTACAATTTTCCCATATTTGAGAAGCCATTGTGAGACACATGCTTAGTAACATATTTTCAAAGAATGAAAAAGTTATTAAGAATAAAAATATGATAATGATTGAATAATATTGCTCCAAACAAAGTTTTGGAAGCCTATGATGCCCCCTTGAGGGAGTGGCCAACACATATGATTGATGAATGGTCCCTTAAAAAGATAGAGAAGAAGAAATAAATTAACCCATGGATGAGATAAATCCAATCGAGCTAATACTTGCATGCATTGATGAAAATATTGATTTGTCCAAAGGTAGTTATAATCAGTAACAGAGGTTGAAACACTAATTTTCCTAAAATTAGTTATAATTAGTGACATAGGGATGTGCCCCATTAGGGCAGATGGGTTGAAATAATGATTTTAACAAGGGTAGTTATAATCATTAGGATGACCTAGATTGAAAAATAACTTTGCCCCAGTAGGGTTTATTTGATCATGATGAAATTATTATGCCTTAGTAGGTAAGATTAACAAACATAACTCAAGGATATAACTTGTTACATAGATTAAATTTGAGTGGGCACAAATGTAGATGTGATGGTTTAATGATTTTTAAAAAAAATAAGAATTCACAAACAACCAGGTATACGAGGATGTACAAAATGATGAAAGAGATGATTAGAATAATAATGGTGGCATAGCTGACCTGAGATACATCATGTATCCAAGCATTTCTTACATAGTCTAAATAGACCTCAGGCTAATGTAATTCATCCAAAAGTGGTAGAAAATGGAATGAAAAATAGAATAGAAGAATAAAAATGGATCAATGTGAATCATTCATTCATACCTACCAATGTGGAGATGTTCATCCTTATTAGAATTGATAAAACCAAAATATTCAATGAGTTTATTTGATCAATAAGTAGCAGATAACTATTAATTTGTCATAATAGGGCCAAAGAAGCTCACATAATGAACCCATAATCATAGATTGCTAGTGAACTATTATAGGTGATATGTATGAATTTGGACTACCTGCTAGTACGAAGATACACGTCCTAACTAGTAAGTTTACAATTTATTTATTATTTAATTACTCTATGTCTGGGTGGTGTTTGGGTGATGTTTTGGATATGCCAGTTTGTGATCTCATAGAATTACTACAATTGCATTGATCTGATAGTATTTATATGATAAATTTTTGTTATAGCTTATGTATGCATCATAGTTATGAATAACCATAATGACAATGTATACCCTAAGAATGGAAAACTTAGTTTAAATGCTAATATAAATAACCTAGGAATAAGATATGAATAATCAAATTTTAAGCATAAATATAAAATAAATAATCCAAGTGTATGAATAAATATAAACATTCACTACCTAAGTTCAAGATATGGATAATCAAGACTTAAGTGTAAATAAAATATAATAACCCTACGACAATCAATAAAGGAATATAAAGGCAAAAATGAAAATAATAACAAATAAACAATAACAAATAAAATAAACATAAATAAAATAAAATAAAAAAATAGAGAAAAACAAACAATAAATAAACACCAATAAATAAAAATAAACAAACAAACAAACACAAACAAAATAAATAAACAAGGCAAGATTAAAAAAATCAACAAAATAATAAAATAAACAAATCAAAGCAAAGCAAAGAAAATTTCAATAAACAAACTATTTTAAACATAAAGGCAAATAAACAAATAAAGCTAAACAAACATCAACATACAAACAATGGTTAGTCAAAATGTTGGTACAAATAGAATACAAATTATTTGTGCATGTGTAATATAGGTGTTACTCTTGATTATGAGGTAACCCTTAGGCTAGGTAGAAATAACACAGGTAAAAAATATAAGAATAAATGGCACAAGGTTTCCCCTATGATATAGGGAAGTAACGACAAGAGGTATGATAGTAAGTGGTTACCCCTAGGCCATAGGAAGCAATGACACATATAAGATGGAAAATGTTTCCCCTAAGCTATAAGGGACAATGAAATAAACAAAAAATTGGGGGAAATATAATAAAATGAAGGGGTAATCAAGCTAACTCTAAATGAACTATGAATGTGGGCATTGCCTACATAGTTCCATGGACAGTAGGTCCAACATGAATTTCAATCCAAATGTAGTTCTCCTAGGATATGGGATAAAATAAAAATGTTTATAAGAAAACATGAGTGAATTGTAGAGGAATATAATAATGGTCTATAAAAATAATGAATGCATAAGAAAAGAGGGGGGTGATGTTCATAGTCATGAAAGTATTAACACAAATAAATCATGTAAGCATGAGAACATAGTTTAGGCCAAAACCATAATAAAAGTCAAGAGATGGATATTTGTTGAGTATTGTTACTTTTTTTGAGGTTTGGCATTAATGTTTTCATTGATGTCAAAGGTTCTTGAGAAGGTATTCATGAGGTCATTAAAGAGTATAGCTATGAGAGAGAATATTGATCAATATTGCATTGATTCTAAGAGTGTAATATCTAATTGATATATGTTTGTATGATTGCATGAGTGATGTGAAGGTTAGAATGGAAGGTCCTTGCAATTGTCAAAGTTTTCAAGTGCTTGAGCCTTATAGTGTCTTGAGAAGGTATGTGCATAGGATACCTAGCCTTGTGCATGAATAAGCATGATGTCTTAGTGAGATGATTGCACACAGGCATGAGCAAATGTATGAGGTTGATTGATCATGTTTATGAGTCATTTAATCACTCATGAAAGTCTTAGGGTAAGCCTACAAGGGTAAGACCTTCAAACTAAATCTACACCTATACCACTCCTAGACCTTGCCTCGCCTAATGAGGTATCCTAATCTATTGATAGGAAATATGAAGGATTTATGATAGTTCTTAAAAATTTATGAGATTTATTGAGTATGTGAGAGTGGTGGAGAGTGCATGGAAAGAAGAATGAAGGTTAGTTTTAAGGCCTAATGTGGTTTTTAGGTCATGGTCTAAGCAAGTAAAGAGAGAGAGTGTGGCCTAATGAGGGTTGAGGATCAGATTTTAGAGTTTTTGATATTATGTAAGAATTTTTAGAGGTGAGGTATGCTTTTTTAAGTGTTTTCATGTATTTTAAGGTCATGGTTTGCAATAAAAGGCATTAAAAGTGGTTTTTAGGTCTCTTGAGTACACAGAATGAAGGCATGCAAACTTGATAAGGACTTTCAAGTGTTTATTATCACTTATAACTTTTTAATGGTAACTTGATCTATTAAGGAGATATGGGTAAGGGTCATAGAGAAGAACTACAAGAATTGGTTTTGAATTTAAGGGTTTATCTTTTATGAACAATCATTAACACCAAAACCTATGTTAAACCTCTCTAAAGTCACAACATGGTCCCAATGTGAAATATCTTGTTTAAAACAACCTAGAATGGACTCAAATGAATAGACAAGATATTGGAGGTTGTATTAAACTCTCTTATGCACCTCTAGGTGTGTGAGTAGACCCTATAATAAAGTGCACTTTTATCAAATTTTTATTGTAGTAGTCAGAGTTAACCAAGTAAAAGTATGAAAATGATTGGAAGATGAATCTTAAGACTCATGTTTCATGTCCATGAAGTTTTTTAGGTATAATATATCCCTAAAGTGTGTTAAACTAGTCATCTAAGTTAACTAGTTGCTAACAGGCCTAATGGTGCAAATAACGAGAAACTTAAGTAGAAGTGAGAAGATGATTAGGGCTATGTTACCATGATAGGGTGATGAAATAAAGTGCTTGAGTATGTTTTAAAGACTTTTAATACATGTTAATTTTTGGTATAATTTTTGGAGGTTAATGATTATAGTGAAAAAGTTGCTCACAAATTGACCTATCTAGTTTAGACGAGACAGTGAGATATAACGTTATGAGATTGGTCTACAAGACCAATATTTTCATTTTAAAATATTATATTTATATCTAATAATGGTTTTATGATCTCATAATATCATCTACATGCATCATAAGTAATTTAAAATGTCAATACATGTGTTGAATGTTTGAGTCACCATGCTTGGTCTTTGAGGAAAACTGACAGTTCTAAGTGAACAAGTTATAGGAGTCCCTATGTAATGAAGTATAATGTACTTGATGAAGTTTTTGAGGTATTTTAGGTTCTATTTATGTGATTTATTTTCATTTTTTGTGGCTAAATAACATGTTATCTTTAGTTGTTTAAGACAAACCTTTTTGTGTGTATGAATGCCTAATGTGAACAATACTAATGGTGGGCTTCAAGTGGTGGTTGAAGCTAGAAAGTTTCATGGACCTAATATGAGATTAATGGGGGTATATTGAGTGGTATATGATTTTTCCCTTCCATTTTAATATTTTAAAAGTGTTTCAAGGAGATCAAAGGGTAATGTGTACTAATGAAGGCCTAATTGAATTAGGTCTCCTTAAGGCCTAAAAGAGGTTTTGATATTCTAAGTTGATGATGACCTATTTTAATGATTTATTCATGTATTAAATGTGTTATGAAACCTATTTTAAGGTTAATATAATAAATCAAGTGTGTATGGATGACCAAGAGGTATATAAGTTGAAGGATTGTATAAGAACAAGGTCTAATATGCCTAATTTACTAATTAGAGAGAATGTGAGTGCAAGCAAAGGATATAACACATTGAAGAGATGAATAATGTATTTTATAACATCTGAGGGGTATATATAAACTATTATTAAGATTTAATATGGATACTATATATGAATATCAAGGTCATATGGCTTAATCTGTCTTGAAGAGACCTAGTTAAGCGAAAAAATGTAGAAGGTAATTTGAGAGGGATAAAAGAGTGAGAAGAGATAAATAAGGTGAAAATAATATATTTTGTGAAAAAAAAGGTTTTATTAAGGTGATAAAAAGTTTTATGTGGCTAAGTTGGTGCTGATTCATCTAGAGGTTTGGTTCTTCCTTATAGGTTGGTGCTTGTTAAAGCCTAGTTGAGTGGGTGCTTGACTAGTTGAGATTGCTGATTCATATAGAGTTGGGGCTTCACTAAAGCTAGGTTTTTTTATTATAGGAATGTATTCCATTTGTATATATTAGTGGTTTTTCTACCATTTTATGGTTTCCCACATATGTACTGTGTTTTATGACCTTGTATGGTTGCATATGCTTTGCTTGATTTTCATGTTTGTATGAATGGTTCATGTATGCTTAAGGAGAATTGAATGAATGTTTTGAACACATTGATTCACCCCCACATATAAATTATTATTATTCCAACAATTGGTGTCATATATTGGTACTCTAAATCAAGTCTAACAACTTGAAGGTGATCCTAAGAAGCATAAAATGTCTAGTGATAAAAAAGAAGATAACATGTATGATGAAGAAGTCTACTATGAAAGTGAAGAAGAAAAATCTGAAAAATACCTTGAAGATGAGTTCATAATTTCCCTTGATTATTTTAAGCATCAAAATAAGACTATCAAGGATTTCAAGAATTAGTTAGAAGGTGTCAATACAAGGTTTAGATCAAAGGAAGTTGAGTATGAGTTGTTGAAGACAAAACTAGACTTCTTAAAGGTTGACCATGAGAAAATCATAAACAAGATGAGAAAGTTTGAGAGAGGGCATGAGAAGTCAAAAAAGTTCAAGAATACCACATGAAAAGATCAATCAAAAATATCAATGTAATAAAGGATAAGTTATCATGGGACCATGGTAAAAAGAGTGATCAATCAAGAGGTAAGTATAAAAATTTTATTTTCTACATATATCATAATATGGGGCACATTACAAGATTATGTTTTAATATAATTAGAAGGACCTTCAGATTCAAAAATACATATTAAGCTCCTAGAGTAAATGAGAAAGGTCAAACATTGGTATGGAATTCAAATCAAGTTAGTATTGATCATATTAAGATTAAGAGTCAAGATGGACTATTTGGTAAGGAGGAACAAAATAATAAAGAAGATTATATGCTAGCTCATACTACCTTTCAAATTTAAGATGAAAGCATGAAATGGTATATTTATATTGGTTTTCAATCCACATGATAAGAGACAAAAATAATTTCAACTCATTGAAGAATAATATTTTAGGAATAGTGAGGTTTAGAGACAACACAATTGCCAATATAGTTGGCAATGGTGTCTTGAGTTTGAATAATGGGAAGACCATGACACAAAATGTGTTGTATGTGTAAAGTTTAAAACATAACCTGCTTAGTGTCAGTCAATGTGAAATCAAGGACACAAACTAACCTTTCATGACAAAGGGTGTGAGATAAAGAGAGGCAAATAAAAAAGGCTAGTTGCCAATGCTAAGAGGACTAATAACAATCTATATGTCTTGAATGGGATATGTGATCAAATAATTTGACTCAAGAAAGGAGGTTAGTATATATTTAGTTACAAAAACAATGAAATCAACTCACTAACAATCTAACATCTCTAAGCCTAGATCATGGGTGGAGCATAGTGAACAAACCAATTGAAAACACAACTAAAAATAAAAGAAAATGACAATTTAAATATAAAATACAAATTCCTTACCCAGATCCTTGATTTCTCTAAAAGGCTTATTTGTTGGCTTACTCAGATTTGTGCTCAAAAGGTATTCATCAATAGAGTGTGGCTACCTTCATCTCCTCTTGGCACCTTGTTCAATACTTGGCTTTGGATTGATGTGGCTTGATTTGGCTTGGCTTGGAAGAATTTTGGCATTATAACATTATGTTTGTATTCATGACCAAATTCTTGCATAATAACACTACTATGTCCAGGATATCTAAATGAAAAACTCTAGGCTTGCTTTTATAGGCTCTCAAATCACTTTGAATGGGTTAAATTGGAACCTTGGTTGAGTTTGGCATATTCTTAGGATATTTTCCATTTGAGACAACTCATAAAGGTAATGAGTAGCATCTAGGATGTTCTAAGATGCTCTTGATATTTGACTTTTCCTTTTTGGTAATCAATTTATTAGCTCATTTTCTCAAGGATGAATTTAATTAGGCGTTGGTCAATATTTGAACTTTAATTAATCCTATTTAGGCATTTGGTTATTTTTGAATGATTTTAAATTAATTGATGGTGCATTTGTTCAATTTAATTGATTAATAGGCCAAATTGATTTATCAAATGGCTATAAAGAAAAATTTGATACATTTATAAATTCCTAGGCTAAATGGTCAATGGTTGGTAAGAATTATTCTAAAGTTGGATAAGAAGCCATTGGTGGCCAATTTTAGGTGTCTATAATTTTCCCCTATTTGGGAAGATGTTGCAAAACTGTAGGCATAACAATGCCTTCTCAAAGAATGAGAAAAGGCCTATATGCCAAAAAATAATAGGATGATTGAAGAAAAAGCTCCAAATGGTGTTTGAGAAGCCTAAGATGATGCCCTCTCAAGGGAGTGGCCATCACATATGTGGATGGATGGTCCCTTGAAAAGAATCAAGAAGAAAGGTGGATTTAACCCATGGTTGAGATTAATCCAAATGAGAAAATGCTTGCATGCATTGATTTAAAAGGTACTAATTTGCCCAAAGGTGGTTATAATAAAAAATAAAAGGCAAAATAATGATTTGTTCATCTGAAAACTGAAAATGCAAGTGTCACAAAATTGAATAACACTTGTCACATTTAAAAGATATACTATTTTCTTGACTTTTATATTTAATTTTTAATAATGAAATAAAAACCAAAATTAAAATGAAGATTAGAACTAAAAAATAAAAAATAAAAATAGAAGAATTCACCAACAAATTGATAATGGAGTTTGTCTTCAATAGCCTACGTCTCTAGGTCTGTTTGAAGTGAGGACCATTTCAGTTAATTTTTTGCAAAAAATGGCTTACAAAATCAATGCAAGTCTTTAATTCTCCTTCTCTAGTCTCTGCTTGCCTATAAAAATATCTCTCAGACCTATCATTAATGGCCCAAGGCCATACAAGGCTTACTTAAATCTCTAACCTTCTTAATTCTTTTACACAGTCAGTTAAATAATACCATTCAAATGGAAGTTCACTCCCTTTATAGCACTTACAAGCCCATGGCTCAAACGTTCAAGGCTTATCAATTTTGTACGATAGGTGTAAAGGTCAAGTCCTTCGGCCTTCCCTTTGGCACTTTGGTCTTATCCCTTTATCCCACATTTGTTGTGGGAGAAGGGATTACATAATTTTTAAAGGTTGATGGCCTCCTTTATGAGTGCCGACATCCCTTTTGAAGGAGACTTAGGCACAATTCTTAGCAAGATTCCTATCTTAGGCTACCATTGGAGATTACTTGGTTAGGATGTGGTATTTACACAATGTATGTGGTGAAGGTGGATGGCATGGTATCTTAGCTTGGTGGTTTTTGGCTCTACCACATGTTGGTTTGAGGATCCTTATTACAAAGTGCAAAACCATTATCCCACATTGGTGGGGTTTTTATAAACTTTTTAACTTAAATACAATGTTTCATATAATAACAAATGAAGAATAGGAGGTCAAGGCACTTCTCCACAAGAGTGTGCTGACCCTCACTGAGGGCCCCCAGTGATCAAATAGTGGGGCCCATAGATCCTTATATGACTGCTTGTCAAAGACTAGAGGCTATCAACAAACCAAACACTAAACCAATTTTTTTTGCAAAAATTTAGATTGCCACATGTCAAATGATTATTGGACCACTTGGTGTATTTGAACAATGCCATGTCACTTTTCGACACTCGTTATTCCCCTATCATAAGAAAAATTTAGCAAGCTATATCTCGAGCATCCAGACTCCATTTTGTGTTCCATAAGAAGCTTTGAAAAACTCTCGATGAATTATTCAATTTGTAAGCGGTTTGACTAGAAATTGAAGATGTTCAAAATGGAATGGTACACAAATCCACCTGGATCACTCCTCCCCACTAGGAATGTTTGGACCTTCAAAAGTTGAAATTAATTGGTAATGAGGTGAGGGTATTTCTCCCTCACCCTTCCAGCTTCCATCCATTTGCCCTTGTTTGAGTGCATCCCTTTTAGACCAACGTGAAGATATTCAACATCACCTCTTCATGAAGTCCACACATTCCAATCAAGAATAGTATCTTCCTGCAATTCTGTTAGATATTCAAGAGCAAAATCATCAATAGAAGGAATGGATACACTTTCATCATGATCAGTAATCATTGGAGGCTCATAAAATTTCAGATTTTCCACATTTACAATTGAATAAATTTACATGTAAGATGGTAAATCTAATCGAAAAGCATTTGTGCCAATTTTTTTTATAATCCAAAAAGGACCATACCAGATTAGTTTCAACTTCTTACCTTCACCTATCAGTATTTCCTTACTGATGTGAAGCCATACCATATCACCTACAAAAAATTGGTGATCAATACAATGTTTGTCATGTCTGGCTTTATACTTGGCTTGACTTTTCTCCAATTGAGTACGAATAGTCTAATGTATGAGTTTTATTTGTTCAATGAACTTCTTATCTTGAATGGCTTCTTTTGGTTCACCAATAGTTGTATCCTATCCATAGCAAACATCTAGAGGAGATTTAGGCAAGTATCCATAACAAACTTCAAATGGAGATTTCATAGTAGAAGAATGAAGTGCCCAATTATATGCATGTTGTATGTAACACAATTTTTCATCCCATAACTTTGGATGTTTATTACTATAACCCCTAAGTAAATGTACCACAATGTTGTTCACAACCCCTGTTTGCTCATCAATTTACAAATGAAATGTAGTGCTCTTTTTTAATTTAATGTCCATTAGTCCCCATAAAGTTGACCAAAACTCCCCAATAAATTGAGAATCCTAATTGTAAATAATTAAAGTAGGTAAACCAAAACCAACCCATACATGTTTAAAGAATAAGTGTGCAGTGCCTTCCCTAGTAATTTGCTTAGTGAAAGGAATCAAAACACACATCTTTCTAAATATATCCACAACCACGTATAAATAGTCATGTTTTCTTTGTTTCATAGGCAAATCCCCCACAAAATCCATGGAGATACTTTCCCATGGGCGATTAGGAATAGGTAAAGGAGTGTAAAGTCCCAATTTTTTGTTACTAGGTTTTCTTGTGGCACAAAGAGTACATCCCTTAATATATTTGGCAACATGTTCTTGCATATGGGGCCAATAAAAATACATTTTCAAATGTGCAACCATTTTATCAACTCCAAAATGACCAAAAATAAGAGAAGTATGTGCTTCTCTAATCATGTGCACCCTCTGATTTTGAGGGATACAAAGTTTACCCAAATGATACAAAAGATCATTATGTACATGATAGTCCAGTTCTTCTACTTGTCTACTACTCATCAAGTCTTTATAGACATCCTAAAAACCAAGATCATTAACATACTATTATTTATAGCTTTCATGAGACAAAGAACCATGTTGTAAAAGAATAGATGCATCAACCATAAGAGGCCTAGATAGCATATCTGCAACCTTATTCTGAATAACCTTTTTATACTTAATCACAAGATGAAATTGTTGTAAGAAACACATCCAATTAAAATTTCTAAATGGTTGTAGCTTGGTTTGTGATTGGAGATATTGTAAGGTTTGATGATCTATATGTATTATTGTTTCTTAGCCCATTAAGTAATGTTTCCATTTTTTAACACTTTGAACCAATGCATATAATTCCTTATCATAAGTTGGATATTTTCTTACTACACTTGTGAAGGTTTTATATTGATAACAAACTAGTTTCTTACCTTGCATTAAAATATCTCCCATAACATACTCACTTGCATCCATCTCAATCTCAAATGGTTGTGGTATATCAAGAAGTGCCAATATCAGAGTAGTGCTTATCTTTTCTTTCAAAGTGTCGAAGGCTTTTTGATGTTTGCCTCCCCACTGAAAGACCTATTTCACACTTGTCAAAGAATGCAAAGGTGATGAAATATATGAAAATTGAGCAATAAACTTTCTCCAAAACTATACTTCACCAAGAAAACTTCTAACCTCAGTTTTATTAGTGGGTGTAGGCCAATTAATAATGACTGCCACTTTTGTAGGATCAATTTTCAATTTACCATGTCCTACAATATAACCCAAGTATATCAAAGAGGTCTTGCCAAATTCAAATTTTGACATTTTTAAATAAAGTTTTTCCCTTCGTAGTGAATCCATGACTTTATTAATGTGGATCATATGCTCTTCCTAAGACTTGCTGAAAATAAATATATCATCTAAGTAAACTATGACAAAGTCATCAAGGAACTATCTAAAAACATCATTCATCAATATCATGAATGTAGCCAGGGCATTACACAACTTAAAAGGCACAACAAGCCATTCAAACAATCCCTATTTTGTTTTAAAGGTGGTTTTCTACACATCACCTGCATTAATTCTTACTTGATGATATCCACTTCTCAAATCTAGCTTAGTGAAATAAATAGCATGTTTTAATTGATCTAAAAAATAATCAATATGAGGAAGAGGGTAATGATTCTTAATAGTAATTTTTTTAAAGCATGAAAATCAGCACACATTCACCAAGTGCCATCTTTCTTTGGCACCAAAATAATTGGCAAACCAATAAGAGATGAACTTGGGTGAATAATACCTCTATCCAATAAATCCATTACCTATTTTTTGATTTCCTCATTTTCCACCACTGATAACCTGTACATGTCAATGTTAGGGAGAGGAGAATCCTGCAATAGCTAAATTTCTTGTTGAACTCCCCTTTTAGGGGCCAAACCCTTAGGATCTTGAAATACACCATCATAAGTAGAAATGATTTCAACCAATTCATTCTTGTGTTTAGGATCACAATTTTCCAAAGCCTGAAAATATTTTTTTTCCTTAAACTTAATCAACATGAGACAAAAAGTCTTGTTTGAATTAACTAGTCTTTTCACTTGCCCTACTGTAACCAAGGAAAGACTTCTTTTAATGTGGTTTGCTCTGAATATATATTCAATGCCATCCTTAAAAAGGAATTACTTATTCTCCTCTCTATAAAAGATTGATTTTCTATCATAAAGATATGGGCTTCCCAAAACAATCCCATATATGTCTAATGGGACAACATTCAGCTCAACCTCATCTATGAACTTGGATGTGATGGAAAACCTCAGTCTACAAGTCTGTGAGACTTGTAGATTTGCATTGTCACACACCCAACTTAGTGGATAAGGCTTTGGATGGGGATTGGTTTGTAAGCCTAACTTCTTAACAACCTCATCAAAAATTAAATTTGATTATGAACCACTATCAAATAGAGTATCAATCTTAGTATGTTTTGAAACAACTCTAATGTGGAACAATTCATTTCTTTTCTTATCAACATGCACAAAATTCTATTTATAAGAAGATGCATCATTTGATGACTTAGTGCTAGAAATTGAAAGACAAGAATCATTATGTAATCCTATGGCTATGATCTTAGTATCATCACCTAAATCTAAACCTAAGTCTTGAACCATAGCATTAGTCTTATTTTCCTTCTTTTGAAACATTTTAGGCCTTAACTCAGGGTGTAGTTTCCAACACTTAGACTCATCATGGTTTTTCTTACAATGATTAAAAAATGGTTTTCCTTCATCTTTTTTAACAGTAAAAGTGGATTTCTGTTTACCCTTTCCTGATGAACTTTTCCCTTTGGATTGCTTAACATTAGATTGCTTACTTTTAACTTTAGGAAAAGATTCTTTTGATTGTATTCCTATAGCCTCTAAATGAGTGGCTTGTACACATACTGCATCTAAATTAGTGGGATTAAACATAATAATCACATATCTTAAGTAACTATGTATCCCACTTATATATTTTAGCAGTGTTTCTTATGTGTGAAGAGGAACATTCAAAAGTAAATCTTTTCTCCTAAATTCTTGTGTATAATCTTGAAAATTTTTGCCTTTTCCTTATCTATAACTTTGCCAATCCATCATGGCTTGTTTCATATAGCCTAAAGGATAAAATTGATTTCTGAGTTCTTTAACAAATTCATTCCAAGTAGAAATTGAGTGTCCTTTTTGAAGCTCAGATTCCTTCAACTTACTCTCCCACCAAATGAGAGTTGTGCTTCCCATACGAAGAGTAGCCAAATGAATTTTTGACTCATCCCCTACAATCTTTTTGACCATGAAATAAACTTCTATCTACTTGACCCAATTATCCAAATTTTTGGCATTAACTTCACCATTAAACATTGGTAATTCAAACTTAATATCCAATTTTAGTGAAGGGAGAGATTCCATAGTTGTTTTACCGTCATCCGATGAAGAAGGTTTTTTAGTTTCTTTACCTTTTGATTCTTGTGAATCACCTTTCTCATTCTTGGATTTTCTTTGTTTATCATGGTATAGTTCCTCAACCATGCTTCTCATCTCCATGAAGGCTCGATGGAAAGCTTGTTTGGATTCCATCTCTTCTTCAGCCATCCCTGAAGCATGCCTTGAGCCAATCTCTAGATTATACTCAGTGAGTTTTCCTTCACCCTTTTAGTAGTTAGACCTTGTCAACATACACTAGTAACCATTGTTAAATAACAACTACTCTGATAGCAAAAATTTGATCTGAAAACTGAAATTGCAAGTGTCACAAAATCAAATAACACTTGTCGCATTTAAAAGATCTATTTTCTTGACTTTTCTATTTAATTTTTAATAATGAAATAAAAACCAAAATTAAAATGACGATCAAAACTAAGAAAATAATAGATAAAATTAGAAGAATTCACCAGTAAATTGATAACAGAATTTGGCTTCAATAGCCTACATCTCTAGGTCCGTTCAAAGTGAGGACTATTTCTATTAATTTTGTGCAATAAATGGCTTACAAAATCAATACAAGTATTCAATTCTCCTTCTCTAGTCTCTGATTGCCTATGAAAATATATCTTAAACCTATCATTAATGGCCTAAGGCTGTACAAGGTTTAATTAAATCTCTAACCTTATTAATTCTTTTACATAGTCAGTTGAATAATACCCTTCAAATGGTAGTTTGCTCCCTTTATAACACTTACAAGCCCGTGGCTCAAGAGGTCAAGGCTTATCAATTTTTCACAATAGGTGCAAAGGTTGAGTCCTTTGAACTTACCTTTGGTGATTTGGTCTTATCCCTTTATCCCACATTTGTTGTGGGAGAAGGGATTACATACTTTTTAAAGGTTGACGGCCTCTTGTATGAGTGCCAACATCCCTTTTGAAGAATACTTAGGTGTAAGGCTTAGCAAGATTCCTATCTTAGGCTACCATTAGAGATTCTTTGGTTAGGATGTGGTCCTTACATGATGTATGTGGTGAAGGTGGATGGCATGGTAGCTTAGCTTGGTGGTTTGTGGCTTTTCCATGTGTTGGTTTGAGGATCCTTATTACAAAGTTTAAAACAATTATCCCACATTGGTGGGGTTTCTACAGACTTTGTAAATTGAATACAATGTTGCAAACAATAACAAATGAAGAATAAGAGGCCAAGACACCCCTCCACAAGAGTGTTCTAACCCTCACTAAGGGCCCCAGTGAGCAAATAGTGGGGCCCATGGATCCTCATATGACCACCTGTCAAAGACTGGAGGCTATCAACAAACCAAACACCAAACCAATTTTTTTTGCACAAATTTAGATTGCCATGTGTTAAATTATTATTAGACCACTTAGCGTATTTGAACAATGCCATGTCACTTTTTGATGCTCATTATTCCCCTATCGCAAGAAAACTTCAGCAAGCTATATCTCGAGCATCTGGACTCAATTTTGCATTTCGAAAGAAGCACTGAAAAGATCTCGATGAATTATTCAATGTGCAAGTGGTTCAACCAAAAATTAAAGATGTTTAAAATGGAATGGTACGTGGATCCACCTAGATCATTTACCCATAATCTGTTATAATCATTAAGATGAACTAGCTTATTTGATAAAGATGATGTTTGATAAGGATAAGGTTGTGCCCTAGTAGGGTGGATTAATAATCATAACTTAAGGATATAACCTAGAATATAGATTAAATATGAGCAAGTGCAAATACATATGCTATGGTCTAATGACTAAAGAAGCCATAAACAACCAAACATATGAGGATTCAAGGTGATGAAAGAGATGGATAGAAGAATGAGATTGATAAATCAAAAATATTTAGTTGTACCCACCAATGAGGAGATGTTTGTCCTTATTATCCATAGTACAAATGTTTGATTTGATCAAGATGGGTTTGGAAGGATTTTCCAACATGATAAGGAGAAACTTCTAATGTTCCATTGATTATAGACCTCTTGTAACTTATTTTTATTGTAGCAATGATGGTAGGGTTCATGATAGAACACCATGAAGACTTGGCAAAAATGTGCATAAGGACTGACTTCTGATCCAACAAACAATTGAAAATAAGACAACAATTATGAAAACCATGATAACTATGTTGATCTATGAATATGGATGGAATCAAGAATAATGTGCTCAAGGAATCACCTAATGAATGCATATTGACTGAGTCAAGGAAAAAATACTAAAATCAAATAAATAGGCAAGTGAATAGATAAACAAACAAACAAAAAGTACACAAACAAACAAATAACTTGAAATAAACAAACAAACAAAAATCTTGAAAATAAAAGCAAAAGAAAGCATCCTAACAATGACCATGCCCTAGTAGGGCAAATTGAGGATAATTGACTAGGCTTAGATAGGATAAATGTTTTTAGAATTTTGAGGTATCTTAACTCATTATAGAATGACAAGATACCTGCTCACAAAATGGTGAGAGCATTTGGCTTAGGTTACTCTCAAAATGATGAGAGTGTATGGCAAAGCGGGACTGAGTTGACCTTAATATGGAGCAAACATGACCCACATAGTTTTAAAATGGATTTAGTTCATCGTAGTTCATCTCATAGTGAAGGAATATGACTAGTGTAGCATCCAATTCAAACAAAATAGGCATATTTGGTATGACAACATAGTATGGTATAAGAATGGCTAGGTGATATGTCAAGGCACAATAAATAAATGTTTTCCCTAATTTTCCCATAGGAGGCAATTATAACTAGGATGCAACTGATAGATCAATGATACCAATTTGCCCTAATAGGAGATATAATTAGTATCAAGACTAGTGAACATGTATTTGCCCCAACAGGTGATATAATCAGGCTCACATAAACAAAATTGATAAGAAGGGAATAAGAAATGAAGGATGCAACTACCAAAACATCTATCATACTATTATAAAATACTACCTCTTTCAAAAATGCTTGAAATAATTATTAAAATTGATCTGATTTTATATGCTAAAAATGTGAAACCAATGGATGAACCAAGGTTAAATGGGTTAGGTTGATATGGTTTAAAACATGTTTGGTCAAGTAGTAATGGAATAGTTAGATGGCCTGATATTGATTTGAGGATAATGATTGGTTATGACAATGATTGGTCTAATAAATTAGATAAAATGATAGTAGGGTTTCCCCTAAGTGATAAGGTGAATGATTAGGATATGTGAAAATGGTAAAAGGATTGATAACTTGATATGATATGGTTCATGTTTAGTTTTGGCTTGGGTAAGATAAATGATTTAATTATTCCTACTAAAGTGGAGATGCATGTCTTGATCAGTAAATGATATAACTAGAATAATCAATCATGTAAATTACTAGCCCACACCTTTTCTAAATAGATTCTTTGTCAGGAATTAACTATAGATTCATATGATAGTGATGTTATTATGATCTTCATTGGTCATTGATGTTATTTCCTACAAACTTCAAGACAAGATATCTTTATAGCCTCTACAAAGGAAAGTGAAACCATAGATGCAAAGATGGATAAATGTTGGATGGTAGGTTTGATTGGGAAATGCAATGATGGAGGATAAAGGAATGAATAATGGTTTGGAAATAAATGAAGATTGGGATTTTTAGGCACACACAATATTACTAATTTTGTATTTGACATATCTTTGGATGTAGCAGGGCCAAAGAATTCTAAATATTCTCTTGATAAGACCACTAGATTATTCTATTTTTTAGGCTTGAGAGTAGCTTCTATCTAATTAAGCTATAGATTGGAATTTATTTTTATTTTTTATTTAATAATGTCTTCATCATATAGTGAAGAACTTTTATGTTTAGTTATGGGTGCCTTGAAGAGGTTTCTACCATTGAAATTATCTTGATTATCCTATAGAATCTCCAAGAAGGTTTCACTAAGTAACATTGAATTTTGAATTTGATTATCCCCTAGAAACTCCAAAAAGGTTTCAATAGAAGATGCTAAGTTATGACTTTGATTACCCCCTAGCTCCTCTGAAAAGGTTTCACTAAGAGATTATTCTTTTATTGTATGATTGTGGTCTTAGCCTCCTTGATTTTCTTTATCTGATATGTCACCATGGATTCAGTTTAACCAGGTTTGATTTTGTTGGTCTGAATCGATACTTGTGGGAGGTGGAATGTCAATGATATGTCTATGATGTTTGATTTTAATGGCATGTGGAATGGTAATGGAATGGAGGTGGGTAGCACAATCCTCATAGAAGATACTAGGAAAACTTGTTTCAATGTTGAAATAATCATCCTCAAAACTATAGAAGGATCATAAATGTATTTGTAATAATTTGATAGGCATGCATAACTAATATTGCAACAATCATGAATGTATTCTATTTTTGATTCTAAATCCAACTCAAGGGACTCTAAATCTAATGTTGAGACTAATTTTGATTCTAATGCTAAATCCAATGTTAATCCAAGAATAGAACCTGACTCTAATTCTAATTCTTTATTTGATGGGCACTCTATTATAATTATGTCTTTTTGAATGCTTGGTAGTGGATAAGTAATAGCCTATGATGTCATAATGAGCTCCACTAAGACTGGTTTGTCAAATTGAGACTCTACAATATTAGGAAAAAGGTCAAGAGACAACTCCTCATAGACTAGCTTGTTAGAGGGAGGCTCTTGAAAAATATGCATATGGTTGAGGTAATGATTTGCCCAAATCTAGTTATAATCATTAAGAAGTGACTCAATAAAGAATATCTCATCAGAGTGAGAATCCTCGATAATAGGTATAGGATTGAAAGGTGATTTATCACAAGTTGACATATCACAAATGGTTGGTTCAACAAAAAAATCTTGGATTGGTTGGTTTTCTTGGCCTTGGTTTCTAATGAGTTGAAAAATACTAATTTTAATCACAACTTAGTCCTTGAATGATTGGCTCAGTTTGGTAGGTATTGATTAAATTGGTTGGGGTTGTAGCTAAATGATTGGTTGTAGTTGTGATTGGATTAGATAAATGGCTAGCTGAGGTTGTGATTGAATTAGCTAAGGTTTGGATTGGATAATGATAGGTCATTGTAGAGCTTGATTATTCACACAAGAAAAAGGATGAATTCCTCAAATGGTATGGATAGAGCATTGTTGTGGAGCCTGATTGCTTGAATAAGCCAGAGCATCCAAGTCCTCCTCGTAAACCATATCATCTTGGTCAAGGTTTTGAGTTGGATTGTAAGTTATTCTTTGCCTTTATTCTATGTATTGATTATTATAAGGAGGATATAGATCCATACCTAAATAACATTATCATTTTAGAGGTATCTACCCAATTCTTCCTCACCAATAATATCATTCTAATTGAGGTCTTGACTTTGGTCCTTGATTTGATTTGTGCAAGGTTGATAAAATTTCATCTCATAAACTATGTTATCATCAAAGGGGTCTTGAATAAATCCATAACAATTAAATCCATTTTGTGTGGCCTTTTTATCATAATTTGGATTATATGTGACTTGACCATAAGTGTAGTTAGACATATATGCATCAATGAAGAAAAATCTAAAAATAAAAAGGCTTAGAGTTATACCAACTCTAAAAAACTATGTCAAAAGGATAAATGGTTTAAACTTGGTCTAACTTGGTCAAAAGGGGTGGAGTTGTATCTCCAAATAATGATTTGATCATGGACTTATATCTCCAAAATGGTTTGTGCTAAGACTTGGCATAAAATAGTTTAATGTCAAATGTCATACACACAAAAGGTCAAGTGATGAATAAAAACTAGCATGTCAAAGTCTAGGCCAAAGTGTTCCAAACAAGGTCTAAACTAGGAAAGGGAAAAGTTTAGTTTCTAAGGCTTTCATCCAAATGCAAAGTTAAAATCTAGGCTCAAACAAACATGATCTACTAGGACTTTTGGCCAAACAATGTCAAAATCTAGACTTTGAAATAAAGATTGATGTGATTTGATTTAATCTAACAAAGTTGAAATAACTTTGACATAGACCTAACACACAATCAAACATAAACATGATCAGCCATAAGAAAAAAGACACCTAGAGAAAAGGCTGTGTTTTCCCAAATAAAGGCACAAATAATGATGAGGATAGGCTAAATGAACAAACAAGTGATAGGTTTCAAATTTAGGCAACTGATTAACCTAGGTTACATAACCTAAAAAATAAATATCTATGTATCAGCCCCTATGAAGCAAGGCCTAAACAAAAATCAATTAATGTTTGAATTCAAACATAGAAAAGTTAATTGAAAACTATGATTGGAATAAACAAGTTATAAAAAATTAGACAACATGACGATGCATGAACAAGGTCTAAATGGCATACATGACATGGTTTGGTTGGTTTGAACCAATGTTTTTTTATACAAAATAAAACAAGTCTTGAAACAAAATGAGTAGCCTAATGACGTAAGCATGCTCTAATGATGTGAATAATTTTATGTTTCAAAGACTCAAAGACTCAAACTTGATAATGATATGGGCAACATAATGGTACCCATATCAAACAAGTAACACACAAACAAACATGTTTATAAAAAAAATGCAAGGCATAAGTGGTGTAAAATGGCTATCATAATGCCTCTTTGATTAAGGAGTGACATATAAACAAAATAGTTTTTGACATGGTTATAAAAAAATAAATAATTTTTAGTCTCAAAACATACCAAGAAAAATGACCAAAATACACTAAGTATAATCGTCCAAATCCTAACAAGGGTATATCAATGTGGGTTGACTAAAACTAATTTATTTTCGATCATTCTAGATGGATCCCATGTCTACCAACCTTCATGTTAGCAAAAAAGAGAAGTAACACATCATTTGGGTCTACATCATATAGCTTGTTGTAAAAAGGTTTTGCCCTTTTTATAACCACTACATTCATTTCTTACTCAATGTAGTGCGATGTCCAACATGATCATATATCTTGGGCTTTGCCTCTACTAGCAAAGATGGTTTAACCACTCAAACTATCATACTAATGAGGGGATATCAATTTATATACCCCCCATGGAGAGGGGTTTAAGATGATTCTAAGAGATGAAACCCCATTTCAAAGCTTCCTTAAAGAACTCGTGGGAAGTAATGAAGTCCCCTTCACAAACCAAGATGCAATGAAAGTAAAAGACCAAGTAAAAGAGATTTCAAGGTTGTTTCCAGATCACTCAAGCCATGTGGGTCTTAGGGAGAGCCTTGATAAATTATCATTTATGCCTTTAGACTAAGGTACTTTACAATTAAATTGATGTTTTTGATCCTAAAAGTTCCCTAAAAGTGATGGATGGGAGAGCATACACGCACAACTCTATTTTTACTAAACAAACAATCAACAAATAACTTGCATGAAAATATGCTTGATCAAAAAAACATGTAAACTAATATCATGTTAAGTTCATTTTAAAACACCAAAATTAAATGTGTTGTGAATTTTGGTCCCTTGGCTTTGATTAGAAACTTGTAAAAACTTGAAAAATCATACAATGCATAAAAATGAACTAAGTTATTTTTAGATACCCAAAAGATGATGTGAGAAAGTTTAGACTTTGATTAAGTTATTTATTATGCACTAATTGAAATTTTTGGATTAATGTTCATAAACAATTTTAAAGAACTTGCATAAACATAAACTAAGCAAAAACACACACAACCATGTTCATTTTAAGCACTTAAGTCCAATTGTGTAAGAGTTAGTAAGATTATTTTAGATCCAAATTAAAATGTTTAAAATTTGACTAATTTTTTATAAAAACCCAAAATTATATGTGTGATTATTCAAAAACATGCTAATTATTCTTCAAATAAACCCTTCAACCTTCAAATGTTAGATTATAACCCCCTGCTTAGAAGCACTTTTTCAAATGAAACAAACAAACTTGAAAAGTATGCTCTTGGGTTTGGATGACCTATCGACCCGAAGGCAAAAATAAAAAGGATAAACATGTTAGGTTATGAAATGGTTAGAAAAAATCTCAATAAAAAACTCAAAAAATAAAAGAAACCTGTGAAACATGCAAACAACAAGTTAGAAGGTTAAAACAAAGAAAACCGAACACATAAATCATAAAAACATGCAGTTAATATTTTAACCATAACTTTTAAAATATACATTAATTTGTCACTAAAATTTTTTAGGTTGTTTATAGGTCCAGTATGCACCTCTTTGAAAACATTTAGGTCAAAATAATAAATAACAAAAGAGTTATTATCTTTGTATTATCTATTTTTATCAGAAAATTAGAAAATAAAAAATGATAGTCACTACAAGAGTTATAAATTTTAAACTAAAATTTAGATTTTAATTAAATTTTGAGAGAATTAAGATGAAACCTGTTATAATATCCTATCAAAAATTTATAAAATAATAGTAAATGGATTAAAAATAAGAGCTATTTTAACATCCTTTTTTATTCAAAGATGTGGGGTGTGCAATTGTGTCCCACCCAACATGCCATTTATGATCAAGGAATTTGACTCAAGAAAGGAGGTTAGTATAGAGTTAGTTCCAAAAATAATGAAATCAACTCACTAAAAATCTAACATCTCTAGGCCTAGATCATGGGTGGAGAATGGTGAACAAACGAATCGAAAACACAACTGAAAATGGAAGGAAATAATAATTTAAACACAAAATACAAATTCCTTACCCAAATTCTTGATTGCTCCAAAAGGATTCTATATTGTCTTGCTCAGATTTGTGCTTAAAAGGTCTTCATCAATGGAGTATGGCTACCTTCATCTCCTCTTGGCACCTTGTTCAATGATTGGCTTTGGCTTGATGTGGCTTGATTTGGTTTGGCTTGGAAGAATTTTGGCATTATAAAATTATGTTTGCATTCATGACTAAATTCCTACATAATTACTCTACTATGTTCAATCTGTCTAAATGAAAAGCTCTAGGCTTGATTTTATAGGCTCTTAAATCACTTGTAATGGGTTAAATTGGAACCTTAGTTGAGTTTATTAACTTTGGTTGAGTTTGGCATATTCTTAGGATATTATTTAGATATTTTCCATTTGAGACAACTCACAAAGGTAATGAGTAGCTTCTAGGATATTCTAAGATGCTCTTGATATTTGAATTTTCCTGTTTGGTAATTGATTTATTAGATCATTTTCTCAAAGATTAATTTAATTAGGATTTGATCAAGATTTTCACTTTAACTAATACCATTTAGGCATTTGGTCATTTTTGAATGATTTTGAATTAATTGATGGTGCATTTGTTCAATTTAATTGATTAATAGGCCAAATTTATTTAATTCAAGGTTATAAAGCCAAATTTGAGATTTATATAAATTCTTAGGTTAAATGTTCAATGATTGGTAAGAATTGGTCTAATAGTCTGACACAAAGCCATTGGTGGCCAAATTCACATGTCTACAAGATCAAGGAGAGATGTTTCATGAGTAAGATGGATGAAAGTTGGTTGTGGCATAGAAGGTTGGGTCACCTAAAATTTTATAATCAGGTCAAGATAATCACTAAGAATTCTATGAAGAACATGCCTAAGATCATCAAACCTACAAACATACTTTATAATGCATGTCAATATGGTAAGTAGACTAGAAGAAGGTTCAATTCTAAGGAATAATATACTAGAATACCCTTAGAGTTAATACACACTAATCTTTGTGTTCCTAAAATAATTCAAAGCATTCAAGGAGATAGATAATTCATGTTACTCATAGATGACTATAAAATAATGACTTGGGATGCATTCTTAAAAGAAAAATCAGAAGCTCTTGACAAGTTCAAGGCATTCAAGGATATTTTTTAGAATGGGAAGATCAAGTGCCTAATATCTGACAGAGGAGGAGAGTTTTTGTCTAATGAGTTTGTTGACTTCTATGAGATTCATAAAATAAGGAGACAATTCTTAGAAACTAAGACACCTCAATAGAATGGGGTAGTGGAAAGAAATAATAACATAGTTAAAGAGATGGATAGAACTATGCTAAATGAGTTTATATTATCTGATGGATATTAAAGAGAGGTATTAAGCACTGTAGTATATATTTTGAATAGAGGAAAGATAAGGACTAATGACAACAATAATCTTTATGAATTGGAGAAGGGTAAACCTACCAATGTAGAAAACTTTAGAGTGTTTGAGAACAAATGTTTCATCAAAAGAGATGATGAAGACTTAGGAAAGTTTTATTCTAGATTTGATGAAGGTATATTCTTAGGATACTCATAAATGAGCTTAGCCTATAGATGTTATAACAAGAGGCTACAGAAGATAGTGGATCAAACCAATGTGAAGATTGATGAGACAAGGAAATCACACTCACAGTCAAAGGATACTTTAGAGAATTTGGAATTCAAGAATGAATATGAAACTATATAGGTTGATGAGGAGAAAGAAGAAATGAGGAGAAACAAGACTCAAAAGTCTCCTCTAGATAAATTCAAATAGATCATCCCAAATATTAAATCATTGGCAATAAGAATATAGGTATGCAAATAAGGAAAAGATTGGTAAGTAATCTAAATCAAGATAATGTTTCTCTATTATCTAATATTGAACTTAAGAATCTTATAGAAGGAAACAAAGATAAATTTTGGATAGGTGTTATGAGTGAGGAGTTTAACCAAATAGAGAATAATGAGACTTGGGAACTAGTTTCTAGGCCTAACGACAAGAATGTCATTAACACAAAATGGGTGTTTATAAATAAATTGAATGAACATGGAGAAGTCACTAGGAACAAGGCTAGATTGGTATGCAAGGGATATGCACAAGTTGAAAGGATAGACTTTGAGGAGATATTTTCAACAATAGAAAGATTGGTGGCCATCAGATTATTTCTAGCATATGAAGGATTCAAAGGGTTCAAGGTATACTAGATGGATGTCAAATTGAAGAGGAGGTGTACATAGAGCAACCTTAGGGGTTCTCACTATCAGGTGATAATGACTATGTGTGCAAATTGAAAAAGGATCTTTATGGTCTAAATAAAGCTCTTAGAGCTTGGTATGCTAGGTTGGATAGGTATTTATTAGATCAAGGATTCAAAAGAGGAGTTGCAGATAGTAATCTATACATAAAGTTAGAAGATGACCATTAGTTGATAGTAGTTATCTATGTGGATGACATCATATTTGGTGGAAATAATGAAAACATGACCAATGGATTTACAAAGGTGATGAAGAAATAATTATAGATGTACATGCTTAGAGAACTATAATTTTTTCTTGGGTTTTAAATCATTCAATCTAAAAAAGGTATATTCATTTTGCAATCCAAGTATATAAGAGAGATGTTGAAGAAGTTTGAGATGGAAGATTGCAAGGCATTTAGTACACCTATGGTCACAGGTTGTAAGTTGAGAAAGGAAGATGATTATCCAAAGGTAAATTAGATGTCATATAGGTTAATGATTGGAATTTTTATATACACCACTACCTCTAGACCTAACATCATGCGAGAAGTAGATCTTTTGGGAAAGTTTCAAGAAGATCTAAAGAAAAATAATCTACAAGCAGTAAAAAGGATACTCAGGTATCTCAAGGGGACTATGGAGTATGGATTATGGTATCTAAGGAGAAAAGAGTTAAATTTTATAGCTTATATAGATGAAAATTGGGCAATAATTCTAGATAATAGAAAAAGTACCAATGGATGAGCCTTCTTCTTAGGTGAGTGCCTAGTTTCATGAATAAGCAAGAAGCAACCATTAGTAGCATTATCCACTTGTGAGGCTAACTACATTGTTGTAGATTCATGTTTCACTTAGGTCCTGTGGATGAGACAAACCCTAAAATACTATAAGTTGGAGTATGATGGTCCTAGACCTATTTATTATGATAATATAAGTGTTATAAACGTCTCCAAGAACCCTACCATGCACTCAAGGACTAAGCACATCCTCATCAACTATCATTTTATAAGAGAGAAGGTAAGTGAAAAAAGTGTAAAAATTAAATATGTTTCTACATAGGATCATATTGTAGACATTTTGACCAAACCACTTCCAAAGGTAACATTTGAACACCTAAGATAGGAATTGGGTGTAATTTCTACCTCTAGTAATCATTGAAGAAGACAAGTACATAGAGGGAGATAAGTAGGTTCATTATCTCCAAGAATAAGTGAGTTATTCGAAGAAAGTATGCATGGAGATAGGGGATCATGTTTGTATTATGTCTTATAAAATCATTATCCTATGTGTTGAGTATTTTGGTTACAAGGAGTGTAATCCAAGGAGTTAAAAGCATAATTTTTCATTTATGTCAAAGGGGGATAAAGACCAAAATGGGGAGATAAGAATGATCAATTTGCAGTGTGTCTTTACATCAATGATAAAAGGGGAGTTTGTTGAGTAGTGTTCCTATTTTTGAGGTTTGGAATTAATGTTATAATTAATGTCAAAGGTTCTTGAGAAGGTATTCATGAGGTCATTGAAGAATGTAGCTATAAGAGAGAATATTGATCAGTATTGCAATGATTCTAAGAGTGTAAGATATGAATGGTTTATGTTATGATGACTACATGAATGATGTGAAGGTTAGAATAGAAATTCCTTGTTGACAAAGTTGTCAAGTGCTTGAGCCTTATAGTGTCTTGAGAAGGTATGTGTATAGGATGTCTAGTCTTGTGCATGAAGAAGCATAATGGCTTGGTGAGATGATTTAAAATAAGCATGAGTGAATGTATGAGGTTTTTAGAGAATGTATTTGAGGCATTGGAACACTCATGAGAGTCTCAGGGTAAGCCTACAGGGGTAAGACCTTTAGACCAAGTCTGCACCTAGACCACTCCTAGACCCTTCTTAGCCTAATGAGGTATCATGATTTATTGATAAGACATATGAAGGATGTATGATAGTGTTTAATTATGTATGAGATTAATTGAGTATGTGATAGTGGTGGAGAGTGCATGGAAAGAAGAATGAAGGTCATTTTTAAGGCCTAATATGGTTTTTAGGTCAAGGTGTAAGTGAGCAGAGAGAGAGAGAGAGAGAGAGGCCTAATGAGGGGTCATGATCAGATTTTAAAGTGTTTGAGCTTATGTAATAATTTTCATTGGTGAGGTATGATTTTTCAAGTGTGTTCATGCAGTTTGAGGTCATGGTTTACAAGAAAAGGCATGAAAAGTGGTTTTTAAGTCTCTCAAGTACATAAAATAAAGGCATGCAAACCCAATAAAGATTTTCAAGCATTAATTGGCATGTGTAACCCCTACATGATAACCTGATTTGTTAAGGAGAGATGGGGAATGGTCATTGATAAGAAATGTAGGCATTTATTTTGGATTTAAGGGTCAATCTTTAATGAACAATTGTTAACACCAAAACCTATGTTAAACCTCTCTAAAACCCTAATAAGGACCCAATGTGAAATAACTTGTTTAAAATAGACTATAATCATATAAAATGACTAAAAATATATTATAGGTTGTATTCAATTCTCTCAGGCACCACCAAGTGTGATTGAGCTTTTGAGTGTGTGAGTTGACCCTACAAGAAAGTGCACATTTCTTAAAGATTTTCTATAGAAGTTAGAGTTGACCAAGTCAAAGTATGAAAATGATTAGAGGATGAAGCTTGAAACTCATGTTTCATGTCCATGAAGGTTTATAAGAATAATATAGCCTTCAATTGTGCTAAATTGATCATTAAGTCAGTCAGGTGCTAACAAGACTAATGGTGCAAATAATGAGAAACCCATATAGAAGTGAGCAAATGATTAGGGATGTGTTACCATGATATAGTGATATAACCAAGTGAATGAAGATGTTTTTAAATACTATTAATACATTTTAATATTTGGTATAATTTTTTTAGGTCCATGATTATAATGAAAAAGTTTCTCATAAATTGACCTATCTGGTTCAGATGAGAAAATGAGATATAAGGTTATGATATTGGTCTACAAGACCAATATTGCCATTTTACCATATTATATTTATATTTTAGAATGGTATAATAAGATCATATAAACGCATCATAATTCATTTAAAATTTATATACAGGTGTTGAAGGTCTAAGTCACCATGACTAGTCTTTGAGGAAAACTGACAGTTCTAAGTGAGCGAGTTATAGGAGTGTTTTTTTAGTCCTTTTACCATGTTTAATGAAGTATAATGAACATTATGAATTTTTTAAGGAATTTAAAGTTTTTTTTATGTGATTTATTTTCATGGTTGTGTGGCTAAATAAAATTTTATCTTTATTTGTTCAAGATAGACCTTTTTGTGTGTATGAAGGCCTAATGTGAATAATACTAATGGTGTGCTTCAAGTGGTGGTTGAAGTTAGAAAGTGTAATGGACATAATATGAGATTATTGGGGGTATATTTGAGTGTTATATGATTTTTTCATACTATGTGAAGAGTTTTAAATTGTTCAAATGAGATCAGAGGGTAATGTGTACTAATGAAGGCCTAATTAAATTAGGTCCCCTTAAGGCCTAAAAGAGGTTTTGGTCTTCTACATTGAGGATGAAATATTGTAATAATTTATTAATGTATGAAATGTGTTATGAGACATATTATAAGGTTAATATAATAATTCAAGTGTGTATGGCTGACCAATAGGTGTATGAGCTGAAGGATTGTATAAGAACAAGGCATAATAGGCTTAATTAACTAGTTAGAGAGAATGTGAGTGCAAGCGAAGGATATAACACATTGAAGAGATGAAGAAGGTATTTTAGACAATATTAGGGGTGTAGATAAACTATTATGAATATGTAATAGGGTTACTATAGATTAATATCAAGTTCATATGGCCTAATATGTATTAAAGAGACCTAGTTGAGTAAAGAAGCCTAGAAGGTAGTTTGAGAGGGATAGAAGAGCTAAAGAAGATCATCATCATCTATTATGTGAGAAACAAGGTTTTTTTAAGGAGGTTAATTTTATGTGGATTAGTTGGCGATGAGTCATCTAGGAGGTTGGTGCCTCCTTGTAGGTTGGTGCTTGTTAAAGAAGAGTTGAGTGGGTGCTTGACTAGTTGGGGTTAGTGCTCCATGTGGAGTTGGTGCTTCACTAAAGTTTGGTTTTTGTCTTATAGGAATATATTCCATTTTTAGAGATCAGTGAGTTTTATCGACATTGAGGGTTGCTTACATATGTAATGTGTTTCATGATCTTGTATATTTGTGTATGTTTTGTGATATGTTCATGTTTGTATGAATGATTCATGTATGATTAAGTGGAATTGAATGAATGTTTTAAACACACTAATTCACCCCCTTCTTAGTAGTTGTGATTATAATAGTATCCACTAATGAATTTAATTAAAAATTCATAATGTTTATTACATCTATGGCTTGGAATGAGAATGAGCTCATAAAATGATAAGAGTGTTGGTTGGGGTTACTCAAAAAATGGTGAGAGCATTGGTTAAGGTTGTTATCAAAATGGTGAGTGTTAAAATAAAAATTTCTCACAAAATTTTGAGAGCGTAAGAAATAATAAGGATGGGGAAACTAAAGGATAAGTTATTACTTATGAAATATTTGTTAGACCCAGAATCCTTAAGATGAAGCAATAGTCGTGAAAGAAGTGATGGTGGTCGATCTAACTTGAGATACCCCATATATCTAAGTGTTACCTACGTAGTTCATATTGACCTCAGATGATGTAGTTATCCTAGAAATAGGAGGAAAAAGGCCAAGGTGGCATATAAATGAAGCTATATAGGTAATAAAGTCCATTCCATATAATTTTAATGGATTTATATCTTGCATGAAAATTCTAAGCCAATTTTCATGAATTTGTGATTTTTAAGATTTTATAGGTCCTTTCAAATATCTAGGGGCTTTCAAATATTTTGAATGTTTTAAAAAAATTTAGGCATCTCAACTTGATTGAGAATCACAAGATATAAAATGGTATAACTCATAAAATGATGAGAGCATGGCTTAGGGTGATCACAAAACAATGAGAGAATTCAAACTTAAATTGATCATAAAATAGTGAGAGTGTTCAAACAAGGGTGGTTGAGCTGACCTTAATATAAATTAAGCACTACCTACATAGTCCTATAGGACCTCAAGTCACTGTAGTTCTACCTACAATGGTGAAAGTTGGGAAAATTTCCCAATGTTTTTGGTGCTTTCATTATCACAACTTAATGGAAAATTATGAGATACAACATAGTCTAATCTCATAAAATGGTGAGAGCATATAGATTAAAAGAATGATCACAAAATGGAGAGAGTGTGGTAAAGAGGTGATTGAGCTGACCTCAATGTAAATCAAGCATTGCCGACATAGTTTTGTAGGACCTCAAGTCACCTTAGTTCTACCTACATAAAATACATCCGACTAAGAACCAGAAAGTTTAACTAAAGGCAAATGGTAAGGTATGGCATAGTGATGGTAAGCTGATGCAGTAATGTATGGTAAAGGGGTTGTTACTAATTTTCCCAAAGGCAATTATAATTAGGAAACAATGAGAAAGGGTCAATGGTACTAATTTTCCCATAGGTAATTATAATTATTAGCATGAGTATATACCATAACAACAAATGAAGGATGTAATTACCAGGATCACTATCATACTGATTTCATATACTTCCATTCAAATTTTTAATTCTAAAATAATAGTTAAAACTATATTTGTCATCAACCAATGAATGTGCCTCAAATAAAAATGAATCAAAACTAAGGCCAGATGTGATGAGGTTAGGTAAAAATAAATTGATAGTAAAAGGCTAAAGCATGATGGAAATGCATAGGGTATGGTAAAAATAATAAGTATAGTGTGGCATAACTTAAATGATCCTTGTAGATAATAATTTGAGTCCCTCAAGCGTAAAAATATTTGACGTGCATTATGTTCATCAGTTCATCAAGTTCATCTCCTTCTAGCATGGTGAGCCTGTAAGCTTCATAACCATAGTTAACAATAACTACATAAGGCCCTAACTAGTTTGGTCAAAACTTTCCTTTCTTGTTTATCTCAGTATTGACATTCTTCCAATTTTATTTTAATAAAATGTCACCAATATCAAATTATTGATGCTTAATGCATCAATTGTATTAGCCTCATAATCTATTTTGATAAGCCTAAAAGTTATTTGGGGTAGCCATGCACTTTCCATCAAGTAATTCTATCTCTTGAAAGAGAGCTACTCTATATTACTCATCATCAATGATGTATTATAGTGAAATATAGAGAGAAGGCAACTTGATCTCAATAAGAATAATGGCCTTAGTGTTGTAAACAAGGGAATAAGGGGTGGCTCTTGTTGGAGTACATAATGTGGTACAATATGCCCAAAGGGACTTAAACAGTTGTAAGTGTCAATTACAACCAATGTTATTGATAATATTATTTAACATATTGAGAATGGTCTTATTAGAATCCTCGGCTTGGTTGTTGCCTTACAAGTAATAGGCAATATAAAAAAGTTATTTGATATGGTATTAGGTATAAATTACTTTCACATATTTATTTTTAAATGATATGCCATTATCATATATAATGTTGGAAGGGATACTATAATGGTAAATGAGATGCTTAAATATAAATTTGGATATCTACCTATCAATTGCATAAGTTAGAGGAATGGCTTCCACCCACTTAGTGAAATATTTGGTAGTAGTAAGGATGTGTTAATGGCCATATGAGGATGTAATATTAATATTGCCTATGAGGTTGAGTCCCCACATTGATAATGTCCATGTTGTTTTTATCATTTTAAGTGTCTTGATTGGAGTATGAATCTAATTAGCATTCTTCTAAAACTTTACACACCTCTTCACATATGCAGTTACGTCTACTTTAATATATAGTAACATTTTGGAGAGGATTTCCTTGCTAGTATGGACTTGACACACTCCTTTGTGAAATTCCCTCAATGCTAATCTATATTCTATCAAAGGTAAATAATGAATTAGAGTTCCATCATAGCTTTTATGATACATGGTGGGTCCAATTAAAGTATAACATGATGTTATGGATGAAGGCTTTTTTTCCTTGCATGAAAGGTTAGGGGGAATAATTTGGTGTTATAAAAAGGCATATATGTCAAGATACCAGGGAAATGTGGAACCAAAAATATCATAAACCATCTTAATGGATACTTTTTCATGTGTCAATGCTATGAAATGTTCCACAAGAAATTTATAATACCTTTCTCTATCTATAATCTAAATCATGGAGATAATTATGGTCATGGCATCAGTTATTTTGCTATTAGCTCAAGGTATCTGTTAAAATTAAACATTGAATTTTTTTTGTTTGAGAGTATCAACCATGTCTTTATATGATACCAACTTATCATCCTTCATTTGGTATTGGTCTATGACCTAATTGATGATTAAATATGAATCACCATGAACCAATAAATGTTATATGTTCCATTTTACTACTTGACAAAGCCCTACAATGAGTGTTTCAAATTAATCTATGTTGTTAGTAAGGGAAAACCAATATGAAAGGACTTGGGAATAAGATCCCCTTGTGGTGTGATAAATAATATTCCAACACCTGACCCGTGAATTGTGATTGAACCATCAAATGACATCTTCCACCATTATACCTTAGGAGGTGATTTTACTTCAGGGTGATCATAATGGTTTCATCTATAAATTTGAATGTAAGAGGTTGGGTATTGTGAAGAGAATATTTTTCTAGTTGATATATGAGTACTTGTCCCTTAAAGGACTTATACTTTTCATATTCAATTTTAAACTCACTTAGAAACATGATCTATTTTGCCATACAACCTTATAGAGCTATTTTAGAAAGTAGATACTTGATCCAATCTACTTTGGCAATAACAATGGTCTTATTTTTCAGCATGTAGTGATGTAACATTTAGGCTATGAACACCATACATAAACAAGATTTTTCAATTTCCATATAATTGTGATCATATGCAACCAAATTTTTGCTTAGATAATATATGACATACTCTTTACCCTATTCATCATGTTGTACCAAAAGTGCCCCCAGGCCTTTTTAAATTACTGATAAGTAAAGTAATTATTGGGGATATATATTTTACCCTAAATGTGAAAGCATGTAAAATGAGGTGATGCACCAGTAATTGGAACACTTGTACTTTGCACAAGACACACTATGAGACACATTCAAGACCAAAGAAGATTAGTCCCACATGAGTACTTCATAATAAGGCATGAATCAGTTATCAAACTAGCATGAGAGGGTAGATATATAATTTAAAGATAAATAATAAACTATAAATTACACTTATAATGACTTATGAGTGTAGACACTTAAATCTGGCCACCAATGACCTCCAACCAAGATTTTGACCAATTTTCACCTAAAGTGCACAATTTGGCCTAAAACACTAAAATGCATTAAATGAGTTGAAATTGATATATTCAATTGCCAATTTTGGCTAGAGTATCATTAAATCAAGCAATGTAATTTATGGGCCAGTTAACTTTTATCAAATCATTCTGAGTCAAAATGCCAATTTTGCACTTGGGTGCTCTAGATTGATTTTTCCTATCAAATCTCTTACACAAGACACAAGCCTTTTTTATTTTGTGTTGGTAACATAATAAATGGGATAATGGATCCAATATGTTTGACATTGAATTCCAATTCCAATCCAATCAAATTTTGAACCAATAACAAGACATTTGGACCAATTTGATTAATTTGTGCACCAAGAGCCAAAATTTGCACTAAAATGTTTAATCATGTTTTAGGATAATTAAACCAAATTAGAGCCTAATTAATAATTCCATGGAAAATTGTTGAAAACTTGTTTTTATAAATTAATATTGAATATCTACATCATTAGGTGACCTCATTTCTTGAGAAGACATCCCTAGGCTATAAATGCCACAAATATCAAGATTATGGGTCTCCCATGCCTCATTAAGACCCTCCATGCCTCTTAATTGCTCCTCTATCCCAAATATTTATGAGCCTATTTATCAATTTCAATTGAATAATTAGATTAATCCTTATCACACATATCAATCCTGAGATGGATGGTTTAGGTTGATTCTACCCATTTGCAAAAATCTATAAATAGGAGGCCTTGCCACATGAATTTTAAGTCTTGATGATGCAAAGTTATAATGCATAAATGATTCTAAAAACTATTTCAATTAGTGTTACCATGATAAATTTATTCCAATCAAATCCAAGCCAAATCCAAAGGTGCCAAGGAGAGATGGAGGTAGCCAAGCTTCTATTGATGCAAACTTCATGAGCACAAGCTGAGCAAGCCACTATAAAAGCATTTGGAGCATCCAAGGAAGGTGAAGGATTCTTGTTTTTCCTTAATTTTTATTTTTGTTTTTCATTTTTTAATTTATTAATCTCACCCTAGTAAATAGGCATGAAGGTGTTTGTTTAGTGTGTTGTTTATCAATTTGCTTTGTTTATTTTGTCAGTAACACAATAATAATCTCCTCTTCTTAGTCAAACTCCTAATTCACATAATGGCACACCTAATGGGATGATAATAGATTCAAAAAATTGATCACAATTCTCCCTCAAGCAACTCACTAACTTTTTTCACTTAGAATATTGGAGTGGGAGACCCAAAAGAGTGAAAAAATCAAGAAAAACATGTTTTTCTATAAGTGGCAGGTTTGACTAGGCATAGTCATGGGATTATCCTGCAACTCATGGTATTATCATTCAAACTCATAATATTATACTTAGCCATTTTTATTTTTAGACTAAATTTGTGTTTTTGTGTAGGATTAACAATACCACTACTTTAGAAGACATGGGATTGCTTTGCAACTCATGGGGTTGCTTAACTGAGTCAGAGTATTATCTAATTGTTAGCAGCTAAGCGACAATACTACAACTCATAAATTGATGGGATTATCTTGCTAATAGCGAGATCATAAAACTAAGTCATGGTATTGTGACCAAACTTCCTATGTTTTACAATACCACAACTTTTAAAGTTGTAAGATTATCGTGCAAGTAGTGGCATTGTCATTTAGAGTCATGGTATTGTGACTAAATGGTTAGTGGTTAGTTATAATATTGTAAATCTTAAATTTAAGGGATTATCTTGTAAGTAGTAGGATTTCTCTGACAAGTAGTGGTATTTCACCTTTGTGTCAACTTGAGAGATCATTTTTCTAAGTTAATTGCTTCATATTTAAAAATGTTTCAAAGCTAAACCACGTGCTAACATTTCTATTGCAGGACAAACTTGGAAAATTTCTAAAATGTGTTTAAAACATCTTTTGCATGCTTTAAAATAAGCTAGGAGCATTATTTTGGTGCTTAATATAACATTTAGGTGCTTAAGTAAAGTTTTAACATTAGTTTTCAAAGTTTACAATTTTAAGACCAAGGGGTCAAATGAACACCACCAAATCTTTCATTTGGGCTTAAAATTGAACACACTTGTAGATTTTGTTTTCATTATTTCAATTATCACTTTTTTTTAAAAAAAATACAAGGATGTTACATGTATGCTCTTCCATTTTTCCCCTTTATGGAACCCTTGGAATCAAATTTTTTCTCCTTATTTACAAATTTCCTAGTCTAAGGCATAAAAAGAACATCATCTAAAGCACTCCCCAAAAACTCACAAAAGTATTGGGTGACCTTGAAAATAACCCTAAAGTCTTTTTATTTTATGCTTTATTTATTTCATGTAATCTTGGCTTACAAGGGGGATGTCATTACCTCTTATGAGTTCTTTAGGGAAGCTTTAACCTAGGGTTTCATCTTTTGGCATGACTTCATATGGCTCTATATGGAGTTGTACACAAGATGTAGTGACACTTTGGACATCTCACTACACTGAGCGAATAGTAAGATGTAGTGATTGCAAAAAGGATTAGACCTTTTTTCAATAAGCCAAGTGATATAGACCCAAAATCCATGTGTTTTTTGAATTGTTTGACATGAAAGTCACTGTACAATTGATTCCCCTAGAACATCGAAAACTTGTAGATCTTAGACAAATCCCCACTTGTCATGGAAGTATGATTGGTGCAAGGTGTGCCTCAAGGTCCATGTCATAGTATTATCATTTGAGAGAAGGGGGGTGTAAAAACCCTACTATATAATATGCATTTACTTTTGGATGAACACTTAAAATCATCTTAAATGATGTATATTGATAGATTCCAACAATACCAAGCAACCTTGTCAGTTTAGGATCTAAGAGAAATTAATTAGTTGGTTTTTTCCTAGATTAAAGTCTTGTTTAGAGTCAAAACTTGGTATAAATAAATGATGCAAACCAAACACATGGACCCCAATTTTATTTGAACAAGGAGGAATTATGCTACCCACGTGAATCATCAATTTTCCTTGTTCAAAGTTCATCAAAACTTGGAGTCATATCATCCACTTTGGTGCAGTTATGATGCCCAACTAAGTCTAGACCTTTTCCAAAGTTTTTTAAGTCCATTTATAATTTAAATTCAAAATTTCACCTTAATAAGTTCATATGGTTGATGTGTTAAGTGGGTTCACCATTTGCACTAAACTTGAGAGAACTCAGGTTCAATTTCTAATTTGGGTTGAAGGTCATTTAAGATGCATGATCGTTATCACCACTTGATAGACTTAAGTGATTTTGTGCTAAACACTTTCACTTTGAGTCTATGCACCACAACATTTTGAGTCAAGAAAGGTAGTGTTATGCTATCAAATTTGTGAGAAATTATCTTTGCCTTAGAGAATTTTTTAAACAAGCATTTTGTCACATCTTTTGGGTAGTCTAGCACTGTTACGCTGCCCAAAAAATTTTAGATATTGTTTCATAGGCCCTCTTGCATAGAGTTCAAATTTGTTCCTACATTTTTTAACCTTTGTCTAGCATAGTTATGTTGTTCACTTTTAGTCTAGCTTATTTATCAAAAGAACCAAAATTTATACCATTATTTATGAGAAAACAAACTATCTCTAAAGTGCCTTTTGTTTCATACCTTATACCTATTTTATCGAGTCCATGTCCAAGAATCAAATTCCTAATTTTTGTTAGAAGTGTTTCAAATCTGTTAGATTAAAAATTTCATCTATTTTTTCTTTTGACATCGTTTGGCCAGGAGTTCTAGTGCATGCCTTGTCCGAGCCTAGATTTTGATGCCATATTTGGCCAAAAGACCTAACAACTTTTAATTTCCTAGATTAGATTGATTTGAAACACTTTGACCTTAACATTTGGTAGTTTGAATTTCAATTCATTTACTTAATATTTTTTATGTAAGATGTGTAATGTTATACACTTAACGTTAGCTTGTGTTATCACAAATCTTTGCATAAACCTTTTAATCCTTTTGATGAATCTAGACTAAGTTGGAACATCATCTTTTTTTTAGATAGTGTCTTTTTAGATCTTGAAGACCTCCCTTTGTTTCAAAGCATTGACTATGGATCCCAACATATATTCCTACACTCATAGTGGACTCATGTACAATTTGGGGATTAGTAATGTGGTTGTGTAGGAAGAAATGGTGAAAGACCCCTATGCAGATAATATTTCTTATGAGATGGATCCTTATCCCTCTTATAATACTAAATTAGTGACACAAATCGAAGATCCATTGGTTAACTATTTTTTTGATACACTACCTTATTCAGAACAAGACTAAAAACAAACTGCACAATACCTAGCTACAATACCTACAACCGATGAACCAATTTTAAAATAGTCATGCTCTACTAATACACCTAACATATATGATCCATTTTTGTTTGAGCATAATTTATTAGAGAACAAAGACAATATTTTGGTTAGATCCATAGAGGTAGGGGCCACGTTTCCAGCAGACTTCCTTAATGAGAATTTACCAAGCCTAGTAAGAATGCCCCACAACATAATTTATGATCAATAGGCTTCTTCTTGAAATCCTTTGGCTCTAGTCCAAACAACATATCAGGACACTAATATGCTTGATAGAGGCAAAAACCTCATGGAATACCACTTTAACCAAATGTAGATGACATATCAAACCTACCTAAATCTAGCATGTAATTTCAATCAGATGACCATGGTGAGCAAACCTCTTATTGAATTAGTTCCTTCAATAGGAGTTTTGATAGAGTTAATTGGTCAAGATAATTAGAGTTTAGACACATTCATGTAACACACTCTAGTAGATAATTTGTTGTATATGCCCATTATTGAAGAAGTGTGTTTTGCTTCTACATAGAATAATGAGCAAAATATAGTGGACAATGTGCAAGCAACATCCAATCCAAATCAAAGTGGTACTAAAACAAAAAAAAATAGTCAAAAAAATATGAATTTAGTTAACACTACAAGTGGTTCTCCAATTTTGGGAGTAGGAGTTTCTACATCCCAACCTTAACTATCTACTTCATCAATCATATAACCAACAGGAACATGTAATCAACCAGCAACTAGTGTAAATCCTCAACAATAGAATGTGATGAATATTACTCCTCCTGAACAAATGATGAGTAGTATTTCACAACATCAAGTATAATCTAGTGTATCAACACAATAGAGGTTGAATATATTACCACCTTAACAATGGAACTAATGTTCCACCTCATTAGGTAGTGGAATATACACTTCAGTTATAGACTAGTGTACCAATCCAAAACCAAATGATAACTAGCCAATAACATGTAAATATTGGTCAATGATAGATGCAAAATCTTCAACATGATTTTGTTTCCCAAAAAGCATTCATGTAACATGGAGGCTCTCATGTTTCTCAAGTACCTACTAGATAACAATCAGCTCAAAATGTGCCACAAGTTTAGAGACAGGGTCTTGGTTCACAAGTTCCTACTTAATAACAAGGTTTTATTAGTCGGTAGCATGTCCATTTTCAACAAAAATAGGCATAATATAGTTATATCCCTCCATCCTAACCATAAAATCCTCTAAGTCAAACCTTCATAGCCAACCCAAACTAGAATATCACACAACCAAATGTGTAATTTCAAGTACGTCCTAATCCACACATGCATGTTCCTATTCCATTTCCCAACCAAAATAATGTACTCCAATAGATATCTCCATCATACCTTGGTCAAAGTATCCCAATTATTAACTTCCAACCATCTACCCAAACTAATGTTATCCCTCAAACCAATGTTTCTTCCAGTTTCTTATCCCAAGAATTATAATATATGAAGGATTTAATTGCTACCATTCAGGTTAGGAAATAGACTAAAAAGTTTAAGTTGGATGATGTGTGCTTTTATCCATTAAACATAGAGTACTTTCATATACCATTTCCTCTAGGATATGAACCAATGAAATTTGACAAATACAAAGGGAAAGGTGACCTTAAGGCCCATTTAACTGAGTTCTTTATCACATGCCAGCTAGTGGCATATAATGATATATACCTTTTGTTGCTGTTTCCAAGAAACTTAGTTGTACAAGCATTAGAGTGATTCTTAAAATTACCCAAGAATTTAGTAACATATTTTGATGATCTTTCTAATAAGTTTGTGCAACACTTTTCCTATAATCTCAAACATGAGATTTCATTGGTTGACTTGACACAAGTAAAACAAAAAGCTAGTGAGAGCTTTGCAAGTTATCTACAATAATGGAGAGCCTTTGCAAGTTGATTCACCCATAGTTTACCAAATAAATAATTAGCCACTATGTTTACTAAAAAATTTCATAGTGAGATAGATTATCATCTAGAACTACAATGTGCACATACTTTCAAGGAGATCATCAACAAAGGCTTGTTGATTGAGTGAGCTCTTATTAATAAATGGATCATCAAGCTTACTTCAACTAATTAGAATTAAGGTGCCAATAAAATAAGTGGCTAAAACTAACATCTAATCCAAGTGCAAGCATCACAACCAGCATAGGACAATAACCAAGATAGACCAAAGCAATTCAATCGTAATAAATGCAACAACCTTTACCATTACAAATCCCTCTTTGAAGGAGAATTATGCCTATGTATCATATCTTTAGTGATCTAGGAGAGCCTATTGAGTATGTATTTTTCAAACTTATCATTACTAATCTGATTAGTTAGCCTATACCAAAGCATTATCCATAAGACATTTCTTATCCTGATTGGTACCATGAAAATGAATTTTATGAATATCATCAAGTCAACAAGTATAATCTATGAAAATGTGTGAAAATCAAGCATTTGATTGATAATATGTTAGATAATGGGGAGATAACATTAGATAAATGTACTTCTACCTCCAATCAAACTCTTGGGATTTATCAAAACCCTTTTCCCCAGCATAACACACAACAACAACATAATAATTAGCAACAACAACAACACCAATCAGTGCAACAACAAAATCAATAGTATCAAAATCAAAGGCTAAACCAATAGAATCAATAACAAAACCCATAACATCAAAATAATGGACAAAACCTAGGTTAAAATGGTAATAACTAAAAAACCTACCATGCAGTTTCACATGACTATAATAGGGTTGTAGGTCATATTGTAGGGGTAGTATTAATACCATATTTACTAATCCTAGATCAAGCACTAATCAATCTAGACCATTGCTAAATAATACCACTCAACCAAATTACATGGAAAATCCTTTTTTGACCTAGGATTGCACACAAGCAAACTAGTAAATTAGGACTCCCATTTTTGGACCATATACTAATAACTCACCCTTACCATATGACCATATACAAGTGCACCGATAACTGAGACTTGTCTTATCTAGTCCCATACCATTTCCAACATTTGTTAGTAATTATAGTCCAACATTTAATATTGATTATGAAATCATATCTTAGAGGTCAAATATTACTATCCTAGGTCCACAACCATTTGCCACTCTGCTTGTTATCCAACCAACCATTCAGCCTTAGAATAAACCATTCACCATTGACCAAGATAAGAAGTTTGATATTATGAAACAATTGCAAAAGACACCAGCATAAATTTCTATTTTAGATTTTCTACGAATGTCAAAAATCCATAAGAACATTCTGAATGAGCTTTTAACCCAATCCACTATTGCCAATGACATATCCCCTAATAAAATTTAATCTTTGGTTGGAAACCTAGCTCCAACCCAACAAGTCACATTCAACCAAAGTGATATGTCTTCCCTTGGCCTACTCCATAATAATCCATTGTACATATAAGTTTATATAAAGTGATATAAAGTAAAACATGTCCTTATATAAAATGGGTTAGGCCTCAACATAGTGTCTCTAAAGCTCATCAAGCTTCTTGGATACACAATGGCAGATCTCTAACCAAAAATGATAACTATCAAATCTTATGATAATTAGGAAAGAGAATCACAAGGCACCATTAACTTACCAATTATCATTGGGCCTTTGATCCATGATACACTTTGTCATGTGCTTGATCTTGAGTTGTCATATAATATGCTTCTAGGTAGGTCTTGGTTACATGAGATTCATGTAGTCCCATCAATGTTGCATCAATGTATCAAGTTCTCCCACTTAGGGATGGAAGTGAATATTCTAGGATATTTACACCCATATGAACACTACAAACATCTTGAGGCTAATTTTCAAAGATATAATTACCGATACGGCATGAATCCAAGTTCCAAGTAGGATAAAGGAAAGGTCATACTTATTGATCCTCCATAGGATAATTGCATAGATCTTAATACCTTGGATTCCCTTTCCCACATGCCACCTCCTGAAGCTTCCAATCATTTCACCATTTTAGATAATGGCTTAGGGGAGTATGTGACCCATGATACCTTCCATATCATCAATCTTCCTCAAAATCCAAAGACCTTTAGATGACCTAAATGTACCTCACACATGCATTGGAAACAAAATAATAAAGATAAGGGACCTGTCATGTTTGTACTAGCATCTATCCTAGAACTAGACCCTCTTGAAATAGATGAATCATGGTTATACAATGACAACCAAGTTGATTATTATAAAAGTGAAAAGTATCCTATTCCCAATAGGATCATGGAGCATCAAGATTATGAAGGAAGAGGCCTTGGACTAAATCAACAAGGAACTATTGAGCCAATTTCCATGACTAAGTACAAAAAACCCTATGGACTTGGATTTAAACCACTTGGGGGTGACCCCACATATCTTATTTGAGTTCCATCAACGATGGCTAATAATGATGATGCTAACAGTGAAGTAGAGTAACCATAGCCTCACCTTTGATGACCTAGCTGAGACTAACCTATTTAATAAAAATGCCATATGTACTCTTACCCCAATCATTTATCACAACCCATTACCCTTATATTATCCTCAACTAATTGACTAGGACCAACAAGAATCCAATTTTTTGATTGATAAATTTTAAAATGATGAGGAATTATATGACTTTTTAGGCCTTAGAAACAATGTTGCATTGGGAGATCATAAATCAGGATTCTCAATTACATTAGATCCTAAACTTATTTTAGAGAGCGGGTGAACACCCTTAGCCAAAAATAAATAAATAAAACATTGAGGTCCCAAATTGAAAACCTCTTTGAGGTGCTTTTTGACCAAGGAAAAATTAAAGATAAAGGTCAGTCTAGTGGTGAAAACTTGTTTCAAGTGCCATTAGATAGGGGTGTTCATTCTTCTTCAAGTTTAAACCAAGAGACCACCAACAATGAACTTGCCTACAGATCTGAGTTTAGTTTTGTGAAACAAGTATTCGATCAAAAATTTCAAGAATTTTTGACTATTTTTGTCACATGGCTAGATCTCCCATTGGGGGACTCAGATTCATCATGCCTAGGAGATGTTCAAGAGCAAGTCCTAACAAAGGACCCTGATATAGTCCAATAGTTTAAGTCTTTGCCTACTATCCTAGAAGATGGTTTGACCCTTCTAGTTGAAGATATAATAGAGGTAAACATCAGCACTCCATCAGACCTAAAATGGATAAAATTAGGCATGTACCTCACTGAGGAGGAATGTGAAGTCTTTACAACTCTATTGAGATAATTTGTAGATATCTTTCCATGGGCTTATTCTAACATGTTAGGTTTGGAACATGCCTTGGTTCTAACCACCTTGTGGTCAATACTGATGCCAAACTAGTGAAACAAAAGATGCATAAGATGCATCCTCACATTACTGTCTTGGTGAAGAAAGAGTTGGAAAAATGCTTAGAAGCAGGATGTATTTGGTCCATTGACTACTCAGAATGGATATATAATATTGTACATCTTAGCAAAAACCCTTAAGGAATCAAAATTTGTACTGATTTATAAGACATAAACAAATCTTGTCTTAAGGATGACTTTCCATTGCCTAATATTAACATGATCATCGACTCCATGGTCGGTTATGAAATGCTTTCACTCATGGATATCTTTTCAAGAACAACCAAATCATAATAGCCGTAGAAGACCAACATAAAATAGAATTCACCACTCCATGGGGAGCATTTTTTTATTAGGTAATTCCATTTGATCTTAAGAATTCTAGAGATACATATCAAAGGCACATGACTGTTATATTACATGATATGATGCATGATATTATTGAAGACTATGTTGATGACATATTAGGAAAATTAAAAACCAGGGCCGACCATCTAGTAGTGCTAGGATATTTAAAAAATTATGGGAGTAAAAAGTTAGACTCAATCCAAATAAATGTGTATTTGGAGTAACCTCAATAAATTTACTTGGCTTCATTGTGTCTTATAGGGGCATTGAAGCTGATTCGGCCAAAGTTCATGTTATAATCGAGATGCCACCACCAACCAATTTGAAGCAACTTCATAGTTTGTAGGGTAAGATCTATTCAATATGATGCTTCATCTCTTATACATCAAACATGTGTCATCTAGTTACACATATACTAAATAATGGAGTTTTATTTAATTGGAATGACCACTACCAAACAATTTTTCAACAACTCAAGGACTATCTAGTTAATCCACCTATTTTGTTACCTCCTATGCCAAGAAAACCATTCCTGGTGTATCTATCAACTATTGATAATGCCTTGGGGGTACTTTTATCTCAACATGATAAAAATGTAAAAGAGTATGCAATGTACTACTTAAGTTCTACCTTGGTCACATATGAACACAACTATGCACCTATTGAAAAAGCTTGTCTAGCCATGGTCTTTACAGCTCAAAAACTATGCCATTAAATATTGAATAATAACACCATGGTCATTTAAAAATTAGATCTAATCAAGTATCTACTATTTAAAATATATTTACAAGGTATAATGGCCAAATGGATCATGCTTCTTGACGAGTTTGACATAAAGTATGTCAATTAAATGGTAATCAATGGATAGGTTCTTGTAGGTCAACTTACTAAAGCACCCCTTGCAAACACAAAGCCACTCACATTTCATTTTCTTAATGAATCCATAATGATCATCATTAACACACCTCTTGAGGAGTAGCACTAGAATTTGTATTTTGATGGTTCATTTACTACACATGGATCGGGGGCAAACCTCTTATTTATTACACCATAGGGGGATCTAATCCCTAAATCATTCAAAATTAGTTTTTCTTGTAAAAATAACATGGTTGAGTATGAATCACTTTTTTTAGAACTTTGATAGGTATTACAATGGAATACATCACATCTAAAGGTTTATGTTGATTCTTAGTTAATCATCAATCAAGTCACAAACCATTTTTAGACCAAAGATGACAAGTTGGTTCCATATAAAGCTATGGTTGACACTCTCAAGCAACAAATTATTGATATTCAGTTTGAGCATATACCAAGGTCTAGTAATAGAATTGTAGATTCCATGGCTATTATCGGCTCTTGAATTTGACAAATAAACAAAGCTATAGAATATCAGTTCCTCATCAAGAATTTGGTCACATTAGCTCATGAACCTTCAATTGTTGTAATGATTTGTGATATTGTTGGTCCTAATTCTATCTGATACTTAGACCTTTATAACTACCTTCATGACCAAATTATATCACCTAACCTATCTCAAAAACAAATCAAAGCCTTTATTCATCATTCCACTCATTATATTATACTTGGATCCACCCTTTACCACCATAGTTGTGATGGAACTATGCTTCATAACTTTAACAGAGTCTATGTTAGCATTAAGATAATTTCATGAAGGGGTATGTGGAGCTCATTTTAACAGGGTAGTCCTATACAAAAAACTCTTACATTTTGGTTATTATTAGCCCATGATGGATGCAGATGCAGCTACATATGTAAAGAAGTGTGACAAGTGTCAACATCATGCTAATCTGATTCATGTCCCAGCCTAAACTCTGAAACTCATGTTGACACCATGTCTATTTGTTATCTGGGGACTCAATCTCATTATGAAGATCAACCCCACTTCATCTAATGGCCATAAACATATCCTTACTTCCACTGAGTATTTCACTAAGTGGGTTGAAGCTATACCCCTCACTTACGTGAATGGAAGATCAATTTCCAAATTCATCTTCAACCATCTCATTTGTTACTATAGTATCCCCTCTGACATTATATATGATAATGGAGGATCATTCAAGAACAAGGATGTTGACAAGCTATGTACTGAATATAACATCACACAACATTTTTCTACAACATATTACCCTCAAAGTAATGGCCAAGATAAAGCATCAAATAAAACCATTGTCAATATTCTCAAAAAATATTGTCAATGTCTTTAGTTGTGATTGGCACCTTCAGATATCCCTACCCTTTGGGCATACCATACCAATCATCATACCCCCATAGGATCCACTCTGTATTCACTTGTTTATGGTACTAAAGCCATCCTTCCCATTGAGGTCGAATTACCTTCACTATGCATATATTTTAAGCATGTCCTAGATGATCATGACTATTGAGTAGCTTGTCTACAAGAACTAGACCTACTTGATGAAAAATACAATTGTACTCAATAATATTTAGGCATATTAGAACTAACTCAAAGGCCACTATAATCGATGTATCAAGTATAGAACATTTGAACTTGGTGATCTTGTTCTTAAATAAAACCAAAATAATACCACAACTAAAAAGAAGCATAAAGGTAAATTCAAACCAAATTAGATAAGACCTTTCATCATTATTGCAGATTAGGGATTAGGAGCATATAGGCTTTCCACACTAGATGGAGATGAACTTCCTGAAATGATGAATATTATTCACCTCAAGTAGTATTATGCTTGAGTGCTAAAGTGTATTATCTATAAGGACCATTTCAATGGTGCCATTTTATCACTATTCTTCTTTGTATGAATATCATGCTTATCATTCCTTTTAGCCCATTCCATCTACTTTACCATCCCATTATATTGACCAAACATGCTCTAAATCCTATCCACCCAACTCATTTGACCTTGGTTTTTACCATTTGTTACACATTTTTAGAATTTTTAATTATTTCAAGTACTTTTGATAGAGATCATATTTTAGAGCAGTATGACAGAATTTTTGGTAGTTACATCCTTCATTTGTTATTCCTTTTTTATCACTAGTGTTTCTAGTAATTATAACCACCTTTGGGAAAATTATTACCATTTATCCATGCCATTGTGTCCTAGTTATAATCATGTATGGGAGAACTAGGGGCAATATTTATTTATTGATCCTTGACATACCAACTTGCCACTTCCTATGCCATACTATGCCTTTTTACCAACTATGCATGTTTTGTTTGAATTGACTACTACACTAGTCAAATTCCTTCACTGTAGGGTTGAATTACAGTGGCTTGAGGTCCTACTCTGGGACTATGTAGGTACTAATCAATACTTATTTTGGTTAGCTCGGTCACCCTTTCCACCATGCTCTTTCCATTTTACAAGCAACCTAAGTTTAAACACTCTCACCATTTTGTGAGTTTAAACCATTTAGTGTCTCTTAATTATTTATTGAGTTGAGATAGTTCAAAAAACTCTAAAAACATTTTTAAAATCATTAGAAAAGAACAAAAAATTGACCACTTTTTTACATTAAGGATTATAAGAACCCTTACTAAGTTCCAAGAAAAATCACTTCTTTCTTAGTTTTCCCATCCTTTTTGGCCTTTTACTCTCATGCGCTTCCCACTTTACAAGACCATTCCTATTCTTCTATCACATCCATTATGTTTGTTTCCATTATTTATCACATTCTTCCCATTCTTTGGGAAAACTACATTTGGCCTAAAGTTTTTTTATTGGATATTACATCCATGGAACTATGTAGGCAGTGTCCACTTACCTAGTGCATATGGAGATAGCTTGGACACCCCCTTCCTTTTTCTTTTATTCCCCTATTTTGTTCATTTGTTAAGTTTTCACCTATTTTCTAGGGGTAATGTTTGTATGGTTTCTATTTTATTATTTGTTTGTTTGTCTCTACTTATTTTATTTGTTTGTCTACCTATTTGTTTACTTTTAGCACTATTACCTTGATTCAATTTATGTGTGTTCATTGGGTGATTCCTTCCCCACACTTATACTTGAATCCATCCATATTCATATGTTTACATTGTCATCATGGTTTCTATCATTGGTGAATTATTTTATATTAAGTTTTGGATTTCAGGAGTCAGTCCTTATGCATATTTTGGCCAAGTCCTCATGATGTTATACCATGATGCCTACTAACATATGCTATAACAAACCTCAACTTTAACAAGTCTATTTAGTAATGGTGATATCAACATCTCTTCAGCACTGACATCTTAATTCAATCCTAATCATTTCCCAAATAGAGTAATTAACTATGAATGAATTCCAAACTTTATTAGTTCAAATGAGCATCTCCCTACTAGTAGGTTATTCCAATTCATCATTACCCTTTGTGTTAATTTATCATCATCCTCGACCAATTTTTCATGTTTTCCATAATCAAGGTCCAATGATTATAACCACCTATGGGAAAATCATTGGACATTGTCCCACCTACATTTATCAGTGATTATAACTAACTTTGGGCAAATCATTATGTTGTCACCACTTTATGTTTTCTACCCATACAGGGACACATTGTTATATTTTTTGTCTATCCTAACTAGGGTAGCTTCATCTTCTCAATGATTATAACCACCTATGGGAAAATCATTGTGTTATCATACCATGTTACCACTATTGGGGTATAATGCTTATAACCTCATTTTGGAAAACTATTGTACACTGTCCCACTTGCATTCTCAATGATTTTTACTACTTTTTCAAACTCATTGTGTTTTCTCCCCATCATCTTTCCTTTCTTTGGTCACATCATTTCACTTCTTATCGAGGGACCATTTGTCGACCTACTTGTACCAACCATTCCCTCAAGGGGGTATCATACAGTTAGTTTATCATCATTGTAGTTGTAAGCATACAAAACATTTTCATTCTTTGAGAATATGTTACTATGCTTATAGCTTTCAATGCCTTCCCAAATAGGGGCAAACTATAGACACCTAAATCTGGCCACTAATGACCACCAACTAGGATTTTGACTAATTTCCACCTAAAGTGCATAATGTGGCCTAAAAATACTAAAATGTATTAAATGAGTTGAAATTTATATATTCAAGTGCCAATTTTTGTAAGAGTATCATTAAATGGGTTAATTAAATAAATGGGATAACTAATTTTGATCAAATCATTCCAAGTCAAAATGCCAATTTTGCACCTGGGTGCTCTGGATTGCTCTTTCCTATCAAATCTCTTGCACAAGACACATGCCTCTGTTATTTGGTGTTGGTAACATCATAAATGGGATAATTGATCCAATAAATCTGACATTGACTTCCAATTCCAATCCAATCAAATTTTGGACCAATAATAAGACATTTTGACCAATTTGATTAATTTGTGCACCAAGAGCCAAAATTTGCTCTAAAGTGCTTAATCATGTTTTAGGCTAATTAAACCAAATTAGATCCTAATTAATAATTCCATGGAAACTTTTTGAAAACTTGTTTTTAGAAATGAATTTTGAATATTTGCATCATCAAGTGACCTCATTTTTTAGGAAGACATTCCGAGGCCATAAATGCCACAAATATCAAGATTATGGGTCTCCCATGCCTCATTAAGACCCTCCATTCCTCTTAATTTCTCCTCTATCCTAAATATTGATGAGCCTATTTATTAATTTTAATTTCATAATTAGATTAATCCTTAGCCACACATCTCAATCTTGAGATGGATGGTTCAGGTTGATTCTACCCATTTACCAAAATCTATAAATAGGAAGCCTTGCCACATGAATTTTAAGTCTTGATAATGCAAAGTTATAATGCAAAAATTATTTCAAAATCTATTTCAATTATTTTTTCCATGCCAAATTTATTCTAATCTAAGCCAAGCCAAAGCCAAAAGTGCCAAGGAGAAAAAAAAGGTAGCCAAACTTCCATTGATGCAGACTTCATGAGCACAAGCTGAGTAAACCATTACAATAGCATTTGGAGCATCCAAGGAAGGTGAAGGATTCTTTTTTTTCCTTACTTTTTAGTTGTGTTTTTCAATTTTTAATTTATTAAGCTCATCCTAGTGACTAAGCATGAAGGTGTTATTTTAGTGTGTTATTTGTCAATTTGCTTTATTCATTTTGTCACTAACATAATACTAATCTCCTCTTCTTAGTCAAATTCCTAGTTCACAATGAGAACTACCAAGCACTTCATGAAGGTGAGAAAACTTATACATCAGCAAGGAACATACATTCACTTAACTACAATACATGAATTCATAGAACACACTTAAATCAAGCTTGCAAAATGATGTAATTCAATCTGTATTGCATCAAAAGGTATTATGGTACAAATTTTGGGATAGCCTAAGCAAGCCAAAATGCATAAGAGTCTTTTTCTATAAGTTTAGAGATTTCTTATCTAAAACTTTTAGTGAGAGTAACATGTGGTAGAAGTTGGAACATATATAGAAAAAAGGAAGAGAGAGGAAACTGTGATGTATTAGCACAAGTTTGAGGACGTTGACTCATGAATTTATCAATAAGTAACAAATTCTATAAAATAATTGAATACTCATTATACTTATACATCCACTTGGTGTCCTTATTGGAACTCTATTTCATTATCTATTTGATTTGTTGATGAGGACCATGTCTTAGAATTGATATAATTATGCCACATCTACTTTGGGTGGTCATCAATAACTGTTTATAAAAAATGTGACCTTAATGATAGGCGACACACCTTTCCATGATCACATTTATGTTTTTATTTTATCTAATATTTAACATAAGTCTATTATAGGTGAAAACTAATCCAATTATTTGTTTTCACACAATCACAATATCCATGGAAATCTGTAGACTACTTGATCTTGCTTCAACACTACTAATCCATCTTCAATCTTTGTATTTATTTCAAAAGAACTATTTTACCTATAGAACCGTATGAGAGCCAAGAATATACTATACATGAGGATCCTCCATCTAAAATTAATGAACATGTCAATGGAATGACTCTACAATAGGGTTGATAGGTTCCAAATTATCGACCAAGTGTCTTATTTGAACTTTAATGGTGATGGATCTTCGTTATTGACCATCCTAACTGTATGACTTATGTTTTTTGTTTGACTAAGCTCTAATGTAAAAATGGCTACTTAATATTTTGCTTGCTTGGTTAAAAAATTGGCTCTTCTACCTTTAATAGAAGATCTTTGGATTTACCCTTTATTCATTGGTTATCGATTGCCAGCTCAAACCATTTACATTATCCCTAACTATATTTATTTTTATTGGTCCTAAAGATACATTAACTTATTGACTCTAATTACATCATTAGATTTGGATGTACAAATGTGCATGAGCCCTTGATTTTATGCCAACCAAGATCCTTGGACATGTTGACTTTCACTCACATCATAGGATTAAAATGTATGAAGAAACATGAACCTTTGATCTACTTGGGACCAATTTCTATCAGTACCTATGCACCATTAGATCATCAGTATGATTGAACACTGATCATTGATCCATATTAGACCCACACTTTTATTAGTCACCTCACACTATTGGATCTCTACTCAATGAACCATACCATTATATCTTGATCAACTTATTGCTCTTTAAGGGCTTTTAACCTAGGGACCTCTTGACTTATTTTACCCAAGCAAGAATCATTAGATCTATGTTGTCAGTATGTGAGCTCATGTGGACCATTATATTTTGATCAAGTTTAAACCTTTTAACGAATTTTGAACCCAAATGGTTACTTTGCAAGGGTCAAACTTGGTGTTAGTGCTAACGTCTTATGTTGCAAGTTCAACTTTAAAGTTCCATAACTTGAGCTAGAAATCTTGTTTAAACATAATTTTTATAGAGCATGTTCTTGGCATAAGGGAGTTCATAACATTTCAACCTTTTGGTTCATGAGAGTTCCTAAGGTGGATTTATTAAATACACAAGTGAACTAGTTTGCTCCTTATCTAAATGATGTCCTAGCAATGAACTGGTTCTTTAAACTTGCATAATCCATCTTTTACTCAATCTTCCAAGGCTCTGATGATCTTCTAAGGCTTGTGTAACCTGGTTCATGCTCCTAAATGCTTTAGACACCATGAAACCTACTTGGACCCTTTATTTGTAATTATAGACTTGTCCCTTGAAGATCAATTAAATCACACTTTAAGATTTCTTAAATTGTTTCAAAATATTTGAAAATTCTATATGGTCACCACTTGAGGTTTGTCTACTCCTTGTTACATTAGGTCACTATTTAATTAGGGTCTTGCTCAGCTTCTGGACTCTTGAACTAGGCACATTTTGGTATGTAGTCCAAATTTGGTCAACATCTTTGGTGACTTGGCTGGGTACCATGCCTATTATACTTTAAAAACTTAGACCATATACATGGAACATGGAAATTTACATGACTTCAAGATAGCCTCTTGACTTGAAAAAAATAAATAATTCTAACAACTAGGAAAAGAAACAAACTTGAAAGGGAAACTAACCTAATAAAGCCAAGACAACTAACCTATCAAACAACTATTCAACAAAGCACTTATTTGGGACAAAATAAAATTGAACTAATGTATTATAAAAACAATTAGATAAAATCAAAACCAACTAAGTACAAGGGACTTAGCTTCCTTAATAGTAGTGTTTTAGATGTAACCCATTAACTAGGATAGTAATCTCTTCACCATCCATCTTTGTGAGTTAGAAGGCATTGTGAGACTTGTAGCTAGAGACTATGTATGGACAAATACAAAAAGGGTCAAATTTTGTGTGCCTACCTAGATTAGCTCTATCCTCATCCCACTTGAGGACCAAATCTCCTTGTTAAAAACTTCTTGAAGTAGCTCTTTTGTCAAAAGATCTTTTTACCATTGTTTGATGGGCCTCTATAGCCATCATGGATTAATGCCTTATCTCTTATAGATCCATGAGCTTAGCATATCTGATTTATATTGGCTCATTGTCCAAAATCTCAAGTTGATACCTTAGTTCCAAAGTAGGGAATTCAAGAGAAATAGGCAATCTTGTTTCTTTACCATATACTATCTTGTATGGATAATTGACTGTTGACCTTTTATAGGTGATCCTATTAGACTACATATCTGACTTCAATTTGAGATTCCATGACCACTGATTATCTTCAATAGTTATCCTAATGATCTAAAAAAAATCTTATTAGTGGACTTAGCAAGGTCATTGCTTTGTGGATAATAGTTTGATGAGGTACTGAGAAAAAAACTATGTTGAACTACCCACTGGATGATCTTAGACCACACAAAAGCCATAGTATTATCATAAATAATAGTTGAAGGGACTCTAAATCTGATAATCAAACCTTCATAGAAGTCCAGAATATTGGTTTCATTAGCTTTTTTCAATGCCACTACTTCTATCCATCTAGTAAAATAAGCTATGGAAATTAGGACCCATTTGTGTCCTAAACTTGAAGGAGGATTAATGAGACCAATAAATTTTAATCCCCATTAGACAAAGGGTTGATTTATTGAAATTGGTTCAAGAGGTAAGGATGCAAGCTTAACTTTCCCAATAAACATAGCACATTGTTATATTTCTTAGTCCATGAATGATAATCACCAAATACACTTGGCCAATAATACCCACCTCTCATGATCTTGTGGGTTATGATCCTTGCTGAATAATGACCTCCACCATGTCTATCATGGAATTTCTCAAGAAATATCTATGTTTTAATTAGATCTATGAACCTTATCAATATGCCACTGATATCCTTTTTGAATAACACATTATTAACAAGAAGAAAAGGAATTGTGAAAGATCCCAAACTAAATTTGGATGCAAATTTCTTTCAAAACTGATTTCAACTACTTGCAGGCATTCAATCAAATGGACAATGATATAAATCTAAATGCAATTGATAATATAGTTTATATATCATAAAATAATATAGATGTGATCTAAAAAACCAAATTATTCTAGCAAACTAGCAAACTAGAATAAAAAACTTGGATCTGTGTAGCTCGGGCTGCTGTGTCCAAAAAACACAGTCGCCGACGTCGGTTATTCTGCCAACGTCAGTCGATACACTACCATCATTAGTTTCCTATGTCTAATCTCTGCCTACCTGTGACTGTCTTCCTGCCGATGTCGGTCACTGATCGGCCGATGTCAGACTACCTGTCAATGTCAGTCACTGATTTGTTGATGTCGGCCTCTGTAATACCCTGTAGCCTGCAACTGCGAACTGAGCCCTTCTTCACTTTTTTGAATCTACTGGTATGGCCTGGTACCTATCTGTGCAGATTCCATACAGCACCTGATCTAAATATATATATATATATATATATATATATAAATCTTAAATCAAATCTAATGAATAAATACCTGGAAACCTCTGCATATGCTGAACACCTGATATACCCAGTGAATGACCTCTGAAGCCCCAGATCTGATCAATAAGCACAATCTGAATTCCGTCACGAATCCACCCTTGAAAAGCGCTTGGTTTTCATCCAAATCTTCTCCAATGTGTTGAAGGTTTGCATCCTCAGAGATTTTAGCTGAATCATAGATTCAAGCTTCACAATACTCAGAATATTTTAGGCAACAAAAGATATTCCAAATGCTTTGCCCTCAGCTTATTTTAAAGGCTCCCAGGAAACTTCTAGAAGAAGTCAACTTTATTTAATATGTTATTTTATTTATTTCCATAATAATTAAATTAATTAATTAAATTTATCCTTTTGAAGAAATCTTAATTTTTGGACAACTTAAATTAATTAAATTAATTAAACCCTTTTAATAGAAATTTGGGGACATTACAGTCCTCTCTTCCTGGAGATTGCTTGTCCTCAAGCAATTCACTCCTGATACCCAACACCAACTTCCAAGATCCCATATCCTTCTTAGAAATCTGCAAACTCTACTATTTGAAACACTATGCTACAAAATATCTATGAATACATTCTCCTTATTTCCCCTAGAGAGTAGTGTGATAATCTTCAATATGTAATTAACAAACTCACCATCACATACCTTAGACTTAGAAAAAGGCCGTTGCGCTACTCTGATTATCAAACTCTCCCAATCCCCATAAGGAAGCTGACTCATAATTGGAAAGGAAAATGGTCTGCAACAAATAGAATTATTTACCTCATCACCTATAAAATGAGACTCCATCCTGCGATATGACACCTCCTTAGGTCCTTCATCTAGCGATGCCCTCAAGATAATCTTCTTTCCCCCAGAAAGGAATTCTAACTGCATATGGTGGTGATCAATAATGTAATGCCCAATACCTTGTAACCACTGCATGCCTAAGACCACATCATAATTCTCTAAAGGAAACACATAAAAATCATCAGTCAGAGTGTAATCCCCCATCTAAATACTAAGCTATGAAATTTGTTTGGTATAACCCAAAATTGCACCATCTACCACCTTTACTCCAAAACCACCAAACTTCTCATACTGTAATCCATGCCTTCCCATTAACTTCTGGTCAATGAAGTTATGTGTAGCACCTGTATCTACCGAGCTCACGACCCACTTGCCCTTACGTGTACCTTTCAACCAAAAGGCATGAAAGTTAGGATAACTGGAGAGGGTAGGCATAATTACTTTGGCTGACGCCAAAGGCTCTAGGGTGTCTAACTCCAACTGTGTCTAAACCTGCTCAACATTATCCTTAATATCAGTATCAAGAACCTCCTCATCTCCACACTCAAAAGTTACCTCAATCAAATGAACCTTTCCTTTACCCATGCAACGGTGTCCTAGTTCCCATGGATCTTTACAGGAAAAACATAACTTTTTCCTCTTCAAGTCATTCCTAGTCTCCTGATTCATCCAAGGATTTATAGAGGATGAACCTTCTTTATTTTGTGGTGTGTTGGCCTTCTATATAGGCTGAGAGTCCATGGCTATTTTCTTATCACCTTGATAAGAAGTGGGAACAATATCCAATCTCAATGTCACATCAATGGCATCCTTAAGAGTGGCTGGTTGGAAAGCACGTACTAGTCCCTTAAGTCTATCTTGTAATCCCTCAATAAATAACATCACACTCTGTCTCTAAGGCATATCAGGAACCATAACCATAATACACTGAAACTCATTAATATAAGCTTCTGCGTGACCACTCTGTCTAAGATGAGCCAACTCTCTGTAGTAAAGTTCTGTATCCTTATGGTCAAACTGTGCAATGAGTCACTCAGTGAACTCAGCATAGGAGTGAACTAAGGCGTGATCCTGGGTGACCAATCCATGGTGCCACCAATCATATGCAATCCCCTCTAAATGCAACACCGCAAACTAAATGGCCTCACGCTCAGGCATGGGCCTCAAAGAAAGATATATGTCCAGCTTGTGGACCCAAGCTCTTGCACTAGTGTCTCTAGAGCCATTATATGGAGCCAATGTAATCTTCCCCATAGCTCTATTGAGGTCATGATTATGCTGTTGTTGTGGTGGTCTATTACCATGATCTCCCCTAAATTTGGTTGTCTCTATGCTGTGCACAATATTGGGGAAAAGGAAAAACCTCCCTAACTTCTGGGGGTAAAGCTCTCCAATTTGTTGTGGCTGCCAAAATGAACTCCTGGAATCCAATTTATGGTGGCTCCACCTGTGTTGTTTATTCACGCAGTACAAACTAAGGTAATAATGGTCTATTTGGAGTAGGTGTATGATGATTTCTTCACCTAGAGGAATGACAGGAGCTCCCCACTGAAGAATGGGAATGGTGATTATGCTGACTGGATTGATGGGTATGATGACTACCTATCACTGAAACTGATCTATTCCTCCTACCTCTGTGTCTATCCACCTCTAAACGATCCATGGTATCTTGTAATCGGTCTAAAGCCTGAACAATTCTGGGCTGAGTAGTGATGAGGGTCCTCATCATCTCTCGTTCTACCTCATCTTGATTTCTATGGGCATTCCCCTATTCTTCGGCCATGATAGGTTCCTATCCTAAACCCAACTCTCACTCGTACTGAGCTCTACTATGTGTAAAATATCTATGGGTTATATCAAATCTTCTCAGATGCATAGAAATAAAATATATTTACCCCTACAGGCTGGCAAGATGCATGGCTCTGATACCACTGAAAGATCCCAAACTAAATTTGGATGCAAATTTATTTCAAAATTGATTTCAACTACTTGCAAGCATTCAATCAAATGGACAATGATATAAATCTAAATGCAATTGATAATATATTCTAGATATCATAAAATAATACAGATGTGATCTCAAAACCAAATTATTCTAGCAAACTAGCAAACTAGAATAAAAAATCTAGATCTGTGCAGCTCGGGCTGCTGTGTTCAAAAAACACAGTCATCGGCGTCGGTTATTCTACCGAAGTCGGTCGATACACTGCCATCATCAATTTCCTATGTCTGATCTCTACCTACCTGTGACTATCTTCCTACCGATGTCGGTCACTGATCGTCTGATGTCAGTCTACCTACCGATGTCGGTCACTGATCTGTCAATGTCGCCCTCTGTAATACCCTGCGGCCTACAACTGCAAACTAAGCCCTTCTTCACTTTTTTGAATCTACTAGTACAGCCTGGTACCTATCTATGCAAATTCCATATAGCACTTGATCTAAAGATATATATATATATAAATCTTAAATCAAATCTAATGAATAAATACCTGGAAACCTCTACATATGCTGAACACCTGATATACCCAGTGAATGATCTCTGAAGCCCTAGATCTGATCAATAAGCATAATCTAAATTTTGTCGCGAGTCCACCCTTGAAAAGCACAGGGTTTTCATCAAACTCTTCTCCAATTTGTTGAAGGTTTGCGTCCTCAGAGATTTTAGCTGAATCATAGATTCAAGCTTCACAATACTTAGAATATTTTAGGCAACAAAAGATATTCCAAATGATTTGCCCTCAGCTTATTTTAAAGGCTCCCAGGAAACTTCTAGAAGAAGTCAAATTTATTTAATATGTTATTTTATTTATTTCCATAATAATTAAATAAATTAATTAAAGTTATCCTTTTGAAGAAATCTTAATTTTTGGACAACTTAAATTAATTAAATTAATTAAACCCTTTTAACAAAAATTTGGGGACATTACAAATTGACTACAATCTAAAATATCTCCTCTTTGAAGGGGTTAAATGAGAAGGATAAACACCATCTTGTAAGTATCTTACCATAACTTAGAACCAATTGGAAGATTAGGTTTGATTATTTATAAATTCTTCATCATTTGACACCATAACAACCTCATTAGACTCTTGAAAATCTTGGGCTAGATATTCACAAAGTCCTTTGCCTCTAACCAAATTTATAACCTTGATCTCCACATCATACTCTATTACTTTGGTTATAAAATTAGATCTCTTGTCATCTATATCCTTGTTCAAGAGGAAATATTTGACACTTGGATGTGTGACTATCAAATGTATCTTATTATTGGACAAGTACCTAAACTTTTTAAGATATCTTATAACTAAAAGTACATGTTTCTCAAAAAAAGAGTACCTTGTTTCATATTTTTCTAAGCCTTAACTGAATAAGGGTATTGGCTGATTTAAATTATATTGATTCTACTACATGAGGATACCTAAAATAATTTCAATGTTAGCATAGGTTTATAAGAAGAAATCCTTTGTGAAATCAATGTTTAGGAGTGTACGAGCACTGACTATAGCTTTCTTGATCTCTTCAAAACTTATTAATCCTTTAGACCAACTATAAATCTAACCATTATTTACCATAGTTATGAGTGACCTTGCTAAATTAGTAAAATTTAAAATGTATATCTTTATGAAATTGATCTTGCATAAAAAGCTATGCAAGGCTTTCTTGTGTTTAGGCAAGGAAAGTACAAGAAGTGAGTCTATCCTATCAGTATTTATGCTTGTACCTTGTTTTGAAATTACATGTCCAAGAAGCCTACCTTCATGAATAGATAAAACACACTTTTTTGGATTCAAAGACACCCCAAATTGCCTACACCTTTCAAACACTTGTCTGAAGTGAATCATATGCTCATATGCACTATTAGAGAACACTATTATGTCATCTAGATAAACAAGTATAAAATTGTTAAGGAAACCTTAAAATTCCATGTCCATATATTTTCATAAAGTTGTTCCAACATTGGATAATCCAAAAGGCATCTTTTTGTATGTAAATGTCCCCTACTTTGTGGTGAAGGCTGTTTTAAAATGGTCTTCTTCTTTGACCAAAATCTGGTTATAACCACTATAGCCTTCTAACAAGGATAACCTTTATGAACCTGTAAATAACAATAAAATTTGCTCCATTGATGGAAATAGATAGTTTTATTTAAGAGAGGCTTTTTTTAATTCATGGAAGTCAACACATAGTCTTATTTCACCATTCTTTTTCTATACTAGAATAAGGTTTGCCACCCAAGTTGAGTGCTTAATTAGAAATATTATAGCTGACTTAATGAGATTATGTAGCTTAGCTCTCATCAAAGGTTCAAGTTTTGGGTTAAAAGGCCTTTGTCTTTATTTGAGTGGCCTATTATCATCCTCTAACTTAATGGTATGTTGAGATAGACTTGGATAAAATCCTTTAAGGTCACTATACTACCATGTAAATACATCTACAAAACTTGAACATAACTCAATAAAAGTTTCTTTCTCTAAAGATGTACAAACTTTTCCCAAATTTAAGCTCTTGTTATTGGCAATCTCAACATTTATATAGTGTTCTTCTTTGGTTGACAAATAAATCTTTTCTTTTCTTAATTCATCATCTCTACTGAATATGTTTTCAAGGGTGACCAACCCTTTAGGCAACTTATTTGTCTTCAACTACACCATCTGGTCACCATACTATTACAAGTGCTTATCTTGGTTCCTTGAGGAGAATTTAGCTTCCTCTTGTAAGAACCTAACAATATAATTATCATCTTTAAATAATTTATAATTATCATGGTTATCTAAGACAAAAGGCCTTACAATCACCTTGATGTGTGACTAAATCTTTTCACTCTTTATGTCATCTAGGATACTGAATTGTCACCCAATGGCAACCAACCTATCTGCATGCTTGTTCTTATTTCTTGATACAAAAAAAATATTGAAATCTTGAAATTATTTAAGTAAGTCCTATACTCTATACTTATAGGACTTGAGCAATGAATTCTTGCATACATTAAATCCTCTTACTTAGTAAACTACCAGTTCATTGTCACCAAACACTTGCAAGGTATTGACCTTCATCTTTCTTGCCCATTGCAATCCATGTACTAGTGATTCATATTTAGTAATGCTATTAGAACAACAAAAATTAAATTTTAAAGAAGATAAACAGATTTGATTGGCTAGATAAATTAACATCATTCTAGGTCTAGTGTCATGTTTGTTCATAGATCCATCAAAGTATAGTTTCCACAAGACATCATTAGGTTAATCATCTTTCATCAATGCTGGAATTAAATCATTTTCATGAAGTAAATAGACACCAATTCATTCTTATTCAATTAAATTTTATGGATCATTCTCATGCAAATCAAATGCCCATTCATCAAGGAAAAGATCTGGAACTCCATCTAGAGGTGACTTAGTTTCTACCTCATTCTTTTCTAGTACCTTGTCTGAGATAAGTTAATTAGTGTTCACCATACTTGGCATATATGTCTCAAAATTAAATATTACAATAGGTTTAGAATGTTTTGTCACCTTGGTATCATACTTAGTCCTAAACATTAAATAGTCTAATCAGCTAACAAATATCCTCCAATCTTTGAGGTAAAGTCCCTTTATAGACATATGGCAAAATGGGGAGGCAAGTTCACTACTACTACATCTTTATAAATGGTAACATTAGGGAAAACATATAATGTAAAATTTAGATCCGTGATTATTCCTATTATATTTGTTGGTGACCCATCTAATTACAATACTCCCTTGGTATTTGGTTCATAAATAAGACCAAGCTTGTCTATAATTTGCTTGGGCATGATAGTGCTACTAGCTCCACTATCTATCATAAAATTATGAACTAAACAATCACCAATAATAATAGAGAGATAAAAGGGAGGGTTTTTTTTTAATTTTAAATTGGTTTTGTCCACCTCTGTCATGTTATTTACCTACTAATCAAGTTACTTGATTTGCTAGTCTGAATTAGCCAAGATAGCTCCTTATTTTTTGATACCTTAAGAGTTAAAAGCACTTAAATGAGCATGTTTTTTTTCCATAAAATGGAAATGGAATCCCACATACTAATACTAACATATTATTTCTTCATTTTATCTATTATGCTAAATGAGGTTCCACTAGCCTTTGGTATCAACTTTTGAACCATTGGTTATTCTCTAATTACAGGTATTTGGGGAACCTTTCTTTCTTCTACATTCTAGTTCTTCTATGCTATAAGAGTAGCAACTTAATCCTTGACACTCTTGGAAAAAAAATTAGGAACACTATAAGAATTTATCACATCCTGAGTTTCTTCAATTGCCCTTATTTTAGCTCTAGTCAGAGCTACAACTTGACCATTTATATTTCTAGTTTCACCAACTTGATTGAATGTAATATGATCATCCAATTATCAATTCACATTGATGGCATCAAGCTGCCCTTAAACTTATTAAGCCTCTCCTTGTATTTCCATATTCATGTCTTGATACTTACCACCTTTAATAAATAACTCTTCTTGTGCCATTTATGGCATAGTAATATCTTGTGATACCAAGGCTTGATTTTGGATGTCATTTTGATTAAAGGGATGCCAACCTAAATATTACATCAAGTTTTTTTGAGGAATAATAGCTTTTGAATTGGAAGGTACATTAGGATCAAGGGATGCATATGGTTTAGTTTGGGTTATGGATCCTTGATTTTGGTAAGGTTACATATTCTCTTTAAAACTTTGATAAGGAGGTATTTTATTATTTAAATATTGATAAGTGTTTGGTTTTTCTACTAATAAGATCTACCTTAGTACTATTATCTCTTGAGTTGAATGATCTCATTCCCAAAATCTTATAGCATACTTTTTATATCTCTAATCTCACTAGCCAAATTAGAAGGGGTTCCAACTTGGGCTTTTATAAATGAAATAGGATATATAGATGGGATTTGAGGAACTTGAGGAGGAGGAACATGTTGAAATTCTAGGAATATGGGCATTAAAGGCCTTGGATCAAGTTTACCATCTTGTATCAAGTTGTTCTCTGCTCTTATTATAAGTTCATAGGCATTTGTAAAAGTATTACCATCCATAGACTATATCATGACACTAATATCAGAATTGAGGGCCTTTAGATAGTTCAAAAATGCATACTCTATAAATGTTCTAACCAATGCAAGGATTCTAGTCCATATCTTTAGGAATCTAAGGTTAAAATCAAACAAACTCATGGGGGTACCTTTGTATAGTAGTTATTTGTTCAACCAATGATAGATGATTAGACTTGTCTTCAAATCACCTAACTTAGGCTGCACCTAACTCATCCTAAGTAGCAATGGAGGTCAAAGTAATATTCCTATACCATTGCAATGATTTTCCTTTAAAGGAGGCAATAAGTAGTTTGATAGCCACATTATCTTGAACAACATTATGAATAGAACATAGGCTATAAACATCTTGGATATGTTCAATAGTAATAGTCTTATCCCATTCTCCTAAGAAGAAAGGGATACTCTTTAGGGTAGACACAAAGATGTCATCTTATTGGGACAAATTTAAGGAACTTCCCCTATTGAATGGAACAAATACTTGATTTTTGACAACCATTTGGGTAAAAGGGATTTGGATAATGGGGGAAATAGCTTGGACCAAAATAATAAGATAATTAGAAGATGAATGCTTCTTTTGAGGATAAGGATTTGTTCTATTGAATCTTGATTTTTTATAATAAGTAAAAGGCAATTCAATGTGTTCAAAAGGAGTACCTTTACTTGATGATCTTGTAGTAACCTTTGGCATGAAAACACTATCTAAAAGATGCTATGATCTCTAAAAATTGAAAGATATTCAACCTTTGATGATGGTAGATATCTCCTGATACTACAATTTATTCTTCTCAATCTTCAAACTTTAATTATGACAAGGAAATTAAGTCCCACTAGGCATGCCAAAACTATTGGGGATATAGATTGCACCCTAGCTGAGTAAGGGGATTGTTCAAGTCCTCTTACACAAATCTAGTCTAATATGGGACTGACCCTAGGTTGTGAGTCACCTAAAATTAGGTCAAACCTCTAGATAAGTTTGGATTCATTTTGGATCTATCACCTAAACTAGACCTAATCTAGCACTTGCTTAGAAAAAGGGAGAGAACATAATAACAATATGTGAAAGCATGTAAAATGAGGTAATGTAATAGTAATTGGAATACTTATACTTTTCACAAGACACACTATGAGACACATTCAAGACCAAAGAAGATCAATCCAACATGATTATTTCACAATTAGTCATGAATCAATTATCAAACTAGCATGAGAGGGTAAATATCTAATTACAAGCTAAAAAACAAACTATAAATTACACTTATAATGACTTGTGAAAACTACCAAGCACTTATGAAGGTGATAAAACTTAGACATCGACAAGGAACATATATTCACTTAACTGCAGTACATGAATTCATAGAACACACTTCAATCTAGCTTTCAAAATGATGGAATTTAATCTTTACTGCATCAAAAGGTATTACAGTACGAATTATGGCATAGCCTAAGTAAGCCAAAATGCATAAGAGTCTTTTTCCTAAAATTTCAAATATTTATTGTCTAGAAAATTTTAGAGAGAGTAACATATGTTAGAAGTTGGAACATATATATATATATATATATATATATATATATATATATATATATATATATATATATATATATATATATATATATATATATATATATATATATAGGAAGAGAGAGAGGGAACTATGATGTATTAGCACAAGTTTGAGGATGTTGACTCATGACTTTATCAATAAGGAATAAATTCTATAAAAGAATTTAATTCTCATTATCCTTATCCATCTACCCAGTGTCCTTGGAACTCTATATCATTATCTATTTGATTTTTTTATGAGGACCATGTCTTGGAATTGAGAAAATTATGCCACATTTGCTTTAGGTGGTCATCGGTACCTGTTTATGAAAAATATGACCCTAATGATAGGTGAAACACCTCTCCATGATCATGTTTACATTTGTATTTACTCTAATATTAAATGTAGGTCCATTATAGGTGAAAACCAATCCAATTATTAGTTTTCACACAATCACAATATCCATGGAAACCTATAGACTGCTTGATCTTACTTCAACATTGCTAGTCCATATTTAATCTCTGTATTTGGTTTGAAATACCTATTTTACCTCTAAAACCCTATGAGAGCTGAGAAGCTACTATACATGAGGATCCTCCATCTAAAAGTAATGAACATGTCAATAAAATGACTCTATAATAGGGTTGATAGTTTCCAAATTATCGATCGAGGGTCCTGTTTGAACTTTAATAGAGATGGATCCTCATTATTAACCATCTTGACTATATGACTTATGTCTACTATTTAACCTAGCTCTAATGGCAACATGGTTACTTTATATTTTACTCACCTGGGTTGAAAAATAGCTTGTCTACCCTTAATGGAAGCTCTTTGGATTTACCCTTTGTTCATTGGTTGTCGATTGCCAACTTAGACCATTTACATTGTGCCCAACTATCTTTATTCTTATTGGTCCCAAAGATATCCTTGTTTATTGACTCTGATTACACTATTAGATCTAGATGTAAGAATGTACATGAGCCCTTGATTTCCTTCCATCCAAGATACTTTGACATGTTTAATTTCACTCATACCATAGGATCAAAATATATGAATTAATGTGAGCCTTTGATCTACTTGGGCCCACTTTATGTCAATTCTTATGCATCATTAAATCATCGATATGATTGAACATTGATCATTGATCCAGATTGGACCCACATTTTTGTCAATCACCTCATATTATTGTATCTCTTCTCGATGAACTTGTACCATTAGATCTTGATCAAATTGTATCTCTTTAAGGGATTTTAACCTAGGGACCTTTTGACTTGTTTGGCCTAAGCATGAACCATTAGATCTATGTTTTTATTATGAGATCTCACATAGACCATTAGATTTTGATCAACTTTAAACCTTTTAATGAATTTTGAACCCAAACAGTTACTTTATAGAGCTCAAAATTGATGTTAGCATGAATGTCATATGTTGCAGGTCCAACTTTGAAGCTCTATAACTTGAGATAGAAAGCTTGTGCAAACATATTTTTTACAGAGCATGTTCTTGGCACAAGGGACTTCATGACACTCTAACCTTTTGGCTCACAAGATTTCTTAAGGTAAATTTATTAAATGCATAAGTGAATTGGTATGTTCCTTTTTAGGATGATGTCTTGGTGATGGTCTGGTTCTTTAAACTTACACAATCCATATTTTACTTAATCTTTTAAGGCTTTGATGATCTTCTAAGGTTTGTGCAACCTGGTTCATGCTCCTAAATGCTTCAAACACCATAAAACATGCTTGGACCCTTTATCTACAATTGTAGACCTATCTTTTGAAGATCAATTAGATTACACTTTAAGCTTGCTTAAAGTGTTTCAAAATATTTGCAAAATCTATATGATCCCCACTTGAGGTCTATCTACTCCTCATGATATTGGGTCACTCTTCAATCAATATCATGTTTAGCTTATGTACTCTTGGACTAGGCACATTTTGATATGCAAGCCAAATTTGGTCAATAGTAATAATGGCTTTTTCAGAATCAATGGTAATAAAATAAGTTGATAGCTAGATATTCCTTAAGACATCAATTGCCTTTTATAATTCTCCAATATAGGATAAATTAATGCCCTTCTTAAGTAAGTGTGTAAATAAATGGAATTTGTCATCTAGTTGTGATATGAAGAGTTAGATTGACTAGATCTTACCCTATAAACTATAGATCTACTTCAAGGTAGATGGTAGTGGTATTTTGGCAATGGCTCAAACTTTGGATGGATCAAATTCAATGCCTCTATAAGAGACAATGAAGCATAATAATTTACCAAAAGTTACACCAAACACACTTCTTAGGGTTTAACCTAATTTTTAAATATTGAAGTCTCTCAAAGATTTTTTGAAGTATGATTAGATGGTCGACATAGGTCTTTGATTTACCCAATATAGCATCAACATAGTCCTTGATGATGTCATACATCATATTATGGAAAATCATTATCATGGCTTGTTGGTACATAGCTCTTACATTTTTAGTCTAAATAGCATAACCTAATAACAAAATATTCCCCATAGAGTGGTGAATGTTGTCTTATGCTAGTTTTTTGGTGTAATTCTAATTTGGATATATCCTAAAAATCCATCCATAAGAGAAAGCATTTAATATATGACCATAGAATCAATAATCATGTCAATATTCAATAGAGGAAAGTCATCCTTTGGGTAGGCTTTATTAATATCCTAAAAATAAGTTCATATTCTAATACCTTATGATTTCTTTCTCACTAGTATAATATTAGAAATCCATTCTGAATAATCGATCGGTTGCATGCATCTTGCATCTAAGAGTTTATCCAATTCTTTATTAACTAGCATAATAATATAAGGATGCATTTTTTGTAGCTTCTACTTAACTAGTTTGGCATTCGGATGTACAACAAGATGGTGTAAAACGAAGGTGGGTTCCAAACATAATATATCCAAATAGTCTCATGTAAATATGTCAACAAACTCCCTTAGAAGGGTTGTAAAAACTTTACGTTCCTCCTCAATGAGGGACACACCTAGTTTGATATATTTTTAGTCCTCTAGAGTCTTAATGTTAACCTCTGAAGTGTCCTCCACAATAGGTGTAGAACCATCTTATAAAATAGTCAGCATGGAGGTAAACTAGTTGGGAATAGAAAAGTTCTCTTTCTAGATTGGCTCGTCTAATTCTCCCAAGTTAGATGAATAAGAATATCCTAATGCTATTAAAGACCATGTAACAAATACTTTAGGGTAGTCTTGAATAATTTGTAAAAAATCTTACCTCTCCTTGGTATTAATTTTTTATCCATAAATAATCCTTGAACTATTAGCCTCTTGTGCTTCCTAAAAAGAGGGGTAAATATCCCCATCTAATGGTGCTGGAAACCAGTTTTCACCAAGACACTTGCCTTTTCCTTTACTTTTACCCTAGTCATAAAGTTCCTTAAAAATGTTTTTAATTTTAGACCTTGATGTTTTATTTTATTTTTATTTTTAGTCAAGGAAGTTCACCTAATCTCCAAAATAGGTAGCACGATCTAATCTAATAGAGAAGCCTGGCTTTTGATCTCCAATAAGAATGTGATTCCTTAATACCATAAAGTCACATATGGCCTCATCATTTTCAAACTTATTTAATGGCATAGTTGACTATTATTGGTCCTAGTCTATCAACTGTGGGTGATAAAGGTTAAGATGTGAAGGAAAATAAACAAATTTAATGGTAAAAATGGCATAGGGGTTAAACAAATTTGTATTGGAAAGGTCATTATAGATGTTATAATCGGACCCTACATTTTTTCTAGCATTATCTTTACTAGTCAATGGTTTTGGAACCTAAATAATGTATGTGGGGTCACCCCCAAGTAGTTTAAATCCAATATCATGAGTTCCTTTATGCTTAGTCATTGAAACTAGCTCGACCATTCCTTGTTGATGTATCCCTAGGCCTCTACATCCATAAACTAGGTGACCCATAATCTGACTAGGAATAAGATACTTTATGCTTTGATAATAGTAAGCTAGCTTATCAGTATAAAATCATAAATCATCTTTGAATAAGGGGTCTTTTTTAGACTAGAAATTGATTTAAAAATAATGGGTTTATTGAGCTAAGATTTTCCCTTGATCTTCCGTTCCATGCTAGTAGTTTTGCCCTTAGGTATCCCATAGGATTTTGGGTTCTGTGTCAACAAGGAAATGTGGAAGGAGTCATGGGTATTGTATTCTACAATACCTTTGTCAAATCTATAAAATGTATTAGCAATATTTGGTGGAGGTGTAGGATGAGGTAGAACCTAGGTTATCTAGGTTAATGTAATTGGCTTATGGTCCTAATTCAATGTATTTGGCTTTCTCATCTCTTCATCTATAATATTTGGGCTTAGGATTCAAGCTAAAATGATATTTATAGGTCTTGTACTCAGCCTTGAGATGTTTATAATACTGATAGGGTTGAAGATAAATTAGTATAGTCACTTTCATACCTAAATGGGGAAATTTAATAAATTGATATAGCATGAAAGGTATGGTCCTAATTTCATGGATCCAAATTTAACCCAATAACAAATTGTAATATAATTATAGGTCTAAAACATGGCATAGAGTGTCATGGGTGAAATTCCCAATGACCATTGTAAAGCTAATAGTACCTTGTGATTCATGTTCTTCATTGTCATAAGACTTGATAACAATGATATTTGGCTACAAATTGGTCATTGTGTATCTAAGATGCTTGATCAACTTCAAAGGCATCATGTTAAGGCTCAAACTATTATCTACAAGGACACATTTAACCTTATGTTTTTTTATACGTACCTTGATATACAATAAGTTATTATGCAATGAGACCAAGGATGACATGTCTCTTTAGTCAAATGTAAGGCATTGGTTAGGGGCCAAATGTCCTACCATGGCTTTAAATTTATCAGGTATGAGGGATTAGATTAGGAACTCATTTAGGATGTCTTTATAGATGTTAGATGAATGCAATAAATCCATGATGGATATTTATATAAGTGTATTATTTATTTTCTCCATAATATCATAGATATTTTCTTTAGCTCTAGTAGTTTGATTTTTTTTACAGGTATGGAGGTCTGAATGGGTTCATTTTTGGTATTTGGTTATAGTCCTTTGATGGTAATCTTGGCTCATCAAGTTGTGATTACATAATATTGATGTAGTATAGGACCTTGTTAATTGGTTGGGGAGGTAATAAAGATTATAATGGTAATTCTCCTATAGTGTTGAGCCAAAATGCTAACACAGTCTAAAGGAGAATTACTAACATAAGAAGGTTGGTAGGCATCATTTGGTTGATAGGCATTATTGGGTATAGGTCTTGGTCTATTGGTAGTTAGCTAGGGATTAACGGTAATAGTGGAAACATGACTTCCTAAGACATGTCCTACAACATTGTTATAAGTATACATGATAACATGATGGCCTCCTTGGTTGGTTTGGTTATTTTTCCCTTGGTTCTGACCATTATGTCATTTTTGTTATGGTTGGCATTATTATTGTTGATTTTTTGGTGGTTTTTTTTGTCACTATTGTTTCTATTATTGGTTTTTGTTATTGTTATGTTGAGGAAATAGATTATGATATATTCCCAAGTTATAATTGGTTATAGGAGCATGGGTATCTCTTTGTATCTCTTCATTATCTAGTATATTCTTGATCAGATACCTTAACTGAATACACCATCATATGGAATTTCCCTTGACTCAATGGTACTCAAAAAATTCATGTTCTTTGTACCAATAAAGGAAATGAATTCTTTTAGGAAAGGGCTTTGGTATCATCTAGATAATCATATTTTGTTTAAATAATTTTTGGAACATAAAATCAATAGGCTCGTCGAGGTCACTGAATTGTTTGGTAATGGGCGGTCTTATCCTTAGAGGAAGGGCTTATAATTGGGATTGATTTTGTAGTTGTTGGTTTTGTGAAGGTCTTAGCTGAATTTAGTGAGATGTTGGTTGCTAAATGGGAAAAGGTAAATGTAAAATTAGTTTTTTCACCATTTTTACATGATGTGATTCAGTGACACCATTGCCAAAAACATTCTTCTTTTGGTTGTATACCTTTGGTCTTTTATTACTGGTGAGCTAGGGTGGTGTTGAAGCTAGTATTTGGATAGGGTTCTAATTTTGGTTATAGCTTTGATTTTTGTATTTCTAGCCTTGGTTTCATTAATTTGGCTATTATGGTAGGCTTTTTTCTAAAATTGGCATCATTTGAGCATGTTATTGTGCCATTTTCTCTTTTTCTTGGCTAGGATAGGATGGTACACTCACCAAAAATTATGTTATGGGTCTGACCTTTGTTCAACATATGGAATATTATAATATGGATAAGGATTCATCTCATACACTATATCATTGCCATACAGCTCTTGAACAAAAGGGTCACTAATAACAAAGTTCTCATAGTCTAGATTTTACATAATCCCACTACGTGTTTAATGAGACATGTTCAAATCTATGACTAGGTCTCTAAAAAATAAAAGGTCTAACATGGAAAACAACCAAGGTCTAAAATAAACAACCTTTGGCTTTATTAAAAGAGGCCCAAAGGGTAAAAAAACTAATCTAGGTCTAAGGCAAAGCTATAATAAAAACACAAAACTAGTATAAAAAATGTACTAATTTTCCCAAAGGTGTTTATAATTAGTGGTAAATTTATCACAAAAACTTGAAACCAATTTATGGCTAAGGTACTGATTTGCCCAAAGGTAGTTATAATTACTGGCAAAGGTAACACAAAAGCTCAAAACTAGTATATGGCTAAGGTACTAATTTACCTAAAGGTAGTTATAATTAGTGACAAAAGTATTTAGACAAAGTAAAACAATTGTGAACTATCATCAAATGAATAATGATTTAGCTAAAGGTGGTTATAATCATTAGCATGAAAAATAAGGCTATAATTAGAAACAAAGGTCAATCTAAAACAAAAACTCAAAAAATCAATATAAATCGAAGGTAATTGGCTTGGATAAACTCTATAAACTACTCAAAAAATAATCCAATGCTAAGGTAATTCACTTGGAAGACAGTTGGTTATTCACTCACAAAGACTTGGTATTTGGCTCACAAGAGACTCTTTGAGAAATGGAACTAGGACATTTTTTAACTTAGTAGAACAAAATTTAAACAAGGCACATGATAACACACTTGGCACAAAAGATGCTAAAACAAGACACACAAAAATAAACAACTACTTAGTCTAGGCAAGGGGTCTTTAGATCAAATAATAAATCAATACAAATATCACAATCCAAAAACAAAAGGTAGACTACCTAAGCCCAAATTAGACAAAGCTTTGGCATAAACCTAAATAGTTTAGAGTTTTTACTTCTAAAGATTGAATTTTAAATTTAATGCAAAAATACTCAAATTTTTTAAGGTAAATAGGCTAGACCAAAATGCGAAGTGTAACCGTGCATTTAAAACAAAAGGTATAACAATGATTTTAGAACTTGGATTCAAATATGAAAAGTGTTTTAGAAAAATTTAGTTAACATAATAATTCTCCTTTAAATAAATGGTATGATAGTGGTTTTGAACTAAAAATCCAAGGCAAATGTTTGAAACAAAATGGGAAGCATAATGATTCCCAATTTAAATAAGTGACACACAAATGGTTTTGGAATAAAATTCTAATGCAAAAGTGTGAAACAAAATGGGAAGAATAACACCTCTTAACTAAAAGTGGTGTGAAAACATGTGATGGTTTTGACTCATTTTGACTTGACAAGTAAATAATTTTAGTCTCAATCACACATGTAAATAAAATAAAATAGAAATAGCACTAATGGCTCATCCCATCCCTAAAACTAATAAGGTGTGCATAGCTTATACCAATGTTTGAAAGGAATTAAGTGTTAATTCAAAAATTAAAGAACACGTGTAGGTAGAGTTTCTAAGCCCCCATTTATCTCTCAAGCATTGGTATGTGGCATGAACTTAGAGTAAGTAGTACTCGAAATTTGGTAAAATATTACATAACAAATCTAACCATGTACTACTTATCTAATGTTTGTATACCTCTCAACCCCAGGCAATCCCAATATTTATTAAGATATGGTAGTACTCAGAATTTGGCATGAAGTTTTTGTTAAGATTAGAAGGCTAACCACTAAACCCCAGGAAATCCCAATATCACATGCCCAATTTATATATCCCATCATGGAATGGGGTTGGTATGGTGTTAAGATATGAAACCTCAGGTCAACACACCCCTAAAAAACTTGTGAGGAGGCAATGAACTTCTACCCACAATTAAATGCAATAAAATAAATAAATGGAAAATAGAAAGACTTTAGAAATCATTTTTGGGTCACCCAAGTCACTTAGAGCTTTGGGAGAGCATATGCAACATTTTTTCCATACTAGGCTAAACAAACAAGGAAATAGATAAAGAACTTTTGGTCCACCTAGTTCCCTAAAGGGGATGGGGGGAGATCATACACACTAAGATTTTAGTTTTCCACAAACAAAGAATTTAATTTAGGAACTTTGAAACCTAACTAATAAATAGAGAACAAATAAAAATAGAAAATCTCTTAAGAGCTTTAAAAATAAAAATAGAAAATCTCTTAAGATCTTTAAACTAAAGTGGGTGTTATTTTTAAAAGAACCAACTAGAATATGAATGAATTTTTTATCCCATAGCCTTGTTTTCTCTTTTAAAAATTTAAAATGCAAAAAAGACAAGTTTGGTTAGGTTGATTTTAAGCACTAAAATGAAAGTGTGTATGTGTGACTTAGAAGTTTTGAGGCTTCTCTTTCTCCACCTTGGTTTCTACAAAAATGTTAGGGGTTATCTTGTCTTCAGGCCAAAAATAAAATCAACAAACAACTTTCCATTTTTAGCTCTCAAGTTTTTATTTTTTTCAGAGAAATCATCACCAATTATTGTAATGATCATCATCGATTCCTATGATCAATGTCGATTTGATATGTGTCACCATTTATTACAATCACACAAAAAATGTGTTTCTAAATAAAAATGCTTGATAAAAATTTTCAAACTCAAATTTATTATGGCCCTACAATAAAAAAGTTAGAAAGGTAATAAAATGATTATTAAGCACAAAAAAAGAAAGCAATAAAAGTTAGTTTTTGTTATGTTTCTAGCTCACTATCTTTTGATGTAGAGATCATTGTTGATTATTTTTATCATCGGTGATTTGATATGATCATCGTCGATCCGTATAAATTTATGAAAAATGACATGTATTTTGAGCATAAAACTCTAAACTTGAAGATTTATATGCTCTTTTTAATAAATATAAAGGTTACACATCATTATTCTTGGCCATACAGGATGCGTGGTCCCACTAGTCATATCATTATGTATCTTAAGAATCTTAAGAGAACATAAATGTTGATTATTTCCTTATTAGTGAAGATAATAAAAATCCATGCATAAATAAAATGAAACTAAACACTCTTGCCTAAAAAATAGGGGGAGTATAACATAATGAACAAGATCACAAAATATGGATAAAAACATGCAAGAGTTTCACCTCCCTTGTCAAAATTGATGTCCACTTGTTGGCATAGTAGATGTTCGTTCTTAGTCAATGGCATTAGAGACTTATATCAATGCTTCTCCATATTGGTAGCATTTCTCCAATAGCCACTTGTGGCTTTACTTAGCTTGGCTTGGCTTGGCTTGGCTTAGTATCAAATGGGCATTATAATATTACTTTGATGACTTATTGAAGGCATTCCTATAGAATAACCTTACATAAAAAATATTATTTGGGTAGAGTGAGGGCACTTATATTTATATGTCGTAGAACTAACTCTAACCCTAGGGAGGTTAGGTTAATTTATAACTTTGGTTGAGTCTAAAATAATCTAGGTTGAGTTAGGTTAAACTTGGGTTGGGTCAAAGCACTCATAAGGTCTTGACAACTCATTTTTAGATATTTATGAGCCATGACAACTCACTTTAGATATTTTTGAGGTTGTGACTCAACTTTTTATAATATTAGGAATTAATAAATCACTTTAGTAGCTCCTTTGACCTTGACTTCATATTTAGCTAAAAAATCATTTTTTTATAAATGAAATTCACTAATTCAACTTCAAATTTTTGCTTAGGCAAGTTAATTGAATTTTTTTTAATTAATCTTGCTTAGTGATTTTTGGTTTATTGTAATTATTTTAAATATTTTGAATTAATAGCTCGATAGGCCAATAATTTCAAATTACTAGGTCATAATTTAACTAGGGTTGAAACCAAACTAGGTTATTGGTGCATACAGAGTAATATCACAAATAAGTAAGCCTTTCTATATTTATAAGTAGTTAAATCTCTTACATAGATGAAAATGGGAAATTTAGTGAATTTTAGGCTTAAATTGCATTGTGTACTAGAAATTGAACTAAATCCCAATTTAGACATGAAGGTGTTTGAAATTGAGTGTCTACATTATTCATTCCCTTATATATGTTGTAACTAGTGAATGTGTAAAATGGATCCAAACATCAAGAAGAGCATGATGTGACTAATAAACATGAACCTATTTATAAAAAATTTAGACATGTTGCTAAGAAAAAACCCCACCTATAGGGACATGTTCTTGTGCATATGGGATCTGATGAAATATTGGTGAAAGATCATAAAGAACATAGTGTTAAGATGAAGTCTATATAATCTAGTATGGATTTGGTGAGTGTGAGGCTAGGATTTATGTCTTATGTGTTTCTATTATTTTTTATTATGTCCTTTTTATTTTTGACTAGCTGATATGCCTTCCATATCATTTGAATTATTTGGTAGTTCACTAGTTTTAATTTTTATTAGTCATTAGTGGTATGTTTTTTTGTGATCACCTTGGTGGACATGTGTGTCTTAATCTTGGTTATACTCTATTGTCCTTTTTTTGGAATATATTGTTTTTGTAGACAGACTCTAATATTTTTAAAAAATGAAATAAATGTAGACTTTAAATCTATTAAGAAGAATGGTATGGAAATGATTAATTTTATACATGTAATATATATATATATATATATATATATATATATATATATATATATATATATATATGTTAATAGTTTAATTATACATATGTTTTATGATTAATTACTAAATTCTTTGGGAAGTTGACTTAGAATCACACAAAAAAACTATTCTGAAGAATTTTTTGATATCCAATTAGAGGGGTTCTCACAAGTTTAAAGCAAATCAAAGATACTCACTTCTATAGTTTAGCGTAAGTAGGTCCAATTTTTTCAATGTGTAAATACAAAAATTATATGAATAGTTTCCTTTTCAACAATGTCATAAAGCTTGAAAAAATGATTAAAAAAAGAGAATAAGAGGGTTGGATAAAAACTCAATGATTTTCTAATGAATTTATTTAGCATTATGATGAGATAATGAATGCCATTAAAATAACTGATGATGATGAAAATATAAAATCTAATTATTAGATAGAAAGTGACTAGATAGAAGTCAATTATAGTGATAAACTTTATGTATATACAAATATCAGTTATGAATAAAGTGTAAATATTTGCATAGTTATTGCAAATAATGTTTAAAAGTTTGATACCATAGGCTATTTAGTCTACCATGGGGTAGTTACAAAGTGAGTGAAGATCATTTTCAAATAATCTAGTTTACATAGATTGTTGTGAAGTGATCACAGAAGAGTCTACTTAATATGAATTTTTGTTTCCTTTTCCAAGTATGGAAAATATTTTAAATGAATGATGTGCTAAAATGGATTTATAATGTGTAGGGAAAATATTTTCAAGTTCCCAATTTTTATGTTATTCAAGAGGATGGATTCTATTTGGATGAAGGATCTTAAAAATATTTAAAATGTGATGATTTTTCTATTAATATGAATTTCAATTACCAAGAATCTAGAAATATCGATTTATTTATTGGGTAAAAGGTTGAAATGTTTTAAACCATCACATGCATTTTGGTTAGCCATGGTATACTTGAAAAAAAGTGGTGAGGGTGATTTTCATAATTTTCTAATTCCCATATTTTGTTTCATGGTGATTTTGAAATAGTGGCATGTTTATCAAGTATTTTTTATTACCCTTTTTAGAGGAAGAAGGGTCTTTCTTGGATCATTTGGTTATTTTATGTGAAAGGAGAACCAGTGTTTAGAACACTAAACCAACCACACTAATATGGAGATAAAGTAGATATAATATAAATACAATAAAATATACTTAATAAATACATATTTTTATGTTTGTGTAAATGAATGAAATTATCTAGATAAATAAATAATTAAAAAGGAGGTTTATAATAAGTACATACTTGATTTTAGATTGATCTAGATCAAGAAAATCATTATATATGATTATAAATAGGCTCTATGATAGTGAAATAGAATACTTGAGAACAATAATGAGATCTATGGATATAACCAAAATTAAAACTATTTGATAATGATAAGACCAAAACAAAAATACTTTGATATAAATATTTCTCTTGACAATGGATGAGTTGTTTTGTATGTCATTAAGATAGGTTTTGTTTTCAAGATTGAAATCAACACTCATGTATGTCATCAAGTGATATGTGTTTATAATACTCCCATCTCTTATGTATATGATATGAGCTGCAATATGAAACTATAAAAAGATCTAAATTATGTTTCTCTAGTTTAAGATTCCTTCTTTTGGTACAAGTGTGGTAATAATGCTTTAGAAAATAGAGAATGAGAGACCTTGTAATTTATTAAAGATGTGATATAGTGTGATTTTTTATTAAGTTCCTAAAGTACCTTTGTATATATAGACTTATTGATTTAAAATTAGGTACATATTTGTGGGTAAGCAAACATAGATATTTTTTAAATGGTGAAAAAATAAGGGTCAATTAATGGTAACTTAGACCCTAAGGCCAAAAAAGAACAAAAATCACACTAACCTCCATTAAAGAATTTTTTTATGGGTCATAATAGTTTAAATAATAGAAAAATATAAATAAGAAATTAAAATAAGAAGTATAGGATTCATAAATTAAAAATAGCATAGTCGAGAGAAAGCTAGAAGAATAAGAATAATACACCTTCACACAAAGAAGAATAGAGAGATAAAAACATAATATAAAGTATAAACAAGCTCTTAATATAAATCAATTATCCATATCAACAAAAATATTTTTTTCGAATTACAATTAAAATATCTAGATAGGGTCCAAAATTGTATTAGCTATTATAAGACAAACACCCATAATACATGCTTATTAAATTATTAAAGCTTACAAATAAGATAACATAGATTAATCCAAAGTATCATAAATATCTATTTATATTATGAGCATTGGCCTAAATTCACTAGTATAATAATAACTCATATAGAATGTGCCTCGCCCACTAGTCTTCTATGTTCATACATAGATAAAAGAGGAGGCAAGTGTTAGGGTTAGGGATTTGGAGAGTATTTAAAAATAGAATAAGACAAACCTATTATTATTAGAATTTAATTAAGTATTTATATAATTTATAATCTTATCTAATAATGTTTGATGGATAAGTATGCACTAATTAGTGCCTATTCATGAATTATAATTGAATATTACAAGTGCATCTTAAAATCATACAATAATGTATGAATAATAAAATACACTAAATTCCCCATTTAAGATGTACTTCGATGAAGGGAAATATGAAATAACTATTGAACTATCCCCCCTTAACCACACCTTCCTTCACTTCAAATAATTTCCTCATTTTAAAAAATTGGATCTCAAGCAAGGGTTTTGTGAAGATGTTTGTAGCCTAATCATCTATTCAACAAAACTTAAGATCAAAAACCTTGTCTTGTATAAAAGTATAAATATAATTCATGTGGATCTAAATTTGATTTATGAATTGGTGATCCACTAGGTTACAATAAACATGGATAAAAAATTTATTATCACACCAAAGTAATGTGGGTTAGGTATATGGAAATATAAAATTTGAAAGCAAGCATAAAATCAAACTGACTCACAATCGACAATGATAAATCCAATATACTTAGCTTTCATGGTAAAAAACATAATAGTATTCTACATTTTACAAGTCCAAGACATGAGGATTTCCCTAAGATGATATATGTATCCCACAATTTACTTGAAATCACCTAGATATACTACCCATTCACTATCTATGTAGCCTATAATTTATGTGTTCCCATCAAAAGTGTAACAAAAATTGAGACTTTCCTCCCGACTTGTACTCAATACAATAGTTAATATTACTGTGAAGATACCTTAGAATGTGTTTTTTAGATTTAAAATGGATTTCATAGGGTTCCTTATAGTATCATGATACCAATTTCACATTAAATGAAAAATAAAGACAAGTATGAGTCAAGTATATAATATTTCCCACCATTTTCCTATAGAATTTACTGTCAATCAAAGGAGGAGAACACTTTATAGAAATATTGAATCCATACACATGGAAAGCAACACATTAACCTTTTTTTTTTTTGACTTCCCAAAGTCTGGCAAAGCAACTATTGAAAATAATATGTGATAGGTAGTATATTGGTTTGGTTGAGGAATTTTGATGGGAAGAGCTAGGATAGCCAGTTAGTGGGGATGAGCTACTAGCATGAGATTTTGAGTAGCTAGTGGTAGAAGATATCCATGTATATAATAGAATAGTTCAAATCAGTCAAAATTCTTGTTATTGTTAGTAAAGTGAGATGTGATAGCATTCTAATAATCTCTAGAGTTGAGGAGGACAAGGTAGTAAAGCTCTTAGTCTACACCAGGTTATGGGAATTAGTTGAAATTAGGCTAGAGGTATCTATGAATTTGGATTCCTCTATTAGGTTGATTTTTTAAAAATAATTCATCCAAAGAGTGACTAAAATGTGACATGGCTAGAATAGAGGATAAAAAAGTGAAGAATCAGATTTGTAAGTTATAGGATCGATAGGATAGAAGGTGTGTTTATCCTATTATTTATGATTTTGTTAGTTGAGTTTCTCATCAAGAGTGTCTAACTAACTAATTATTAGGTTAGGAATAGGGGTTAATTTTAGATAAATCTCTAAATTTATGTGGATTTGAACTTTGCTTGTCAGTATAGGGGTTGGTACTCTTTAAAACATTCCAAATTTATGTAAAGGAGATTGTTTAATAATTATCATTTAAGAGTGAGTTAAATGTGTGTTTTAAATTTTTAAAATTTATGTTTTATATTTTTAGGATTTCTATTTTCAAGCATATAAATTACTTTATTTAACTTATAAAATGTGTATCTATTGATTTTGAATTTAAATAATTGATTTGGAAATGTCCTATTGGGCTTGTTTGCATTTGAACAAGGATTTTGGTACAAAAAATAAATAATGTTATTAATGAAAATTAAAGTAATGAAAGAAATGGAAAAAAAATGTTTTATTTTTTTTTCTTTTTTTGAATATTTATGCATTCAATGCTATCAAAAATGAAAATTAGACTAAGAAATGCAGTTGTTGATTTTGTTCATTTTTTATTTAAATGGTGAAAGAATATATCTACATTTTATAGAGTGAACAATTTTATTTTTATGTCTTGATGTAGATGAAATGAGATGATAATATGTGATTTAAAATACAAATAGAAAACTAAACCTATAGTTCATATTTTGTATGTGTGTAATGTAATTTCTAAATTTCTGAGATCTAGTTTGTGAGTGAAAAGCTAAATACAATCTTTATATATTTGATTGTTATTAATCTTTTATTAAAATTAATTTGATGTTTAACTAAATAAATTATGATTTAAGTTCTGATATAGGTTTTTTAATGACTTATTCTAACATGAACTAAGATAAAATAGTTGTAAATGTAATCTCTCTTTTTTGGTTTTCTTGACAAAGGTGTATGAAAGTTGCATGTTTATGTTGTGTGTGAGATTTGTATGTGATAATAAATAAAATTGAAATTTTTTATTGGCTATAATTAATATAAAATTTTACCTATCTATCTATAATCTAACATGCAAGATACTTTTTTTAGTTCTACCAAGTATGGATGTAACAATGAAATATTGAATAACCATTCAATGCAAAGATGAAGAGAGAGAAAAATTCTTTTTGGTATTTTTCTATGTGAATTTTTTGAATGCAAATTATTCATAATAAAATAAGGAAAAATTTAATCGAATAAACAAACTAATTAAAAAATAAATAAGAAAATAAATCTTCTAATCTGATTAAAGTATAAGATAGTTAGAGAAGAAGAGTTTGATGGTATTAGTTGATCATTATGTTTCTATATCCATGTTTATTGATCAATAAATGATCTGGTAACTCTTTAATAAGAGGGAACATAAAGAGGATGAAATAATAATCACAAAATTATAGAAGAGACAACTTAACAGGGTTTGGTTACTCATGAATAAATGAGTATTATCTTGCAATCTTATGGATTTCTTCCTCCAATTCATGTTGGTGACCATAATATTACTATGAAACTTGGGATAATATATTCAAAAGATAAATAACGTAGTTTATGGATCTCTAAAACCTATGCACTCAAATATTAACACAATTTTTAGATTTAAATACAAGGGAAATAAAGTTATTTTTAAAGAAGGAGAAGAGGTTGCATGTAGGACATAACTAAATATGACTAAGATATTTTTGGATTTAACATGGAGGTAGTTGAAATTGATTTGAAAATGACAAGGACTATACTAAGAAATTAGGAAGGTAAGTGCAATAGAAAAGGATTAAAATGTGAGAAAAATCATGCAAAACACATCAAAATACACGTCCTCAGAATGAATTTGAAAGTACATGTAGCTTTGGTGAAACTTCATATTTATGTAAGTAGTGGTTAGTGAAAGTGTTTTGGTGGTTATGTAACCACCATAGTAATGGTGCAAATCATTGTGATGGTTACATAAAATTTCATGACAATTTCATAATCACCACAATAATTTTGACATGTTATGTAATGGTTTATAATTTGAAGGAAAACATTAATAAAAATTGAAATTTGATAATTTAAAAGACTCTAAAAAGAGGGAAAATAAAATAAAGAAGACTACATATGAACATGTTTTATTTATGGAGGTCCTTGCATCATCATTGAATACTATTAAATGTTACACCATGAAAACATTAGGTTTGTAAATATTTACCCCTTGAGGAAATGCCTATTCATGAATTTTAAGGGTTTTTTCCCAAGTAGTGGTGTACTAAAAGTAAAAATAGGGTTAGGAAACTCACCTTACTTATACAGTGCAATGCAGTAAACCAAGATGCCTTCGTGACCTGTAACCCAAAAATATGGAATCAAGTGTATTTTTTATAACAAAATTATAAAATGTGTTATCTAATCAAAACATGGAAAAAAATTACTTATCATTTGTGCATAGAATAAAATACTACTTAAACCATCCCATCAAGGGACTGAGCTTAGTTTCGTATGGGGAGATGTCAACTTGCAAGTCTAAAATGCAAAAAAAAAATTGCATCAAAATTATGGGAAATTAACATTATAACTTCTATAATTAAAGTTATTTAATGTAAATTAAAATATTAAAACCCATGAATTCATCATAATATGTGAAAATACAATTTTTGAAAGAAATTTTCTAAAAATGAAAACTTCTTTGAAATAAAATGACTAGAAATCAAATTATAAATTTAAAAAAAATTGTATTTAGAAGTCATTTATGCATTATAATTTTAATAAATTTGAAATATAATATACTATGATGTAATCATGTAATAATTAACCCTAAATAGAGAGTGCAAGAGGATGGAAGGGGTACTTGTGGTAGAATTCAACGTGCAAGAATAGGAAAATTTTCTCATTTTTTATGCCATAGCCATAGGTTTTAATTTTTGTTAAAAATTTACTTATGAGTAGTGAGTTTCAAAAACAATTGCATATTGGGGTTTTTAGTATCATGTGTATTAGGAAAATGCTTTTATTTGGTGAATTTTGGTGAATTTTTTAGTGATTTTTAGGGTTTTTAGGTAGGAGGGCAAGGTAGGCAAAATTGGAAGTCACAAGGCAAAACCACAAGTCTTTGTAGAATGATGTTTATGGTTCTATTTTAGTGTTCATATAACTATCAATTGTGTGCCATGGTTATAAAATTACCATGATGATTGAGATTTCAGGAATCTAGAACAACAAACATGCTCTGATGCCACTAGTTGGGATCTTGCTCCTCAGAAAAAGCACAGTATGATTACCAAGTATAAGCAATTGAATATGCAGAAATAACCAGAAACACAAGTAACTAGAATTCACCAATAGCACAGAATATGAGAGACAATACACTATCTTGTATTAACACTAACAGAAAAGAATACAACAAAGAGCCGCCACACTCTTTCACCTTACAGAGATTCGCCACACCTCAAGTGTTCAGTAATTCTTCTCACACACACTCTCCTACACAAAAACGGTCCCAACAACCAACTCACACACAGAATTGGTGTTCACCTCACCAACCAGTCAGTAATAACCCTGCCGGTACATCAAGCACTCTATAGCACTTCAAGCTGATCTCTCATGAACCTGCAACCTGCAATTCAAAGACCAAACTTACATGTAGATCCCCAATGAGATTGCAATAACCTGCAACTCACAGATCTTACAACTAGAAGGAACTCTTCCTTTCTATCTCATGCCTTATACAATACATGCCAATGGGTCTATAAATAGATCCCTAACTCAAACAATAACTTAGACTCTTAATTTAGATAATAGTCCTCGCAGCCCAAGACTCTAACTGGTCTCAACATGCAAACTCTTCGTTCACTTAACTAACTGCCCGTGAAACAGGCAGTTCTGGAACACACAGGCGACCGACGTCGGTCCTTGCTTGTCTAGTTCTGCCGACGTCAGCTGACTTCCTGCCGTCGCCGGTGGCCTTCTGCACTGGACTCTGCCGACGTCGGTCCTGCTACTGACGCCGGTTCCTGTAGAACTCAGTAACCATCTGTTCCTTAGTTTGCAAAGGTTGAAGCTTTTAGCTCCACAACCTAACAATCTCCCACTTGGAGATAAATAGCTGCAACCTGTACATGTACCTATACACCGTCTAGTTTGTTACCTTGGCTATGTATCCATCTTCAAATTCATCCTTGAAGACCAACCACCACAAAATCCGTGGTGCAAAACCTGTCATCCAAATTACCTACCACATCCGCATCTACAACCATGTAGAAATAAACCTGAACCTGCATAGCATGTGCACCTGCTACTAGTCCCTGTAAGAATCCACTGAGCTGACCTCCAATGGTTCTCTCCCGGATTGGCTCCTAACTTGTGACAACTCCCACTGCTTGGGAAAACTCAGGTTTAGTACATACCATGCACTCAACCTCATTATGTGAATCAAGACACCTGTTCTTAGAACTGTCCAACCATCGGCGTGCTAACCGGTTTCACACAATCATCCTGAAACAAAGTCAACACATGACCTTCCATGTCTCTAGAACACACTCTTGCCAAAGAATCTTGCTGCTCCCTGATTCTCCATGACAAACACCTGAACTAGCTTTACCTTTAGTTCAGCAATACCTGTATATGTAACCCTGCAACAAGCACATCATACAGAAAATAGGATAGTGTAGCTAATACTATCCAACCTGGTAAAGAGAAACACAATGAACAAACCTCCATTGCCCTGCAGCTAATACAAGATCAAATACCCTGATCTTCCATCTCACGTATCCAATTCCGCTCTTCTTCATCCTTAACATCCATTCGTCTCTCAGTGCTTACTTCTAGCTGGCCACACTACCCAAAACCCCTGTTTGGTTCTCCTCCAAGGAATCACATCCTCATCCATGCCTAGCTCCCACTGTTTCCTGGATCTACCTGTTCTGCTTCTTCAATAACTTCCTGGTCCTATGCCATAAGTGAGCAACAAGTAGTGTAAAGAAGGGAAATGATGAATTTAAGAACTTACTTACACCTTCAGTCCTCCATATGGGTGCTTGAGACTCCATGACAACTTGCTGTCCACCCAAAATTCATCTCAGTGACCGATGCCGGTCACATCTCAGTCTACAGCCGACCGATGTCGGTTCCCTGCGACTGCCTCTCCGCCGACGTCGGTTTCCCCTGGCTGACGCTGGTCTCTGTCTGCCCCGAGTCACCGACGTCGGGCTGCACATAGCCGACATCGGTCCCTGTCTGGACACCGACGCCAGTTTTCCTGTTGACGTCGGTCTCTGTGTTTTTCTTGTGAGACCTGACTTTTTCCCGCGAGCTCCTTTTGGATCAAACCCTTGTCCAAAACACCCTTGCTCTGCTCAGAATTCCTCTGCACCTTGTGCTGAACTCTGTCCGTCACTTTCTCCTTGAAAACCAAGGCTTTCCCGTTCTTGTCACTAACATCGGATTCCTCAAGAAATCTCACCTTCTTCTTCTGCATACAGAAACCACGATCCATGCCTTCCAAATTCGAAAGCATATCCTTTGACTCAAGAACCAGCATCTCCTTCATATCTATGTGACCAAGCCTATCAAGCCACATCTCCGAATCTACAGCTGAAGTAGATAACCCAGAAGAAGAATCAGTAAAACAAGTAGATAGATAAAGCGTACCTACTTTCTTACCTCTAGCTATAACAAGTGTACCCTTGGTAACCTTCCAAGAGTCCGCTGTGAGAGTTACTATGCAACCCTCTTCACCCAAACTTCTAACAGAAATCAGATTCCGCTTCAGAACTGGGACGTGCATGACCTCCTTTAACACCCATGTGTTACCTGTCTGCAGTTTTAGCTTCACTTTGCCTTTGCCAACAATCTGACAAGACTTACCATCCCCTACACAAATTTCTCCAAAATCTCCCTGGACATACTCATGAAAAAATTCCCTATGTGGGGATGCATGAAAAGAGGCACCAGAATCTAATACCCAAGATTCTACTTTATCCAAAGAACATACCAGAGCATCCTGTGCAATGTAACCTGCAGCATCTGCTTCTTCTTCATGTTCTTCATGCTGATCTGTACCTGATCTGCAATCTCTCTTTAAGTGCCCTTGCTTTCCACATTTCCAGCAGGTTATTCTGCCATACCTGGACTTGGATCTCTTGCCCGTCTTTGACCTTGATCTGCCACGCTCTATCTTCTCTCTTGGCCTTCCTCTTCCTTCAACACTCAAAGCATCTCCAGATGATTCACCTGTGCTTTTCCTGCGTATCTCTTCGTTCAAGATTACTCTCACAATATCATCCACTTTTAAGACTTTTGAAGGAGACACAGTATTAGAAATTGCCATTACCATACCTTCCCAACTTTCAGGTAATGAACACAAGATTAAGAGAGCTCTTATTTCATCATCAAATACAATATTGACTGAATTTAACTGGTTTACTAAACCATGGAAATCACTAAGATGGCTATGAACAGATCCACCTTCCAACATTTGCAAATTAAATAAACGCTTCATAAGAAATACCTTATTCGAAGCTGAGGGTTTTTCATATAAATTTGCCAAAGATTCCATCAACTCCACCGTTGTCTTACACTGTGATAAGTTGGAAATCACAGATGATGCAAGACTCAATCTAACAGATCCCAGAGCCTTCCGATCAAGAACCTCCCATTCTTCATCTTTCATATCCAAGGGTTTGCTAGCAACCCCACCCAACGGTAAGTACAAATCTTTCTGATACAGATAGTCCTCAATCTGCATCCTCCATAATTGGTAGTTCTTGCCATTGAACTTTTCCATTCGTAGTTGACTGCTTTCTGTCATTGCTCAACTCCCACTCAAACAGAAACCCTGTGAGTAACCTGTAATCAAAACACACTACCCAGATCTACACCAATCTGTTAGTATCCCAACCTAAAGCTCTGATACCAATTGTTGGTATCAAGCTTAAGAACCTACAACCAAGGCTCTGATACCAGTTGTCAGGAATCTAGAACAACAAACATGCTCTGATGCCACTAGTTAGGATCTTGCTCCTCAGAAAAAGCACAGTATGATTACCAAGTATAAGCAATTGAATATGCGGAAATAACCAGAAACACAAGTAACTAGAATTCACCAATAGCACAGAATATGAGAGACAATACACTATCTTGTATTAACACTAACAGAAAAGAATACAACAAAGAGCCGCCATACTCTTTCACCTTACAGAGATTCGCCACACCTCAAGTGTTCAGTAATTCTTCTCACACACACTCTCCTACACAAAAACGGTCCCAACAACCAACTCACACATAGAATTGGTGTTCACCTCACCAACCAGTCAGTAATAACCCTGCCGGTACATCAAGCACTCTATAGCACTTCAAGCTGATCTCTCATGAACCTGCAACCTGCAATTCAAAGACCAAACTTACATGTAGATCCCCAATGAGCTTGTAACAACCTGTAACTCACAGATCTTACAACTAGAAGGAACTCTTCCTTTCTATCTCATGCCTTATACAATACATGCCAATGGGTCTATAAATAGATCCCTAACTCAAACAATAACTTAGACTCTTAATTTAGACAATAGTCCTCGCAGCCCAAGACTCTAACTGGTCTCAACATGCAAACTCTTTGTTCACTTAACTAACTGTCCATGAAACGGGCAGTTCTGGAACACACAGGCGACCGACGTTGGTCCCTGCTTGTCTGGTTCTGCCGACGTCGGCCGACTTCCTGCCGTCGCCGGTGGCCTTCTGCACTGGACTCTGCCGACGTCGGTCCTGCTGCCGACGCCGGTTCCTGTAGAACTCAGCAACCATCTGTTCCTCAGTTTGTAAAGGTTGAAGCTTTTAGCTCCACAACCTAACATGAGAAATTACCAAATTTCAAAGATTAACATTCCATAATATGCCATGGTGGTTTAATAGCCACCCCTTATAAGTAGTAGTTGTTTCACCTTAGGTTTGTTTGAATATTTTTTATAGGTTTTTGAATGCTAAGCTATTGAATCAAGTTGTTTCCTTCATGTTTACACTAAGTTTACATTTTATAGTGTAGATATATGGATTAGGTGTGGCTCCCAAGGGTATTTAGTTCATTGAAAACATGAGTTTTGTTTTGGATAAAGTAGGTATGTTAAATATTTCATAAGTGGGAATTGTTTCCCTAGTGAGTAGGATATTATGAGACCTATTCACCTATTGGGATGCAGACTAGCTTTTTGGTTACCTTAGGCTCTTAGGGAGTGGATGATCACATGAACAAATGCTTATAATAGTCTTGGGTTGTCAGCTATAGGAAGACAATGACATTGAGAGAGGTTACTAAAAGATTTAAGGCCCAAGAATGGGTAAAGTAATTCAATTACCTTAATGCTCGTGATGTGGGTGTTAAGCAGGGGTGAGATTGGCATGGGTTGATCAAGTCATTATCCCAATCCTCCACATAACCATTATTGGGATTTTTTCCTCATGATTAGTGAGAGACAAGGGGATAAATATTCTCCTATAAAACTAGGCTCCCATAGTGAGGATCATATAGGAATGAATTAGGATATTCATCTGGCCATAGGATGTGTTTTTCAAGACCTACATAGACTATACATGATATCTCAACTAGGTTATTTATCCATCAACCACCTGACACTCATCATGTGTTAGGTGTATGAGAACATGAGACCTAACAAAAGGGTTATAACTATTGGTATAGTGGGGGCCATTAGGGCCTTTAGTTAGATGGGCATGTCATCCCTTAGGGATGCACATTAAATAGTGTGCACACTGATGATAGGGAACCTGATTGTAATAGCCTATCAAGGGATAATTGGTTAGTGGGCCAATCAAGATATCACATTGGTGTCCTCTGAGTGTGTAAGATATAAGGTGTCTCAATAGTTTAGAATACAATATATATCCAATTTATTCATTCCTTATGAATTTTATAGATGAGATCAGGAGGTTAGGGATGCATAGCTTGGGAGACTGGGGGCATCTATTAACACTGTGAACTCTTATCACTATCATTGTTGTTATTTAGTGAGGATAAGGAAGACCAAAATATGGTCAATATTTTATAATAGGATTAGGGGTGTGGTGCAGGTTGGAGTACCCAAAATCCATGTTACATAGGGAGCACCTAATGGTGCTTAGAAATAACCACAACAACCACCTCAATAGCCACCAAAAAATCCACCTTAGAAAGTCCATAACATCTACCACAATAGTAATTGTATTAATCATAGGATATGGGAGATGGAGGATAGGGAGAGAAAAAAATGGGAATTGGCCCCTATTCAAGATGAGATCATATCCAAGGAAGATAAATATGAGATGAGTTTCAATGAGGACTCAGAAACTGACTAGTAAAAGGGAAATCTAGGTGAGTTAGTGATTTGATTTGTTTTGATATCTTTACCACATTTTAGCATGTATTTTACTTTACCAAGTTTTTCTTATCTATACAATCAAATATATAACATATCTCTATGTGTGAATTTGTTTACAAATTTGGCCACAAATTGGAGGTGACTAATTAAGGATTCCTTGTTGAATTTGTTTCACATGGGCACTAGGCTTAGTAGGGATAAAATCCTCACTAATCAAAGCCTTACTATGGGTTCAAGAAGACACACTAATGTCTTCACCCCAACCTATCCCAGACCTTAGGAACTCATCATATAGAGGGTAGATAATGTTAACCTATAGACCAAGGTGGTTGGGTTAGAGACTTAAGTGAAAACTCTTAGTGAACCTTTTTAGTAAGAGGTGGATAATCCTCCTCTAGTAGTTACATACTATTGGAAGGGGAGGTCCCATAGGAAATATTGAGCTATAAACATCATATTAGCATGAGGTGGAGTCCCCACCACTTGACATTTGTACCATATCAAATGAGGAGTAGGAGTAAGATCCCTAGCCACTTTGCCTCTGGAGGATCCCAGCAACATGGTTATCATGGCAAGTCAGAGTTACTCTATTTTTTTGGATTTTTCCTTTTTTGACATGTTTTATCTCTATATAAGTATTTTTACTTAAAACTTGATGTATATGAGATACTTGATATATATAGATATTTGACCCACCTCATTTAGTCAATTTCATTCTACAATGGAAATAAGAACACACTTCTCCACATAACTATAAATATTTCTTTGCTGCATCAATTTCATGTGAAATGAGCCTTTTTTAATCAACTTTACTTTATAAAGGAAACAAGAACACATAAATATGACACATTATGGTCTAATGTGTCCCCTACCACTAAATTAAAAAATGATGCCTCGATTACATGTGAAATGAGATTTGTTACTATGAATTCACTCTAAAAATGATACATTAACATATAAAAATGACACATGTGGTGGTATTTAATATGTCCCATATCCCTAAATTGATAAGCATTTCATCCATCGCATGTGAAATCAGGCCTCGTTACTACAAAATCTCTCTAAAAAGGATATGTGAACACATCAAAATGATACATGGTGGTCTGATGTGTCCCATTCTACTAAATGTTCCTCTAATACCTCAATTGCATGTGATAAGGGCCTTTTATCTGATTTCATTGTACAAAATAAACATGAACACACAAAAATTACACATGGTGGTCTATTTTCTCTCATAGCCCTAGATCCTCCTCCATTACATTGATTGCAAGTAAAAGTGCCCCTTTTAGACAATTTCACTCTAAAAAGGAAACATGGAGACATTAAAATGACACATTATGATCTAACATGTCCCCTACCCATATATTAGCATTTTTCTCTATTTCATGTGATTTGGCCCCCATTACTATGTATTTAATCTATAAAAAAACATCAAACATAGAAAAACAATAGATGTGGTGGTCTTTGATATGTCCCCTAGCCACAAATATACAAAATTTGTCTCCACTACATGTGAAAAGGACCCTTAAATTTTCATGTGCTTCCTTAATTTTATGAAATATGGGCTCATTATAGTCTATTTCACTCTACAAAGGAAACATGAATAGGCAAAACTTACACATGGTGATATATTTTCTCCTCATAGCCCTAAATATTCCTCCATTGCATCGAATACATATGAAAGGTCCCTTTTTTTCAAATTCTCTCTAGAAAGTTAACATGAACACTCAAAAATGGTACATTGTGGTACAATGTGTCCTCTACCCATAAATCGGCAAACATCATTTTCCATTACATGTGAAATGGGCCCTACTTCTCTGAAGTTACTCAAATGAAATATTGACACCAAAAATTACACACATGGTGGTCTTTAATATGTCCCCTAACCATAAATCAAATAGAATTTCCTCTATTGCATGTGAATTGGGCATATTTAATAATAATTCACTCTAAAAATAATACATGAATACATAAAAATGTCATATGGGGGTCAAATGTGTCTTATGCCCCTAAATCTTCCTCCATTGCCTCAAAAACATATGGGAAGGGGCCTATTTAGTTAATGTTTCTCTACAAAGGAACCTAGCCACACAAAAATGACACACAGTGGTTTATTTTCTCCCCATGGCTCTAAATATTCCCCTATTACAACAATTACATGTGAAATGGCCCCCTTTAGTCAAATTCACTCTAGAAAGTAAAAAAACACATAAAAATGGCACATGGTGGTTTAATGTGTCCCCTACCCCTATATTTGTTGCCTCTATTTCATGTGAATGGTCCACATTATTATGAATTCACTATAAAAATAAAACATTGACACAAAAATAATACATTTGTTAGCCTTAATATATCCCCTAGTCCTAAATTGATAGGCATTACCTTTGTTGCATCTGACATGGGCCTCATTTCTAAAACATTTAATAAAAAGGATACATGAACCCAAAGAAATGACACATGATGGTTTTATGTGTCCCCTACCCCTAAATATTCACTCATTTCTTTGATTGCATGTGAGAGGGTCCACATTTATTCAAATTTGTACATTTATCCTTTGATACACTTTTGTGTGGTGTGATGTAAAAAGGCAATCACCCCTTTCTTCTATTGGGAATTATCATTTCACTAGACTCAAATGGATTAATGTGTTCTATCATAGCCTATAACTAATAAAATAGAGGGATGAATGCACCTGTGTGTGTGTGTGTGTGTGTGTGTGTGTGTGTGTGTGTGTGTGTGTGTGTGTGTGTGTGTGTGTGTGTGTGTGTGTGTGTGTGTGTGTGTGTGTGTGTGTGTGTGTGTGTGTGTCTGTGTGTGTGTCTGTGTGTGTGTAATATTATTTTTCTTAGTGTATAGTGTATATCTATTTTAAGAAATGTGTACGCATTATAAAAAAATTTAAATTCAAAGCATGTGTGGGTTATAATAACTTTAAATTCAAAAAATAAGCCTTAGGCTCAAAATTGGCACAAAATTTAAATCCTAAGTTTTAGACTTGAAAATAGGTAGCATAATCCATGTTTGCAAGTGATTATCACAAACTTGACGTTCTGCCATGAAAACTATCATGGATTTCATAAGAATATTTCATGAAAATGTTATAAATATCTACATCTAGGCTTATACTTTCTAAAATTATTTTATTTTATACCTAATGATATGGTTAAATATTTATTATTTATTTATTAATATCATGTCTTAACATTCACAATTTTATAGCTAGTTATTATGTTATGTATTTTTTGGATTTGATCATGGAATTATTAAAAAAAGTAGATGAAGACAAACTATACCTAGTTCTATACACATTTTAAAAAATTGAAATTTTATTTTGTTACATATAAAAGGTGATGGAGAGATCACAATAAACTATCCACTTTTCAAGGTGTGCACATTTCTTGTAATGCATTGTAACTTTGAAATTTGAATAACATAATACCAAAACTTCAATAATGTTGCTCATTTCGAACATGTTTAAAATCAAAGGATTCAAACTTTATGCACCTAATGATATGGTTAAATATTTATTATTTATTTATTAATATCATGTCTTAACATTCATAATTTTATATCTAGTTATTATTTTATGTATTTTTTGGATCTAATCATGGAATTGTGAAAAAAAGTAGAAGAGGACAAACTATACCTAGTTCTATACACATTAAAAAAAATGAAATTTTGGTTTGTTCCATTTAGAATATTATGGAGGGAGCACAATCAACTATCCACTTTTCAAGGTACAATAAATTTAAATAAAAATAATTAATTAAAAATTACAAAAATAAATCTAGGTCAAGCATGGTGGTGTCTTCTAACTTTCCACAAACTTATTAAAAAAATACTTGGTGATGCTACAATAATATGGGGAGCATGACTAAATGTCAACTATGTTCTTTTTAAATAGGTGCACATCTTTGAAAATCACCTATTTGACCCACTTAAAGTACACCAATTTCAAAAAAAGTCTCAAAGTTTAGAAACTAGACTCAAAATGCTTCCTTTTCTATTCTTAAAGTATTTTTTAAAATTAAGTGTAGGCATCTCAATTTTTTTGTCCGAGTTTGAGTATATTTGTTTTAAGAAATAAATTATCATATTAAGTCCCTCTTTTAGCCAATTGTCTTGGTTCACTTACCCAACAAAGTGTGTAAGTTCCCACAAAAACACAAGGGATAAATTTGGCAAGCCATCAAATCTACCTTGGGCAAATTGGTGGAATATTTTAGGCATTAAATCTATCCCAAAAAAATAAAGACTAGAGAATTAATAAAAAACATAGAAAATTGGCTTCTAGGTACAAAATGTACAAAATAAAAAAGAAAAAGTGTAGAACAAAAGACCACTCAATCACACAAAGAAGAAGGATGAGGATGAAATCACAAACAATAAGCACCACTAAGACCCTAAGTTGAACCAATTATCCATATACACAAAATATTACTAGAACATCAAAATAGCAACCCTTTTACCAAATGAGGCCATGTCCCCAAAAGCATCCAATCGGTTATACAAAATAAAAGTAAAATAGGTTAGGATGGAAATCATGCTAAAACACACACAAACATCTCTCATCAAGAGATGGGTTTCAAATATCATGAATTGTCATTATGAAAAAGTGAGGTGGATTTATTGCTTAAGGAGGGAGGTAGTGTGCTTTTCAAGTATATTTCAAGCCATTAAAACTAAACTTTTATAGACCCTCCTAAACATCTTCCTTAGATATACTGACATAAATAAAATGGGGGGAGATGGGGAGCATTTATAACCAATCTCTTTTTATAAAGTACAGGGCTTAAAGAAAGTTTGGAAGAATTTAAGGTGAGGTGGACTCATAAAATTTATGCTTAGGATTATCAAGCATGATGTTGATGTTCCAAGGGATTTTATTGTTGGTTATAATAAGAAAGTTATGGAGATGAGAGGAATTAAAATCAAAGTCATAGAGGTATTTATAGGTGAATCCATGGGCATGATGTGTAACAGGGTGAAGGTATACAAGGATTAGTCTAAAAATCAAGAACTCCTCTAGAGATTCTTCTAGACAAATGAGTTTGTCAAAATGGATAAGAATGGGATCCCTCATGTTAACCTCCTATGGGAATGGCCTAAGGTGTGTCTTCAAGTGATTAAATACCTAATATTTGAAGGTAAACATACTTTAATTTTCTCCCACCACTTTTTATTGTTAAACCATTTTTAGGGATATAAAATTAGTCTCCTATTTATCACTTAAATTCTCTGGAGAGCACTACTCTCACCCACTAGGTTAATGAATCTAACCCTATATTTCACCAAGGTCTCATCATGTTGTTTTTAAAGCATGGCCAAACATTTTGGGGTAGGGAGTTTCCTCTAGGGGGGTCCTCAGTTGAGGAGGAATACCCTACCTTGGGATCCTACCACCCTTCTGCCAATACCCCCCAAGCTAGCCTTTCCAAAACCTCCATTGATGACCTCTCATTGAAGATATTTATCCCTAAACCCAAAATAATTATACTAGATGAGAGAACCTCTGGGTAGGTCACCAAGAAAGGTAAACTTCTCCTATATAAAGAAATGAAAAACAACAAAGAAAAATTAGAAATCCTCAACAAGTTGTATGAAGCCATGATGAACCTGGTGAGACTCATTCAAGAATGGAATGCCTTAAATAGGTAAGTGAACATGACTATAAAATCTTTCATCCATTCTAAAAAGGTGAATATGACTCTTGTTAAACAACTATTGAAGGTGATAGATACCGCCCACCTAATATCCCCAACATGACTCCTTCAAGAAAAACCCTCTATAGGAATAGGGATAGAAAAGGTCATAGATGATCCTCATCGGAGATGAAATTGAAGGCCTTGGTAACAAGATGAGGGCCAAATTTTCCAAGAACAAGTGGGTACACCTAAGAAGATAATTGAAAAAGAGAAGGAACCAATGGAGGGTCTCCCTTCCTAATCTATTTATTTTATTGTGGTTTGTTTTGCCTCTTGAGGGGTTAATTAGCTAGTTTCTTTTTGTTTTTTTGGTCCTTGGGGCCTACTACTCTACTTTATAACACTTTATTATTATTATTATTAGTGGTCCTTGTAAAATTTGGTAATTTACCTAATCAAATTTAAAAACAAGCCGTATACCAAAATTAGGTGTTTATATAATGTCCCTACTTTGATATGTGTATCTGAGTGAATGCATGCATGCCTCAAATTATTGTTTAAAAAATAACATAATTGAAGTGTGTAAATTGACTTACATAAGGAAGTAAGGATTTTTTTTTTTTTTTTTGCATCCATCCACACCTTGATTAGGGATTATTTTAAATATGGATACATAAAATTTTATGTAATACCTTGTCAAATACTAGACTACAAGTATAAATTCATTGACTAATATTTGAAAAAAATATATATGCATGTGTAATTTGATTAGCTTTTTAAAAACAATTATAACTATATATAAAATTAAATGTAATATTCAAACCAAGATATAATGATACCCCCCATCTCTTATAGATTGTTTCTTCTCCAAGTGCATATTTTCTCTTGTTAGCTCTTAAAAAATCATTTTTAGTTCATTTTATGTAAAATAAAAGGTCATCATGCCAAAAAAGAAAGGTCATGAGTTGGTTGATGTTTTAATGTGTGTATAATTTTATTAACCATCCATACCTTATTTACTCTAATATTTACAATATACTTGAGATTAGAAAATTCAAAATCCTAATGGCTCTCTACAATAACTTGCCTTATGACATGAACTTTATAATAAGGGTGTCATGCACCATGTCCATGTGGTGAATGAAACAGGCAAGGTTAGGAGTATTATTTGTAATGTATATTTTAAATGCTCTATTATTTGATTTAAAGAGGTAAAATCTTGACAAAATAAAAAATGGTGATGGTTTAAATAATTCATATTTTACAGTTTAACAAAAATGAACCATTAAAGATAATATTTATATTTAGTATAATAATTAATAGTTTTTAACAATCTTCTCAAAAATAAATACACTCGATGAGATTTAAATATGGGTAATGTGGATATACTATTAAAAAATATATTTAAAGTACATAATAAAATGAAATTGTAGATCACGACACCAAAGTGTAAAGATGAAGAGATTATGCCTTTTGTAAATAAACTAGAAATATCACCCCAAGGGTGTTTATTAGTGGGTGATAGGCATGTGTTTATTTTTTTTGTTACAAAATTACCACAAGTTAATGTATTATTCAATAGTTATCCTAGTTGGCTAATTTATAGTCTAATATCTGGACAATTTTTCCACAATTAATAAACTTCAATATTAGCATGATCATGATCTTGTGGTTATAACTTATATTTAACTAAGATTTCTTAGGAACCAAATTTTTTGAAAGTTGTATTATAATTTTTACATGTCCATCAATTACAATGCAAATTTAGTAAAAATTATAGGATCTTGGAACTCATGGTCATGTAAGATATTAATTTCCAACACTTGTATTCAATGCCTATATTTCCATCCAATTCATCTATGCATTTTTTTTATTTTTTTCCCTCTATGTTTAACATTTAAAAGGGTAGTATAGATTTAATCTAATAAAATTCCTTGACTTTAAATTTCCTTTTTATTTATCCAATTTTTAGTATTGTACTTATATAAGGAAAGGAAACATTATTTATGATGTCCATTCAAGTGTGTCTAAACATTTGAAGAGGCTTGGTAGAGTGCTTTAGTGTGGTGGTGTGAATTTTAAGGCCAATTTCCTAGCTGGGTAAATCAACATTTATCTAGATATTCTTATTATTAGGGAATTACCAACTTGTATATATAATCCCAAATATTTGTTATAATATTTGGGTGACTTGGCAGTAATTAGGTTTGCATGCACTCAAACCAGTGATGATTATGGTGGCTTTTAAATCCACCTATAAATAACCTCAATTGAATAACTAGAAAAAGAGTACAGACACAACCACTAAAGGAAGATTAGAACCTTCTCAAAATAAATTACACTAAATAAAAAGTAACAATCAATTACAAATAAATTCATAATAAAAAAATCAAAAAACAAATTTCTTGGAACGGTGATGGTGAAGAGCATATCTACCAACCATATATAGAAAATAAGGGGAAAATATTATTATTTGAAAAAAAAAATAACTTTTCTTAATATATTTTTCCTTTTGAGAAAGTATGGATATATGTTATATTTATTAAAAAAAAACCAAAAAACTTGTTATATACAAATGATGATAAACCTATTATATACATCATTTTTTACACAATTTTAAAGAAAATTCTAATTTACTGGTTTTTCCATTACAAAAATAAACTTATTAGACTAAAAAAATAGTTTCCTCCTTTCGAAAATCAAAATACAAGTAGTTAAAAACATAACTACCTCCTTCTGCAAAACATATTACAAGGGAATTCACTTGTTGATGAATTCATTTATGTCAAAGTGGAAAATGAAGTAGATAACATAGGATATTACAAAGTATGATTCAATCCACCATGCTTATATGTATGATAGGTAGTAATAAAAAGTGGAACAAGATGGATTTCGCTTATAATAATTAGAGGTGGGAGAGAAGACTCTCACAAGAGAGATTGAAAAGGTGAAGAATAGATCACTCATGTGACATGGAGGCAAAGGAGGAGATGGAGATGGTGGATGTAGTTATACCTAGAATATTGAATGATGGTAGTGTTGTGGCACATATACAAGCAAGCCACATATATGTTAGAGGAGAGAATATTATGAGTCAAATATTGCCTCATTTTTACAAAGGTAAAGAGAGTGCAAGTTTATTTTCACATGGCATAATTGGGATGTCAAATAAGAAGTAGGAAGAAGGAGAATGAAATCAACCTAGATTTGATGAAAGGAGGATGATAAGTGAAGAATAGAAATACAAGCTATCAAAAGGGAAATTGAGCACTATTGTGAGGAATAGGTAGAGTGAGAGGCTTTGAAAAGCCCAAACTTGGAGGAAATCAAACTAATAGTGTGACTATGGAGTAATAACCTATGGAGACTATTACGTCCCATTTTTTTGAATTAATATGTGATTTTAGTCAATGTGCATGTGTAGAGATGGAGAGAAATGAGTCATGTAAATATGCCTTTTAAGGTGAATAGAGTAATACACTTAATCACAAGTTATGAAGAAGTAGAGGAAAAAGAATAGTTTTTTAAAACTCTTGAAAAGGTAGTGTTTTTTTAAGCTTATTTTATATTCAAAGAGAGAGAGAAATAGAAAATAAAGAGAGTTAGGGATAATTGATTAAAACTTGAATAAGTGCACACCATTCCAAACTTTATATATTCCCCTCTTTAGTTGTGGAGGAAGACACCTATAGATAAGAAAACACTACACAAATTAGTTGTAAGTGAAGATATGTGTGAATTTCCAAGCTAAGTGTTTGTTCTGGGAAGCATGAAACTTCCTTGGGTTGACAATCCATTATTTTAAAACAAAGTTTAAAATAAATGCAAGAGAGAGAGAGAGAGAGAGAGAGTTTTCTTTATTGTGCTACAGGTTTGAGTGTAGCAAAAGATAATATAGTACAGGTAGATAAATCAGGTCTATGTTTTGGGAAGGTTATTAGGTGATTTTGAGGTTTCTAGTTCAAAAACATAGCAACTAATGTCAATTAAAGGACCGATGTCAGTTGGGTCACCGATGTCAGTTGGGGTCCCTGATATCAATTTGGGGTCGTCAATGTCAGTTGGGGTAGTAGTATTAGAATGAATTAGAGAAGGATTTTTTGGGAGGGAGAATGGGAGTATGGTCAGGTTGTGAGGTTAGGAAGAGTTGTAAGGAGGTGGATAAGACTCAGGTGACTCTTGACAAAGGGTTGGTATGCTGGGGTAGAGAGAAGTGGGTGGGGATCTTTACAACACCTCCATGAGAGAAGTTAAGGTTCATGAAACAATAAATAGTATAATGTAAAACAATTATGAAATTACTATTTAAAGACTTACAAAACACTGAGATATACTTAGCTAATGAAATGGGTGAATTGTGACTATCAGATAGATGACTCTGGTGAGGCTTAGTGAATCGATGGGTGAATAGACAAGACAAACATGTGATGCTAGTCCTCAAGAGTTCAAGTTCTATGTAGTGTATCAATTCTTGATATGGATTAATTTGTGTAGAGTAATGATAAGCCTGGATCTCGAAAGTGAATGTAAGATGCTCTAATTGCCAAAATCATGTGCATGAATTCTTGATTTTTTGTGACTCAATTACCAACTTGGAATTTTGATTAAGTCACCAATGTTGACTGAGGTTTGGTCGACATCGATGGTATGATAATAGGTAAAAGGGATATTTTTATCCCATTTTCTATTTTTTCTCTTACCAAGTGTGGTGTCTATTATAAAATGGTAAAAATTCAAGCCTATGAGGAATGCAGTTAGTTAAGAATTTATGTTAAGGGTGAGAATAAGTCATAGGTGGTTAGGATTAGGAGACTAAGTCTCAAGGTGACTCAAAGGGTAAGAATTAGTCTTATGATAATGTGGCCAGGTGAGGTGGCATAAGTGGGTTTTAATTAACTTAATTAAATATTTTAAGGTGAAAACATGGGTTAAGAAGGTTAATTATTAAAAGGGGATCAAGGGGATTTCAATACAGGGAGTCACGTAAGTGTGTGACATGATTCCAGTGTCTACATTTATGCCTTTTTGTCTTGTAACTTGTATTGAGAAGTTGTGAGAAACAAATAAGAGTTGGATACTCCAGGTATGGGATGAGATATTCCCCCCCTCAAAATAAGAACCAATAGAGGAGAATGTGAAATTGGGTATTGGTTTGATATGTAGTCAATACATGGATGGATGTTGAGTGTGAACATGGTAACACTATTACTTGCACGTATACTACTAGTTATAGTTAAGACAATCAATAATGGGTAAAGGTGAGGAGGACTTGGATAGAAATAACTAGACCATATATTGTTAGTGATAGCTAATGGGGTTAAAACAATCAAAGTTGTAGCTCTAATGGTTCATGTGTTCTAGGTATTCAAGGTAGGAAGTGCTCCTAGAAAATAAAAAGGGTTATAGGTGATGAAATTGGCAAGGTCACGATCTAAAAACACCTAATCTACACATGTGCATATAGTAGTCAACTATGGCATGGTAGCATAAGTGGTAAAAATGATCAAGGTAAGGTTTTCTCAAAAGGGTTGTTGGTTAAGGAGATATTTGTGATCTCTAATCAGAGTCATCATGGATGGAAATTGAAGTGATTTCCAAAGTTAGTTATTGTGGGTGGGGAGATATATGTGATCTCCAAGTTTCCCCATAAGGAGTCCATATGAACCACTAAAGGCATGTAATTAGGGTGATTTATAAAGGGTGGTGGTTGGGGTTAGAAACTTTAAGTTTAAGGTGACCAACATCAATCAGGTTATCGATGTTAGTAGGAAATATGTTGACATTGGTTAGTCACTGATGTCAATAGGAAATATGATATCAGTGGCCTAGGGAAAGACTATCGATGTTGGTGGTTAACCAAACCTAGAAAAAGGGGTTTATAAACCCACCAAAATTCATTTGTGACATTGGATTGGAGGAAACTAGAGCTCTAAGTTTCATGCAACATAAAACATCTAGATCTTGTCTTATTGTGGTGAGGTGGTGAGAAGTGATTGGTGGAGAAGAGTGTGTGAGTGAGAGTGTGATTTAGAACTTGGTGGGCCACAATTTAATCAAGGGAGAGTTAGTGTAAACAAAGATGGTAGAGGGATGAGGGGACCCAACAAGAGGTGCTCCATAATAGGTGTCAGGCATTTCAACCCAAAGGAGACAAAGAGATGAGGTAGGAAGTGGCTTGAGTTTTGTTGTTTTTATATCTAAGTTTTGATCAAAATTTGTTAGTTAGGTTAATGTGAGTGTGTGGGGGGATGGAGGGTAATTAAGGGGGGATTGGATGGGGTAAGGGTAAGGTTAGGTAGATTTTTGGGGGGTTGGGGGTAGTTTATAGGAAAATTTCTAAAATTTGGGTGCAAGTTGTTCAACCCTAGGTCGAAACTAGTCATCGAAGTTGACTAGGTGTGCCGACATCAAGGGATGACCAGCATTGATGTTAGCATATAATACTGACATCAATCAAAATATATCCAATGTTGATCACTAAAAAATTGAAAGTGGCAATTTTAGGAGGAATGAGAGCCAATTGTGCATCCTTAATTGAATAAGTACATTAGTGGACTAACCTAATGGTTGAGCTAGCCTCAAAAGACCCTGTGTCAACTGAGTGTTACCTACATAGCCTTGATTGGGTCCTTAATCCAATGTAGTTCTCCTAAAGGGAAGGGAAAAAGGGGTGAGATGTGGGTTAAATTTTTCAAGGCAAGTGGTTAGGAAAAAGTACGTTGAAATAGGTTGTGGAACCTAGGGTTTTAAAATATAGGTTGTTATGCCTAAGGTGTAAGATAGAGGCATAGGGTGTAAGATATAGTCCATGGGGCCTAGAGGTTTAAAATAAGCTAGTTGGCCTAGGGTTTAAGATATAGGCTATGGGGCCTAGAGTTTAAGTGGGTGAATGGGATATATAGTTAGGTGGGTAGATGGCCAAGATAGTCTCAGAAGACCCCATGTCAACTGAGTATTGCCTACATAGCCCAGATTAGGGCCTCAAACCAATGTAGTTCTCCCAAAGGGAAATGGATTAAAAATAGAAAGTTTATGACTTAAGTTATGTGGATTTATGGAGTGATTTTATGTGTGTAGATATAGTCTAGGCAAGAGTTGACATTACAAGATCAACTACCTACACTATTGATGAGGATGAGGAGGGATGTTACCATGGATGAGTGGGATCATATGGTATCTTTAGGGTTAGGAGGAGTGTGATGATATTATAGATTCATGTGAGATGTGAGCTTGATGATAGCTTTGATAGAGAGGTGGGATCACACCACCAACACCTTCCATCTGCCTATCAGAGAGTTGACAGTGATGTAGGAGAATGTATATAATATTTTATGAATACCACTCCAAGGTGAGGATCTCTTCACATGTTTGAGGGAGGATCATGATATTCATATGTCCACATTATTTAGGGAGCATGTCAGTGAGGTGACCTATCATTTAGTGAGATTTACATATGAGCCATTATACACTATTGATGAGGAGAAACATCACCTGATTATCTTGATGATGATAGGCATTATAGTATATGCACTACCTGATGCAGATAGATGGAGATTTCCTATTGTGATGACCAAAGTTCTAGCATAGATGTTTAAGTAGTGAATAATCTTTGCATGGGGACCAAATTTTCTAGCACAGATATAGAGGGAAATAAGGGGTGTGAAATTACAATGGTGATACAGTCTTTATGTCAGGAATTTACTTTATTATTGGGAATATGAGCACATTGTGGTGACATGACCACTAGGTCTACCAGTCATGATTTTAACCATTTTTAGGTTTGGTTTCAGATGATGGAAAGATAGCATGGCACATACACAAGTAGATGGCATTGTGTGGGATATTGATTATTACAAGTGGATGATGGATGGATTGATTCCATCAGATATTATGTGGAGGCCATAATTGATATATCATATATTTATAGGACAAGCAAAATAAATTTTAGGCTTACAGAGTATGATATGGGTTAGGGGGAGGTGAGCTAGAGAGTTAGAGATGATACTTGTGGTCAAGGTTAGGGGATAGTTTGGGTTATTACAAGATGTACCTCCTACTTTTCCTTGATATAAGAGGGATGATATAGAGGCACCCCTTCCATTTCCCAAAGATATAGATGGGCCATATTTTGAGGAGTTTTTAGTAGACCCAGGTGTGATAAATCTAGGGTGTATAATGACTTATCAAGCATGGTGGGTAGGGTTGCACCTGGTGATTCTGAGGAGACAATGACTAGATTTATAAGGAGTGGAGAGAGAGAGAGGGATGAAATTATGTAGGCATGGGATACAATGTAGGCGTAGTTTTTAATCCTACAAGGATAGGTGATGACACTATAGGCTTAGTTGATTATAGCATAGGCATAGGTTTGGGTCCTATAGGGATAGGTGATGACACTATAGGGATATTTTACTGTATTAATAGTAGAGAGATATGGTTTGAGAGTAGTATTGTATTATCCCCCCTCCACCACCATAGGGACCAGTACAAGATCCATCACAAGCACCACCATAGGGTCCTACAGCAGGTTTGATGGATCTACCATAGATTGTGCCACTAGCAAGGTACAACACTACTTTAGATGAGATTACATACTATGAGAGAGCCATTAGGTAGTTCCCATAGGTTTTGAGGTATTCTGAGGCTAGATAGCAAGAGGTATCAGAGAGATGCACCATGACCTCTAGTTTATGCAAACACATATAGGTAGAGGGTGGTGATGATACTATCTCTTCATGACCATGACCATAGCCTTGAGTATTCTGAGGACTAGATGTATTGTGATTATATATATATATATAATGAGGTGAAGTTGAGAGATTTATTGTGAGAGAGAGATGATACTAATATGATTCATTGATGTATATTCATATTCAGTAGATATATATATATAAATAAATACATATATATATATACATATACATATATATATATATATATACATATATATATATATATATGAGATTTTGGTACTATGAGATGTTATGATGTTATATTATGTATGAGGTTTATGTGATGTTATTTTTGGTTATGTTAGCGAGAGTTAGTGTGTTATTCTAGCATTTCCCATATTCCTGATGGTACATGCATAGTTGAGTAGTTGGTTTCATTGTATTATTTTTCCATATATGTGATGGTGTATGCTAAAAATAAGTTGTTTGAATTTATAGTTTCTTGATTTACTATTGTTTAGAGAAACTATGTTGGTTGTATTTCATATGAGGTTGTATGAAATAAATTAGTTGGAAAATGGTTTATTAGTATTAGTATTGTAAATACACCATGATGTTTGTTGATATTGTAGGCAAGAAGTTAAGCAAATCTTATTGTGAGATGCCACCTTAAAAGAGAAATCAACATGTGATATAAAAGAAAGGATGTGATGCTCTTTCATTGGTGAGGACCATAATGACCATATGAATAGGCACAAGAGTATGAGCCTTATTCATGCATTGCAGTATCGACCATTCATTTGGTAGAGAAATGTCATGATCACCTTATGTCAAGTGAGTTCAAAGTCCCTTGATTGTGAAGGAGTAAGAGGGGAAAAAGGTAAAATGAAATAGGATGTTTGGGTAGCATAACCTTATTAGTGGTGATAGTATGCCTCTTCTATAGGTGACCTAAGAGCTACCATAGGCAAGTCCATGACTAAATTTTTTAATTTCTTTTTCTTGTGTAGGCTGATCAATGCGAGAATCCTTCATTGGTATGTTGTTGGTGCATTGAGGTCATGCGAAGCTAATCAATATGGAAAGCTTCTAAGTCATTATTTTCTTGATAACATAACTTGGATTAGCCATCCTTCAAGGTAGTGGTCTTAGATTTTAATATCTATCCTTTTAAGGATCAGTCTATTTAGAGTAGTAATGAGAAGTTACGTAGTTGTCCTTTAAGGGAGTAGTCTACATTGAGAATCATGACCTAAGAGATAATATTTTTTCTATATATCCTAATTTTTTTGTTATTATATTATTATTATTTTATTTTATTTTTACATATGACTTTAGTCATGGACAGGACTATAGAGGCTTAGAGGTTTTCCTTTATGAGGGCAAAACCATAACACTTGGAAAGTTAACTAAGTGTGCAAGAACAAGGGTTAAGAGAAAGGGAGGTAAATGTAATAGGGTTACTCAAGGGATGATCTCAAGTTATACATGAATTGAAGCATCACTTGATTAACAAAAGAATGGTCGTAGGTTCAAAGCATTTAAAAGCTTAGTTTCTAGCTTACCTTCGAGAGAAGACAAGCAATAAGTTCCTGAGCCATACTTGTGAGTTATGATGTAAGGTCTAAGCCAATTAGGAGAAAATTTTCCCCATTTTCTTTTCTCCATGTTCATCACATGTTGATTTTCCTTTAAGATGAGATCTACAATATTGAAATCTCACTCTTTGATATTTTTTTGTAAGCATGTTTGATACGTTCCTAATAGATTTGGAAGTGATTAAGGGTTGCTAGACAACGTTCATCGAGTAGCTCAAGTTGGGCCAAATTTTCTTGGTAGAAGTCATCATTAGTGAGTATGTATTGTAGAGAGATGAAAAGAGAAGTAATTTAGACCTCAAGAGGCAAGATTGCTTCCATCCCATAGACTAGTGAAAAAGGAGTAACACTCATAGGGGTTTATATACTAGTGTGGTAATCCCATAAAGCAAAGAGAATGTGCGTATGTTAATCCCTAATAGCATCATTGACTACCTTCATGAGGATTTTGGTTAAGGTTTTGTTAGAAGCTTCTACCTATCCATTTACTTGTGGATAGTATGGTGATGAGAAGCCTAATTTGATGTCAAAAACATCACAGAGTTTTTGGATAGTTTATTCTTGAAAGATTTGCCATTGTCTATAATAATCTTATGGGGGACACAAAAATGATAGATGATATGATGGTTGATAAATTTGAAAATTTTGTTAGCCGTAGTGGAGACAAGAGGAATGGCCTCAACCCACTTGGTGAAATATTTAGTAGCAATAATGATAGAATGATGCCAGAGAGATGATTGAGGGTTAATCTCATCGATTATATCCAAACCCCATTGTGAAAAGGGATAAAAGCCTCTGGTGAGTTGTAAGGCATGGCTTCTAGTGTGAAGGAGGTTAGAATTTTATTGACATTTAACATAATGTTGAACATATTTTTGCTAGTCTTGGTTGAGTGTCAGCGAATAGTAGCCAAGTTGAAGGATGTGTTTGGTAACTGACCCATTGAAATGTCCACCATAAATCCCATCATGGACTTCCTTAATGGTGAAGGGTATTTCAACATGAGTGATGAATATAAGGAGGATACCATCAAAGCCTCATTTATAGAGAAGGCCCCCCAACATAGTATAGTGAGCAATACTTTTAATGAAAGCATGTCTCCCATTACTAGAAAGATCTAATGGAATGATAGTATAAGTGAGATAGTCAACAAGATATTTGTACCAAATGTCATGTGGATTAGATTCAACATTGCCCATAAATATAATGTTAGCTGACACATAAGAGGTCAATGTGAGGTGATACACAGTGACATATATTTTCAAAGAAGAGGGAGAGGATGGAATGTGTGAGGCAAGGGAAGTCATCATGTCGGCAAACTTTTTAATAGATTAAGGAATAATCTACAGGAGGTAATGGTTGAATTATTCCAATAGTGCATCTACATGATGTTTATATCATTATAGAATTTCATTTTTATAAAGGTAAGAACCATTAACATGATTAATCACTAGCTAGGAATCCCCAAAGATACTGATTAATTTGACACACAAAAAAATGGCAGTTTGAAGCCCTAAAACCAAAGCTTCATATTTATCCATATTATTAGTACATTCAAAATCTAGTTTAAATGACAAAGGCATAGGATCACCATCAAGAAGGATGAGGATGACCCCTGTACCCCCACTAAATTGACATTTAGACCCATCAAAGAACATCATCATTTGATAGGAGATGTCATCAGTAGATAACATTGCGATAGAATCATTAGGGAATTTTAGGTTAGAAGGTTTCTTGTCAGGTAAAGGGGCATCAACTAACTATTTGGTAATTATTTTCCCCTTGATAGACTTTTGTTAAATGAATTACAAGTCAAACTCAGTAAGGAGTATGATCTAATGAGCCATATGTTGGGTTTTTGTATGGATTGGAATGCATGTATTTGAGGGGGTCAATATGGGTGACAACATAGGTTTTGTGATATAAAAGGTAATAGAGAAGTTTGGAAGCTATGAAGACCAATGTGAGGCAAAGATTTTTGGTATTAGTATACTGAGTTTCATAATTAATAAGCGTTTGGCTTATGTAGTAAATAGCTTGCTCTCTATGTTGATCATCCTGATGTGTAATCATATCACCCAATGAATGGTATATTGTAAAAATGTAGAGGTAAAAAGGTTGGTCATCTTTAAGGGGAATAAGAACTAGTGGGGAAAGGATATACCCTTTAAGTGTATCAAAGGCTTTCTGACAATCCATGTTACAATGGAAGGAGATGTCCTTTTTAAGTAGATGATGAAAAGGTTTACATGACAACTGAGAGATGAAATGGTGGATTGATTAAATTTTTCCTTGTAAGCTACAGAGCTACTTGAGATTAGTGGGTGAAGGCATTTCTTTTATTACCTAAACCTTAACAGGGTCAACCTCGATACCACTTAGATAGATAATGAAGCCTAAAAACTTACCTAAAAATGATATGATTTAATCAAATATTATATTATATTAGAAGAGACGAGTGAATATGATTTTGAGACTTACCAAGTGATCCTGATGATGTTTAGACTTTCCAAGTAAGTCATCGACATAGTCTTCCATAATTTTATCTAGGAGGTCATGAAAAATGTAAGTCATGGTGCATTGGTAGGTAGCGCCAAAATTCTTAAGGCTGAAAGGCATGACTTGGTAATAGAAATTTCCCATGGGGTGATGAAAGAGGTTTTGTGTTGATCTTTAAGAGCAATTAGGATTTGATTATAGCCTGAAACCCCATCAAGAATAGATAACATCTCATGGCTAGCTATCAGATCAATAAGTTGGTCAATACTTGGCAAAGGGAAGTCATCCTTTGGACAAGTAAGGTTTAGATCATGGTAGTCAGTGTAGATGTGGATTCCTCCTATCACTTTTGTAACAAGGATGATATTAGAAACCCATTGTAAATAGTCAATGGGTTGAATAAAGTTTAAAAAGAGGAGGCATAGGATCTCTTCTTTGATAAAGAAAGCAATATGAAGGTTCATCTTACAAAGCTTCTACATAATAGGCTTAGCATCATGGTTAGTTACAATATTTTGGGTGATAATAGAGGGGTCAATTCTAGGCATGTCATGATAAGACCAAGCAAATGCTTTATTATGATTGGAGACGAAAGTGGCATAATTGGTTTGTTCAAGGGAATCTAAAGATTGGCTAATCTTGTGGATTCTAGGGTTATCTAAAGAGGGTAAATTAATGCCAATGGTTAATTTATTTAACATAGTTTACATTTTAGAAGGGACTGATCCTTAGATATAAGAATCATCTGCACCCATGTAAGTGATAATAACATCAACATCCTGACATTAGATAGTGTTAATAGTGGGAGTGTCAGGAATCTAGAACAACAAACATGCTTTGATCCCACTTGTCAGGATGTGAAACCGGAAACATACAATTGATTACCAAACTTCAAGCAACTTAAATATGCAGAAATAACTAGATTCACCAAGTAACTAGAATTCAGAATAACACAGCATATGAGAGACAATACACAACTTGTATTAACACTTTATACAGAAAAGAATACAATAAAGAAGATGCCACTTCTTCTCCACCACCTTACAGAGGTTTCCCACACCTCAAGTGAACAGTACTTCTTCTCCCCAAAGCTCTCCCTCTCACAGGTCCCAACACCCAACTCAAATACAGAGTTGGTGTTCACCTCCCATGCTCCACGCACAACACAAGTGCTCCACGCACTCCACAAGTACTCAAGGTACTTCAAGTAGATCTCCCATGAATCTGCAACAACCTGCAATTCAACAGACCATACTTATGGAAGGAACTTCCTTGCCTTCCTCTCTTGCTCTATCCGAGTACACACCTGTACTCCAAGTAGATCCTGCCTGATACTGCTCCCTGTTGTGTTGTTGTCTGTATGACCTTGCACACCTGCAAATCAAACAATGGTTCTGCTCACCTGTGAACCTCGACCTTGCACACACATAGACCTGTAGATCAACGATCTTACTTACCATGTAGATCTCCTATATAGGCCATGCAACTGTGACCAAGATCCTACACTCCTGAAGAACCCAGCTGGCTCTCCAATCCAGCACCAACACACCTGGTACTGAGGCACTAGGAGGAACGCACCATTGCTCTACCTCACACACAGAAGGAGCTTATAATTATGCTCTCTTACTCCCTAGCACACTTTTCCAATACAACCATGAGTCTATTATATAGATCTCATCCAAACAATAATTAGACATCTAATTACAATAATTAGATCTGCAGCTCTCAGTCTATAATTAGATCTCTTCATGCAAACACTTGGTTCATTAGCTAACTGCCCGTAAATAGCTCGCAGTCGAACCACACAGGCGACCGACGTCGGTCCCTATCTGCCTGGAGGTGACTGACGTCAGCCGATATATGACCGACGTCGGTTGCTTCCCTGTGCTATCCTGCCGACGTCGGCTGATCAGACCGACCCCAACTTCTCTGCAACTCAGCAACCTTCAGCAACCTCCTCTCCTATTTGCAACAGTGAAGCTTTTAGCTCCACAATCCTAACAATCTCCCACTTGGAGATAAACAGCTGCACTGTACCTGTACCTATACTCTGTCTAATCTGTTTCCTAGTTTGTATCCCTCTTCAAGCTCCCACCTGAAGACAACCCACCACACAACCTGTGATGTACCACCTGTCATCCGAGTACCCTGCCACATCCGAACCTACATATCCATGTAGTGAAGTCCTGACCTTGCATAGCAACACCTGCTACCGGTCCCTCTCAGAAAACTTGAGAACCCACTTCCCCGAATTGGCTCCTAACTCTGACAGCTCCCACTGCATGGAAATACTCAGGTTTATACCAGACCTCATGTGATTTCAGACACTGTACCTGTCCAGCCCTTAGTGTGCTCCGGTTCTGCATCCTGAACCTCGCCAACACCTGATTCACATCAGCTCCCACTCGAGACAAAATCACCCTGTGATCTCCATGCCTCCCATGTCAAAGAATTTCACTGCTCCAAACTCCTCATGACATGACACTGAACTAATCTTACCCTTAGCTCAGCAAAACCCTATATGTACTCTCCTGCTAGCTAGCATACTATCCACATACAACTACAGAATGATGTTGTAATCATCATCCTCCTGGTAAGTCAAACCACAGTAGTTACCTGACACTGACTGAAGCCATGCTTCGTCCTCCACCTGTCAAAACCTGTACCACTGTCCTGCAGCTACCTCAAGACCATATGCCTGGTCTTCCGTCTCACGTATCCGTTCTCTCTATTCTTCTACTAAGGCATCCATTCGTCTCTGTGCTTTCATCCAGCTGGCAAACCTACCAAAACTCCCGTCTGGTTCTGCATCATAATCCTGCCTAGCTCACACCTGTTTCCTGGATCCTTCCTGCTATACAATCAGCAACAAGTATGAAGAAGAGGAACACGAATTTGAGGGCCTACTTACGCCTTCAGTCCTCTGTATGGGTGTTTGAGACTCCTTGACAGCGTACTGTCCACCCAAAATTTGTTATAGTGACCGACCTCGGTCACTCCACAGTCTGCATCCGACCGACGTCGATTCCATGCGTCTGTACCTGACTACCAACCTGCCAGCGCTGGTGTCCCTGCTGCCGACATCGGTCCTCCTGACCGACATCGGTCTTACATACCGCCGACATCGGTCCTTTGACTGACGTCGGTCTTACTCTGCCTGACATCGCCGGCTTCGGTCTGCACATGACCGACATCGGCACCTGTCTGTTCGACGCCGGTTCCTTCTGACCGACGCCGGTGTCTGTGTTTGCCTGTGAGCGATGACTTTTTACCTGCGAGCTCCTTTGGATCAATCTCCATGTCCAAACTGCCCTGCTCAGATGTATCCAGCCTCATCCACTGAACTCTGTCCGCCATCTCCTCTAAGAACACCAAGGCTTTCCAGTTCTTAAGCCTATCAAATATATCTGTCTTCTGCTTAAGAACATGCATCTCCTTCCTGCTCATGTGACCAAGCCTACGAAGCCATGTCTCTGCAACAGAAGAAGAATCAGTAATATAAACAAATAGATAAAGTATACCTATTTTCTTACCACCAGCTAATTCAAGTGTTACCGCTGTGAGAGTTCTTGTGCATCTCTCATCACCCAATCTTTCTGAAGAAATTAGCCATATCTTCAAACCTAGGACCTGCATGACCTTCATCAACACCTGTGTGTTGGCCGCCTGCAATTTCAGCTTCACTTCCCCTTTGCTAATTCTTTGGCAAGGCTTACCAGCTCCTCTACCTGGGGCTGCATGGAAAGAGGCAACCGAATCTTTTATCCAAGATTCAACTTTATCCAAGAAACCTGCAAATACATCCTGTGCAACAACACCTGCTACATCTGTATCTTCAATTTCTTCATGCTGATCTGTTACCAACCAGCAATGTTCTTTTACCTGCTCTTTCTTTCCATCAGACCGTGAGTAACCGTCTGTGCTTTTCAACTCCTCCATTCTTAGCTTACTTTGATCTGCCGTTGCTCTACTCCCACTCAATCAGAAACCCTTGAGAGTGCCCTGTAACCAAAACACAACCTGCTTCCTGCAACCTTAGCTCTGATACCACTTGTCAGGAATCTAGAACAACAAACATGCTCTGATCCCACTTGTCAGGATGTGAAACCGGAAACATACAATTGATTACCAAACTTCAAGCAACTTAAATATGCGGAAATAACCAGATTCACCAAGTAACTAGAATTCAGAATAACACAGCATATGAGAGACAATACACAACTTGTATTAACACTTTATACAGAAAAGAATACAATAAAGAAGATGCCACTTATTCTCCACCACCTTACAGAGGTTTCCCACACCTCAAGTGAACAGTACTTCTTCTCCCCAAAGCTCTCCCTCTCACAGGTCCCAACACCCAACTCAAATATAGAGTTGGTGTTCACCTCCCATGCTCCACGCACAACACAAGTGCTCCACGCACTCCACAAGTACTCAAGGTACTTCAAGTAGATCTCCCATGAATCTGCAACAACCTGCAATTCAACAGACCATACTTATGGAAGGAACTTCCTTGCCTTCCTCTCTTGCTCTATCTGAGTACACACCTATACTCCAAGTAGATCCTGCCTGATACTGCTCCCTGTTGTGTTGCTGTCTATATGACCTTGCACACCTGCAAATCAAACAATGGTTCTGCTCACCTGTGAACCTCGACCTTGCACACACATACACCTGTAGATCAATGATCTTACTTACCATGTAGATCTCCTATATAGGCCATGCAACTGTGACCAAGATCCTACACTCCTGAAGAACCCAGCTGGCTCTCCAATCCAGCACCAACACACCTGGTACTGAGGCACTAGGAGGAACGCATCATTGCTCTACCTCACACACAGAAGGAGCTTATAATTATGCTCTCTTACTCCCTAGCACACTTTTCCAATACAACCATGAGTCTATTATATAGATCTCATCCAAACAATAATTAGACATCTAATTACAATAATTAGATCCACAGCTCTCAGTCTATAATTAGATCTCTTCATGTAAACACTTGGTTCGTTAGCTAACTACCCGTAAATAGCTCGCAGTCGAACCACACAGGCGACCGACGTCGGTCCCTGTCTGCCTGGAGGTGACCGACGTCGGCTGATATATGACCGACGTCGGCTGCTTCCCTGTGCTATCCTGCCGACGTCGGCTGATCAGACTGACCCCAACTTCTCTACAACTCAGCAACCTTCAGCAACCTCCTCCCCTGTTTACATCAGTGAAGCTTTTAGCTCCACAATCCTAACAGGGAGAGTCTTCATCAATCATTTTAGAATGAATGAGAGGAAGGGACCTTGTTTCCTCACCCAGATGATAGGTCAAGGGTCCTAAATGAATGGCATTTATTGAAAAAAATAGGAGCTATGGATACCTCCAATTCTATAGGTGTGTAGACACTGAAATCGTGTCTACTCCTTGGTCGTCTCCCCCTTCTCTCCCCCTTAGTCCCTTGTCCACTTAACCATGCCTAACCTATGTCTTATTAATTTAAAATAATTATCTTATTTTAAATTAATAATTCTTTATCTCTCCTTCCCTCTCTCTCTCTCCTTGACAACTCACCACCCTAGGATGCCCTTCTTTGGATTCCCTTCACTACCCCATGACCAATCTTAAATGCTTAGACCCCCATTTCATCCTCTCATCCATTTTAAGCCACCTCAACCATTTCTTCCCCCAACCCACTAACTTGATAATTGAGAAAATGGACAAAAGGCTATTTTTAGCCTTTCTGCCTACCTTCGAGCCGCCAACGTTGGTTAGTAGTCAGCTGACGTCGGCAGTTTTGCCAGCATCGGTTGCCTTCAAAACTACATTCTGTGTCCAAAATGTGGATCCATTTTTTCAATCTCCCTCCAATCCGACCTTTGAACTTTCAATAATCTGATCTTTCATTCTTCCAAGCAGCTGACCTTCCAATCTTCAGACCGCTCTCTCTCTCTCTTAGGCACACAACAAGCTACAACAACAACAGGCACTCTGCATCAGTCATTCCACCTTACTGGAGGTCTTCTACACTGGTATCATCAGCAATAGGGACAAGCATCAGCAACACTCCTTTAGCAAGCCACAGGTAAGTATTCCCTCTGTGTTTTCATTCTAAATATTTACACTGTTAGTAATTAGTTTTCTAATTGTTGCTTTTCTTACTATGAACCAGACCATAGACCCAACCTGCTCTTCCCAAAGAGGTTGAAAGGCCTTCTCTCACCCTTATCTCCCCTTTTTCCTCTGTCACTCATTTAGTCCCTTTTCAGACCATATTCTCTGTCTAATCAACCTAGCACAGACTCTCAGACCATTTTATAGACCATAAACCTGTCTAAACCCTATCCTGACCGACATTGACCACTGCCCCTACCGACGTTGGTAGACTAACCGACATTGGCGACCTTGACCTACTAACGTCGGTAGAACCACCGATGTCAGTGACTATGGAAGGCAGACTGCTGCATACAGGTACGCATTTGCTTTCATTTCTTTTATTTTTGTCTTTATCATTTCTATTTCTGATTATATTCTACTTTTTATCAATAGACTATCATCCCCCAAGAAGTCTTTGCACTTTTAAGACCAAGCTTTCACTTGGTAGTCCACTTTCTAGTCACCTAACAACCTCTATGTTTGAGTCTCTTTCTTCTACAGGTGTCATCCTCCACAACCAAAGAGGAGTTCCTTCAGTCGTCTAAATTTGGTGCGCATACCTCATCTAGGTAACATCTAACCCTAGACCATTTTTCTTAGTTTCTCATTTCCTTTTTGAATATGAAAGCAAAAATTTGATAGAAACATTCTAGCACGCCCAATGGGACCCTAGGGTCTTCCTTGGGTTCTTTTCTTTCTTTTCATATAGGTGCATTAGATCTCTCTTTGCATCTCTCTTCTCCTATCTCTTCCAAAAGACACTATTAGCAAAAATTAAAAAGAATCATTCTTGTTCTTTCTTTTCTTGCATCTTAGACTAGTCAAAAGTCATACTCTTCAACCTCTTCTCACTTGTCTTCATACGAACTCACATTTCTATTTGGGCTTAAAATACATTGCATTTCATTTCTTCTTGACTGCATACTTAGTCCACATCTAGTAATTAAAAACCACATCATGAATTAATCGTAGTCCACTTATGTTACACATCCAAACCACTTGCACAAACTCAAACATCTTAACTTACCTGAGACAAGGTCTGACTAGGATTACATCACCTAGCGGATACCTTACCCGTCCCAGCAATCCCACTTGGACTTCACTACCAAGGGGAAAGCCCACTCTATTCTCTGGCAGAGGATAATCTCTAGGGGAAGTATATTTTGGCTAAGCAAGCCAGCTTATCACTGGGCTCGTGAAGTGAGGGGAGCTTACTCCTTAGCACCAGGCCAAGTACAAAACCTAACACAGACTCTTGAATGCCAAAACTGACCTGACACCAAATTTAGACTACCTCTTCTAGGACCCGTTCTACAAGCCAACCTCCCAAACACACTCTAAGGCATAAGCCAACATGATTCTAAAAGTTGATTCCTAGGAATTTAACGTTTAGGGTATGCTTGTGTCCATCTTCTTTTCTATTCTTATCTACTTGTTTGAGCTTGTGAGGATGTTTTGCCTTGCCTTGAATGGTTTTGACTCGCAGTCAAACCAAGGCTCTTCTTGACCACGCGGGGCAACAACCGCTTCCACCTTCGCCATCCCTGCCTAGTCCTCTAATGGAGTATCATTCAGAGACCAAACAAACTCCTACCTGACTAACTCCCAATCAACCTTCAATTGTCCCCAAAGGGGACCTAAACTTTGAGAGACTTCTTGACCACAACGTCAAGGCTCTCCAACACTATCTCGCTAGAAACCAAACGTGAGACCTTTCGGGCAAAGCAGCGATGACATCAACACCATCCGCTACCCAGCCTTTTATGACTTAGACTATTGCCTCAACCATTAACCTGACCATGGCCAATATGCAAAGTTTGGCCTCCCCATCTATTTTTAGACTGACCTCCATCAAGGTTTCATTATCCCCTCAACCACACGCAATTCAACCAAGTTCTACATCATACCAAAACTTGACTGTCTCGACTCCACACACTCTTACACCCATAAATGCAGGAGTGTCTACCTCCCCTTTTTCCAATGCTGCCATGCAACCACCTTTGGCAGTATCTAGCCAACTTATGCCTTCTACCTCTATGGCATAACCACCCCTGGCTTCCACATCCACCTTGATGAATAGTTACCCATATGTTGCGTCTATACAAGCACAACTGACTATGTCATGCGCCTCTTCTAGCACCTTCCAAGCACCTTACAACCTAGGGGGTACCCCTCCCACCAATCTGTTAGCTAATCTCATCAAGATGCTGATGGACAAGATGTCTAATCTTGAAGCTTCTATTTTTGGTTCAAGCAATGTCCTTTTGTATGACCAAATTTGCAATGAACCCATCCATCCCTCCATCCCAATCCGACTGTATCCCAGTCAGTGGGAGCTTCCTAAGTTTACTCGCTTCTAGAGTAAGGAAGACCCACAACAACATCTACAAGCATTCAAACATGCTTGTTATCTTATAGCCTATGATGATGTGTTATTGTTACGCACCTTCCCCATGTTGCTTTTTGGCCCTGCCCTTGATTGGTACAGCTCTCTCACTAGTCATTCTATCTTTTCATTCACTCAACTCACCCAATTATTTCTTGACCATTTTTCAATCAATATCACCAAAAAAGTCTCAATCACAGACCTCTACTCCATCAAACAGTTTGACGACGAATCAATAGTCAATTTTATCGCCTGTTGGAGAGGATTAATCAACCAACTCTCCTTCCCTTTACCTCAACCTAAGCTCATTGAGATCTTTTCATGAGCATGTGCCACATACATCTCATCCACCTTGCAGGTTCAAACATTTTGCACTTTCGTTGAAGCTTTCACCATGGCCTGAAAGCTTAAACTCCACACGATCGAAGAAAATAGGGTCAAATTGCATAATACCAACACAAAAACTGATGACCCTTCTTCTTCCAGACCTTCTTCTTCCCATTCCAAGCCCAAAGGAGTGGCCAACACTGTGGTTGTTAGATCACCATCCTTGACAACAACTAACCAATCTCAACCTTCAACATCTCAAAGCATCACAAAATAATTCCAACAACGTTACATACAACGTCAATACACTCCAATTGGAGAGTCATACACTTTCGTGTTGGAAAAAATCATCAAGCAAGGGGTCCTCAATCTCCTTCCAATCTAACCACCTCAATTCGACTCCTCAAAAGCCATCCCTACATGGTATAGGGAAAATAACTTCTGTCACTATCACCGTGTCCAAGGCCATGACATCAACAACTGTCAAACCTTCAAGAACATTGTCCAAGACATGATAGATAAGGGGGATCTTATTAGATAACCTAAATGCACCACCCAATCAAAACATAGATATCTTCGAACAACCCTTTCCTAACCATCCTCCTAATCAAAACAATGTCCAGACCATAATCGATGGCTCCCATGAGCATGACATATGCATGGTCAACACTGCCTCTTCTCTTATCCCTGACCAACCTCTTCCACAGGTAGAAGAATCCTCTTCTCCTGTTAGTCCTCCATCAACCTCTCTCATATTGGAGGATGTCTTGACCATACCTATGCCATTAGCCCCACCTTCATCCTTCCTCCTACCAATGGAGGACCCTACCTTGCCTACTCCTCAACCACAAGTTGAAGGCACAATCATCCCTACCCTCTACCCTCTTAAGGAGCCACACTCTCCTATTTCTTTTCCACCAAGAGAATAACTAGTCTCTTCACCCATTTCGATCGAGGAAGACCCAGTCATGGTTTCCTCTTGCCTTTTGCCTGAGATTGCTACATCTCACTCACCTCCATCCACATCTGAACCCAAACCCGTATCTAACCTTGCCTTGCACAATGGTGGCCCTCAACCCAAACCAAAGAAGGCCACTAAACCACACTGGAGGATTCCTCCCCCACCTTCATCATTACCTTTAATTGTGGGCCTGCATCCATCCACTTTAATAGGAGTGCTTCCTACTCCCATACTTCACAAAGGCAAGTTGCCTCCATTACTCTCTCAACCCATCAAACATATATTTCCTCCAAAATGACTAATGCCTCCTACAACTCTAAAACAAAAGTCGTCAACCCCCACTACAACAAGACACACAGACCCATTAGCAGGTTCTTATGCCTTGCTATTATGGCAATTGTTGCAGTCTTCTCGCATCAACCTCCCACCTCTTAAACCATATCAATCTCTTAGACCAAAACCACCCTGGTGCGACGACACTCAGATTTGTGCATATCATCGCATGCCTGGGCATGACACTAAGCATTGTTGTGCACTTAAGGTTGTCATTCACTAATGCTTGGAGAAAGACACCCTTCTTCTTAACCATATTATCAACAAACCTTCAACACTGTCCCTTGCCTCTCAAACCTCCTCACCTTCACAATCATCAACTCTTAGATCAAGACCATCTTGGTTTGACAACACTAAATTTTGTCACTATCATCACACACCAGGACATGACATTGAGCATTGTTGCACTCATAAAGCTATCATTCATCAACATCAAAAAAAGGATACCCTTCTCATCAAGGATCCTCTTGACTACCCTTTAACCAAATCATCGACACCATCCCATGCCTCCCAAACATCATCACCTAAATCGGGATCCCCTCATCAGACCATGGTCCCTCCACCACCTTTAACCCCATTATTCGACATCAACACAGTCAATCTGACCACCAAGCCTCAATCGACCTTGACTAATATGTCAAACATTCTCCCTAGCTACTGGGGGAATTCAACATTCATCCAAGCCTCGACTAACCTTTCAACCCAGTCTAGACCAAATATCAATCACTCTTTTAATCCTAAACCTCGACTAGGCCTCAACCAAGCCTCGACCATGCCTCAACCAAACAAGCATCGACCCGACCTCGACCAAACATTCAACCTGACCTTAACCAAACATCAACCAACCTTGTTAATCATGACCTTGACCAGTCTCGACCAAACATCAACCAACCTTTTCATCAAAACATTCAACCTGACCTCGACCAGACCATCGACCAAACCTCAACCAAACCTTGACCAAACATCAACTGATCTTTTAATCATGACATCGACCAATCATTAACCAAATATCAATTGACCAAGACATTGACCCAATCTCGACCAATCTCGACCAATCATCGACCAAATACCAATCTCGACCAAACCTCGACCAAACATTCAACCAACCATTGACCAAATATTAATCAACCAATCAGTGACCATATCAACCAACCAAGCATCAACCAACCTTTTAATCACGTCCTTAACCAAGCACCAACCAAGCCTCAACCACGTATCAACCAAACAATGACCAAACATTCAACTGACCATTGACCAAACATTGACCAACCAAATAATGACCAAACATCATCTAGCCAAACAATCCAACAACACATCAACCAACCTCATGTCTAACATCGACCAATATGTGATCAATTTGGAAAGAAGTAAATGAGGCAAGTTTGCTCCTAATTGGCTCAAACCTTACATCATAATGCACAAGCATGGATCAAGAACTTATTAAAACCTAAGCCCTTTAATGTCTTGCATCTGCAACCATTCTACTATTAGTCGAGTACTCGTTCACTTGACATTTAACTTGAGCTCATCCCTTGAGCATCCCCATCCTCTTAATCCTCATTCCTTTCAACCCTATTCCCCTTAACAAATCCTATGTAACCCTTTTATAAGTATGGATACTTTGTCCTAATAAAAGGGAGCCCTTGAACTTTTATAGTCTTGTCCATGACTCAAAATTTTGTCAAAAATAAATCAAGATGTCAAAATATCAAAGGTCACAAAATCAAAAGACAGACTACTCCCTCGAAGGATAGTTGTACTATCATTGTTGTAGCTAATAGACTGCTCCCTCGAAGGATAGCTATTCAAAGACCTCAAACATATATAAAGCAAAAATATAGACCACTCCCTTGAAGGATGGCTATGACTAAATCTTGCTACTCTTAGAAGCTTCCCGCATCGATCAGCTTCACAATTGACCACAAAGCAAAATGACATCTCTATGTAGACTTCCCGCATCGATCAGTCTACACCAAAAAAAAATGGTGTCATGGACTTGGCTTGTAGTCATCTTAGGGTCTCTTATAAAAAGGGGCAAAGTTATCCCTACTAAAAAGGGTTACCCTATCCTCCTATATCACATCACCTACTCAAGGGACTTCGAGCTCACTTAAATGTCAAAGTGATTTGATTACCTCTCTAACACAACCACTGGTCAATGATGTAATGCATGAATGGGGCTCTTTGTTCTAACAACCCCCTATCTATGCTTTCATCTAGGTCCTTGTCAATGAAAGAGCAATGCACCTTTCACCTTTTTTTCACACTTTGGTCACATTCACCCAAACCTTTTTCTATCCAACCAAACCCAAACATTTTCAGACCACCAACATGACAACATGACATCAAGACATCATACATCATCATAGACCATTCACATAGTTTCTATGGACAACAATACACATGGAAACTATCGACCAGACACAATTTATGTTAAGCATAAACCATTACTTTTTGAAGCATAAATAGACTCAATTCATTTTTAGCATACATCCATCACAAATATGGAAAATTGCTAGGGATGAAATACCCCTCAACCAATGTTACAGAATACACCATCACACAATATGGAAAAGGCTGTAACATCATCTTATCCCCATCATTTCAACACATGACCAAACCAATCATCAACCAACATATCAATCAGCCTGAACTACATTGGTCTAAGGCCCTGTCAACCAGGGCTATGTAGGCAGCACTCAGATGACATGACATCCTCTGAGGTTAGCTCGACCACCCTCATTTTTTCATCTCTCTGATGGACAAACCTTCTTTCCTTCTTTGACCATGACTTGACCTCGACCAAAGTAATCCATAATGTTGACCCTCTTCCTCCCTTTTAGGGAGAACTACATTGGCCTGAGGCCCTTCACACAAGGTCTATGTAGGCAGCACTCAGATCACATGACGTCTTCTGAGGTTATCTCAGCCACATTCTTTTGTCCATCCATTCATTCGACCAACTATCTATCTCAGCCTCGACTCGACCAACAACCTTGGAGATCACAACTATCTCCTTAGACTCTGACCACTTCCAAGACAAACATTGCCTTGGTTGTTTTTGCATGTATGCTACCTCACGAATGGTTAGCAAAATTTTTTGCAACCCATATTTCGACCCTCACAAGTATAGGATCGCAAGCTGGTTGATCCCCACTACTTATGACATTTTCATGTTTCTAGGAGCACTTCCTGAGCTCGGGATACCTAGAACATGATGACCATTGGAGCTATAGCTTAGATTGAATAACTCGATCAGCTACGACTAAATGCTGGGGCCTAGTTACTTCAATTTTGGCACTCCTCGACCCTTGACCTGTGACAATTTGACCTAACCATCCTGTGAAGTGGTATATGTGCAATCACGACTATTACAGCGTTCTCACTCCGCTTTCACCCTTTCCATCCACTCTCTGTCAAATTGGCACTTGATTTCAGGTTCCCTTCCCTCGACTCCCACTTTGAGGGGGAATACCTCATCTCACATCTTGTGCAATCAACCTCCTATTTTTGTCTTGTAGTTCATTCAAACAACCAACAAGAAAAAATCAACCTTATCCCACACCTGGGGCAACCAACTCCTATTTTTGGCTTGCAGTTCATCCAGAACAACCAACAAGACAAAAAGGGGCAAATGTAGACACCAAAATCGTGTCTGCTCCTTGGTCATCTCCCCCTTCTCTCCCCCTTGGTCCCTTGTCCACTTAACCATGCCTAACCTATGTCTTATTAATTTAAAATAATTATCTTATTTTAAATTAATAATTCTTTATCTCTCCTTCCCTCTCTCTCTCTCCTTGACACCTTACCACCCTAAGATGCCCTTCCTTGGATTCCCTTCACTACCCCATGACCAATCTTAAATGCCTAGACCCCCATTTCATCCTCTCATCCATTTTAAGCCACCTCGACAATTTCTTCCCCTGACTCGACAGTTGAGAAAATGGACAAAAGGCTATTTTTAGCCTTTCTATCTGTCTTCCAGCTGCCGACGTTGATCAGTAGTCGGCTGATGTCGATGGTTTTATCAGCGTCAGTTGCCTTTAAAACTGCATTTTGTGTCTAGAATGCAGATCCATTTTTTTAATCTCCCTCCAATCCGACCTTTGAACCTTCAACAATCTGATCTTTCATTCTTCCAAACAGCTGACCTTCCAATCTTTAGACCTCTCTCTCTCTCTCAGGTACACAGCAAACTACAACAACAATAGGCACTCTACATTATTCATTCCGCCTTGCTAGAGGTCTTCTACACTAGTAGCATTAGCAACAGGGACAAGCATCAGCAACACTCCTTCTTCAGCAAGCCACAGGTAAGTATTCCCTCTGTGTTTTCATTCCAAATATTTACACTGTTAGTAATTAGTTTTCTAGTTGTTGCTTTTCTTACTATGAACCAGACCACAGACCCAACTTGCTCTTCTCAGAGAGGCTAAAAGGCCTTCTCTCACCCTTATCTCCCCTTTTGCCTCTGTCACTCATTTAGTCCCTTTTCAGAGTCCAATCAACCTAGCACAGACTCTCAGACCATCCAAATAGACTCTCAGACCATTTTGCAGACCATAAACCCATCCAGACCTTGTCCAGACCCTGTCTTGACCGACATCGACCATTGCCCCTACCAACATCGACAGACTAACCGACGTCAGCGACCTTGACCTACTGACGTCGACAAAACCATCGACATCAGCGATTGTGGAAGGTAGACTACTGCATACAGGTATGCATTTGCTTTCATTTCTTTTATTTTTGTCTTTATCATTTTTGTTTCTGACTATATTCTGCTTTTTATCAGTGGACTGTCATCCCCCAAGAAGTCTTTACACTTTTAGGACTAAGATTTTGCTTGGTAGTCCACTTTCTAGTCATCTAACAACCTCTATGTTTGAGTCTCTTTCTTTTACAGGTGTCATCCTCCACAACCAAAGAGGAGTTCCTTCAGTCGTCTAAATTTGGTGCGTAGACCTCATCCAAGTAACATCTAACCCTAGACCATTTTTCTTAGTTTCTCATTTCCTTTTTGAATGTGAAAGTGAAATTTTGATAGAAATAAGGTGATGGTAGGAGAAGAGGAGAGGATAGAGAAGGAGATAGTGGCTCCTTGATATGATAGATCTTGATGGGTTTCATTAGTTCATTGATAGTGGCTCCTTGATATGATAGATCTTGATGGGTTTCATTGGTTCATTAAGACCTACACCATACCAATTTTTTCCATCTTTTAATGGTCTTGTTGGTGGGGTATTCAATAGGTGTATGAGCACCCTACTCATAACAACCTAACCCAAATCCTTTCTAGGTGCACCTATAAAGACAGGTGTGATAAAAATTAGGTTTACCTGGGAAGGAGAAGTCATAGGTAAAAGGCTATGGTGAAGAGGAAGGATTTTCAATAGTAGGAGGCCAATCGATTCCCCCATATATGAGATTAATTCAAAGGTTAGGGGAATATAAAGGATGACCATCTCAATACGGGGATCGTAATTGGGGTGCATGTGAATTTTTCCATACTCTTATGGAGAATGGAACATGTCAAGTGTCAAAAAGTGATATTCTATGAGTGAAAGGTGTTTCAAAGGATTTCCCATGGGGTCTTTGTTAGGAATTTATGTCATCAATAACTGAGTAACTAAGGTAGTTGATATTGTTGAGGTTTAAATAGTAGAATGAGAAGAGGAAGATTTTTTCAATGGAATGAGAACATCATTGGGATAATAATTCATGTTATATGTTTTGAAAGGAGGTGGGTCAGTGGGAATAACATGCACTTGCCCATCATGCTTGAATTTGACACAGTGGTGTAAAGTTGAGGGTACACATGTCATGTCACATATCCAAGGCCATCCAAGTAATATGTTGTACTATAAATCTCCTTTGATAACATAGAAGAGTTCAAGGATTGTGTGAGGACCCACATGGATATGCAAGACTAAAATATCCATAGTAGTTGTTGTAGTATCATTGAAGGAATGGAGTATCACATCAAGCTGTGACACAATTATTAGGAAGTGATAGTTATTTGTAGTCATGAGTGGAGATAATATTAATACTAGCACCTCCATCGATCAGGAGTCTCTTAACATGAGTTTGAGTAACATATGCAGTGATAAAAAGTGTAGGGTCTTAGTCTCTAGGGTGAAGAGCTAGAATTTTTGAATCATTGAAGGTAACCAAGGCAATAGTATTAAGAGAGTCCACCAAAACTACAAGAGGTTAAGGATCATCAGGTTATACCTCAATGGATTTTAAAGTCTTGATCAAGGCTTGATGATTTTATGATGAGCTTTAGATTAACTCATATAAAGACATATTTACATAGGTTTGGTGAAGTTATTTCACCATTGAGTCTTGAATTACTTGTGAAGATGTGGGTTAGGGAGCACCAAGAATAGAGATCTTGGGATTTAGTGGATGAGCATATTTTGAGAATAGATGAGCCCAAGGGGTGGTGGCCTTTTCCTTACCTTTATCTTTTTGATTTTTAGATCATGTGGCCACATTAACTATGTTGATCTAGAGCATAGGCAGAGAAGGTGGTGGAGGAGGCACAACCTCATCATTGGTCTTGGATTTAGGTGAGGTGATAGGTAGAGTTTAGGATGGAACTAGTGTAATAACTATGAGGTTAGAAAGAGGATCCATAATGAAAAGGTTGTTCATATCAATGTGTTATTGGAGAATAACTATGAGAGCTTTATAGCTTTCTATATCATGTCTAGGTGAGTGATGATATAGATAAACTTGTGTGTCATCAAACCAAGATGGTTTTGGTCTAAGACACTGATAAGGCTTGATCATAAGAAGGGTTATGGTGGAAGATTACAATTGGTGTAGGAGAGAGGATTGAGAGCCTACCAGTGGGCTATCACTTGTCGCAATAAGGGTGGACACCTTCTTTGATTTAAGAGGCATAGATATGATTTTTATGGCACCCTTTTGGGTAAAGGCATAGCCACTAGTTTTGTTGACACCTTTTTAGTTATATGTGTATAAGTGTTGGATGTGTAAGGGCCACTAAGTGGTAGAGGAAAAAGAGGAGGTAGCTTTGTCTATTATCCTACTTGGAAAGAAAAAACTCCAACTAAAGTGGAAGGATGGGGTCTTAAGATCAAAGGCAAAGTTGAGGGTAGAGGAGGAGTGAAATGGCAAGGCCTAGGAAGCTTAGCATTCTTCCTTGGTTTAGGCCGTGGAGCTCCAAATCATGGTTGAAGATTCAGATCTAACTTTACCTATAGATGAATTAGATTAGAAATTGTGCAAACACCTAAAGATCTAATTTTATTTACTATAGTTAATGCCCATGATGGTGATGGTTATGACGTAGAGGGTTGTGCTTCTGACAGTCTAGGCAAAGAAGTTTTATCTTTATCAAAAACTTTTGGATAAATGGTAGTGAAAGGATTTGTGGTAGAGGATGAAATTTTTTGCATAGGATAGGGAGTTTTAAGTTGGTCCTAAAATATCGAGTGGTCTAGTTTTTTAGAATCAAGAAGTGTAGATTTCTAACCAACCATAAGAAGGGTTTAGACAAAGTTGTTATAGACCTTATAGCTACTTCTATAGAATACTTAGGTGATTGGGAAAGAGGGGAGGTGTTGGATTCTATTATTTTGGGCCAAAGATGAGTAAGAACCAAAATTAGGTCTTTCTCAATAGAGGTAGGAGAAGAAGCATGGTCCTTCTCGAGTGGGGGAAGAACTGGTGAAGTGGACTCTTCTAATGGATAAAGCATGGGTATGATTGTTTCCCCAACATGCAGATGAGGAGCATGCAAGGTGTGATTTTATACTGGTAAGAGAAGGGTTAAAATTGGTTTGAGAGGTATAGGTACAATAGGTCTTTCAATTAGTGTAGGGATAGATAATGTAGACTCCTCTATATGTGAAAGAGGAGTAGATAGGGAACTAGCCTCCATTGGTGGAGGAAAAGTAGGTGAAGAAGGATCTTCAAGAGGGTAGAGCATAAGAATGATGCTCCCCTCAACATGCAAATGGGTAGTGGGCATGACATGCTCTTCCAAAGGTAAGAGAATAAGGCAAAATAGGTACAAAAGGAATAGACATTATGGGTTCTTCATGTGGTAAAAGGATAGGTAGAGGAGGCCCCTCCACACATGGGAGAGGGATGGGTGAAATAGGCTCCTTTACTCATGGAAGAGGAATAGGTAAAACATGCTACTCTAGTTATGGGAGAGGTTGGACCAGAGGTAAAGAGAAGACCATATTGACCATATGAATATCATGATCAAGTAAGTTGTCAGTCATGGCATGAACATTTGTTTGACTAAGCAAATGGTTAGGAAAAGGCTATTTGAACACATCCATGCTTTGTTTATCAAGCATGTTATGTTTATCGAAGATAATCTCACCTTTATCAAGCATATCCTAAATAAACATTTTTGAATGTTTTATAGTTTTTAGAATTGTGGCCTTTAACTCGATGATAGCCACAAAACTCATCTTCCTTATACTAAGTTGGGATAAGATGGGAGGGATCAAAATGTATAGGATGTCTAATTTGAGGAAGGATAATATCTCCTTGCTATAATATGTGATATAAAATGGAAGTATACAACTCTTCAATTAGAGTGTATTGTCTTTGTTCATATCGTTATTGGAATTATTTGGTTGGATTTTATAAGGTGGATGGCTTAGACTGGTTGATTGTGGTAGAAAAAGCTGATTTAATCACCATGGTATTGGTAGAGCCTTTTAAATTTTTATTAGAATAAGAGGGTTTAGAGGAAGAGCCATTAGGTTTTGGGTTGGTATTTTTATTATGCAAATTAACCCTATCATCATCTATAGTCCAAATCTCTAACTTTCATGCCATTGTAAAATCTTTGTCAAATGTGTAGAAAGTCTACATGTGGAGGGTAAAAGAGATGTGTTTGGCACATGCTCTTGAGAAAATCTTGATAAGCTCGTGTTGAGGTAAAGAAAAGGAGAGATAATTTATTAAACCTCTCTAACGAGTGATAAAGTCAATGATAGACTCATTGTCAAACTGTCTAATGGAATAAAGGTCCATAATAGAGACCTTTTTAGAAATATTGATAGAGAAGTGTTTCAGTAATAGTTGACCAAGTTGGGTAAATGAGAAAAGGGAGTGTCAGCTTATGGAACTATACCAATCCAAGGCATCACCCAAAAGAGACATAGGGAAAGTGTGAAGCAATAATGCATAGTCATGCCCTATTAGGTAACAAGCATGTCAAAATGCTTGTAAGTGCTATTATGGATCCTCTCTACTCTAGAAATGAGTAAATTTAGGGAGTTATCACTAACTTAGGTAAGGTCAAATAGGTACGAAAGCATGGATGGGTTCATTACATATTTGATTGTAAGGTAGAACATTCTTTAAACCCAATATAGATGTTTCTAGGTTAGACATCTTATCCATTATCATCTTGATGAGATCAGGAGGGGGATTGGTATGAGGAACACCCCCTAAGTTATAGGGTACTTAAAGGGAACTAGAGGTAGGATATGACATACCTTGTTGTGGTAGTGTAGATGCAACATACTAGTAATGAGTCATGGGCTAAGGGGTAAAAATAAAAGAGGTTTGTCTTATGGGGTTAGAGATAATGCCTTGGCTAGGTGCCATCACCAGAGGTTGGGTTACTATCATGGTTACATGGGTTAAAGGGTGAGTTGTAACTCTTGTAATTATGGGTGTAAGAGTTGATGGGATGGGCACTACCAAGTTTTGAAATGGTGTTTGACTTGGTTAGGCCAGTAGTGGCTGCGAGGCTAAGGGAGTTTCTATAGAAGTTGGGTTAAGAAGATGGGACTGAATAGTAAGGGTGGTTGTATTTTGAGGGTTATTGATGGTTGGGTCACTTGTTGAAGTAGTGTTTTGGGTGACCATAGATGGAATGGTGGAAACCACTAAGACTACAATTTTCTCCATCAAAGAAGTTGGCATGCCATAAAGGGGATCTTCCACAGTGTTATGGGTTTGGATCATGGAGAGATAATGCTAAAGGGATACAATGTTATGATAAATAAATTTAATGAAGTCAATATCTCCTTTAGGTACAAGGGAGATCTAGTTAGGACTTGTAGTCATAGGGGTATTCTCCATCATAGGGGTATTCTCCACAACTGAAGTATGCTCTATGGTAGAATCAAAAAGGAGAGGGGAAGGTGGGAGTGGTTGCCAAATTGCATAATTGATAATAATTTTAGCTTGGATATGCATCAAGACCATGTCAAAGGGATAAAGTCCGGCCTCAAACTCTATATTAGTGACAAAGTGTTAGAAAACTAGGTTTGAGTGTAAGTAGGTAGGTAATTTTAGCTTGATGTTTTAAGTAGGCTAAAAATTATAAAAACACACAATCATCGATATCAGTTATCTGACTGATGCCAGTAGGTAACAAGTCTACCAACATTGATTTCCTAATCAATGTCAGTTACTATGGAATCTAGAAAGGCAAAAAATCCAAGGTTTTGGTAACCCAAAGGTAAAATCTAGGTATAACAAAGGATACAACAGGTCTATGCAAGGATAAAGGACACATAGAAAACCTAAAATTAGAGGTTAATAAAATATGAGAGGTAGAAATGCCTAGATTATATAAATTGATAAAGGAAACACCCTCACTAACTCAAAAATGTAGAAGAAGAAAAAAGGAAGCTAAAAAGGAACATGCAGCCACTAAATGTTAACTCCTAGGAATTAATTTTAGTCTCTTGATGGATTATGCCTTAGAAAGTGTGAGAGTAAAACTAGTTTGTGAAAGATGTACTAGATGACAAGTCTAAGGATGGTTCTAGGTTAGTTTCAGTTTTTAAAGGAAATATATATTAGACTGGGTATGTGGCTTGTTATATGGTCTTGCTCCCCATACTTCATGGTCTCGAAGTCAAGCTAGGGTGCTTAGCCAGAATATACCTCATGCTTAGAGTTTATACTCTGTCAAAGAATGGAGTGGGTCCTGTCCTTGGTGGTGAAATCCAAGTGAGATTGACAGGTAAGGTAAGGTAATCCATTGGGTGATGAAATACCAATGGGCCTTGTCTCAAGTGATTTTATATGTTTAATTTTGTGAGAGTGATCTGGTTGTGTAACATTTGTGTTCTACGATTTATTCATGATGCTTTATTTAACTATGTGAGCTAAATGCAAAAATCAAGATAATGAAATGAAGTAAGTTTTAAACCCAAATCAAAAATGTTTAAATTTAGATGAAAATAATGGTGAATAGGAAAATAGGATGAATTTCACTATCCTAATTCTCAAAAGAGAGTACTCTTTTTATCTTGCAAGAAAATAATGAATTTATTTTAGAAGTAACAAAAGAGGATAATGATAGGGAAGGAAAATTTTAGTTTTTTCTTTAAATAGAGAATAAAAAGTTCAAATTTTTTTTTGAGAAAGACAAAGAGAGAAAGTGCAAGGAATGAAAATTTCACTATGGTGCACCTATATGAATAGCTAGACAAGAAACAAACCTAGGAAAACTCTAGGGTCCCACAGGGTGTGCCAAAATGTTTCACTATGTTATAATCTTATTTTATATTCAAAGAGAGAGAGAAATAGAAAATAAAGAGAGTTAGGGATAAGTGATTAAAACTTGGACAAGTGCACACCATTCTAGACTTTGTAGATTCCCCTATTTGGTTATGGAGGAAGACACCTGTAGATAAGAAAACACTACACAAAATAATTTTTAGTGAAGATATGTGTGGACTACCAAGATATGTGCTTTTTCTGAGAAGTATGAAACTTCCTTGGGATGATAGTCTACTATTTTAAAATAATGTTTAAAATAAATACAAGTAGAGAGAGAGAGAGAGAGAGTTCTATTTACCGTGTTGTAGTTTTAAGTGTAGAAAAAGATTAAAATAGTGAAGGTAGATAAGTCAAGTCTATGTTTTGGGAAGGTTGTTAGGTGATTTTGAGGTTACTAGTTTAAAAACACAATAACCAACATCGGTTAAAGGACCAATGTCAGTTGGGTCATTGATGTTAGTTGGGGTCATCGATATCAATTTGGGGTCGATGATGTCAGTTAGGGTAGTAGTATTAGAATGAATTAGAGAAGACTTTTTTGGGAGGGAGAATAGGGGTATGTTCAAGTTTTGAGGTTGGGAAGAGTTGTAAGGAGGTGGGTAAGACTCAAGTGAATCTAGACATAGGGTTGGTATGTTGGAGCAGAGAGAAGTGGGTGGGGAGCTTTACAACTCCTCCACAGGAGGATTCAAGGTTTGTGAAACAATAAATAGTATAATGTAAAATAATTATGAAATTACTATTTAAAGACTTACAAAACATTGAGATATACTTAGCTATTGAAATGGGTGAACTGTGACTGCCGAATAGATGACTCTAGTGAGACTTGGTGAATTGATGGGTGAATAGATAAGATAAATGTGTGTTATTGGTCCTCAAGAGTTCAAGCTCTATGTAGTGTATCAATTCTTGATCTAGATCAATTTTTTTAGAGTAACGATAAGTTTGGATGTCGAAAGTGAATATAAGATGCTCTGATTGCCAAAAGCCTATGTGTAAATTCTTAATTTTTTGTGACACAAATATCAACTTAGAATTTTGCTTAAGTAACTGAAGTCGATGATCTTGTTGACATCAGTCAAGGGCTGACCAACATCGATGGCATGATAATAGGTAAAAGGGCTATTTTTAGCCCATTTTCTATTTCTTCTCTTGACAAGTGTGGTGTCTATTAGAAAATAGTAAAAATGCAAGCCTATGAGGAATGTAGTTAGTTAAGAATCTATGTTAAGGGTGAGAAAAAGTCATAAGTAGTTAGGATTAGGAGACTAAGTCTCAAGGTGACTCAAAGGATAAGAATTAGTCTTAGGACAAGGTTGTCAGGTGAGGTGGCATAATTGGGTTTTAATTATCTTAATTAAATATTTTAAGGTGAAAACATGGGTTAAGAAGGTTAATTATTAAAAGGGGATCAAGGGGGTTTTGACATAGGGAGTCACGCAAGTGTGTGATGTAATTATAGTGTCTACATGTAGAATCCATAAGTAAAATGGTGGTATAAATGAGAATATCAGTGAAAGAGATGAAACCCATGAGAAAAGAGGAGCTAAAATTATAGAAGAGTGAAATATGGAAGGATCTAACATGTTGGATAATAAGTAAACAAATCCATAATGGCTTTTGATGGAGGTGGGTAGTCATAGGTGGGTTTAAGTTCATAAGAAGATGGAAAAGGAAGAAGATAACCATTTTGTGGAGGTGGATGGGTTATGGTGGGTTTAATTCCACAAAAATAGTAAAGAGTGAACAAAGTTAAGCAAAAGAGGATGGATTTGAAGGCAAAAAAAAGACATAAATGGAGGATAAAACTTAACAATCAACTAAGATATCTAGTATGTTGGAAAGGAACATCATGTTTATCAATATTACTAGCCAAAAGAGGGGTTTCACCACTTAAATCATCTATCTGATCATAATCTTGCATTTTAATTACCTCAGGTGTCCATTGTAGGAACATCCAATGTAAGGAAATATTGCACAAGCAAAAACACATATTAGGTTTTGGAAGATTGCTTAGGTAGTTTATGAGGATCATAGAGTCATAGATAAAATATTATGAGTTTGCAGGGTTCATAGCTTTGTGTCATAGGTTTAATGGTGATCACATTATTAATAGTTCATAATGGGTTCTAGTCATAGGTTCATGATGATCACGCTAAGCATTTTAAGTGTTTGGGCAATCACAATGATTAAAAAGGACAAAAAGGAGTTAAAATATTTGTTCATAATAAATATAACATGATACCTAAAATTGGAATTGATATCTCAACATATTCATATCTTTAGGTTATCATAACAAAGTTAATTTTATTCACAATAGATCATATGAGGCTGTGAGAACATGGATGTAACAAGAGTCAGAATACCAGCTTATATTTAAATTTTGTTGTAGATCATAATTAAAATGTGAAGACTAAAAATTGGGTAAACATTTGATAATAATATATTCAATTTTGTAACTCTAATGGATCTATGGAAAGTAGAGGCCATATTAAATAAAATGGGCATGTGCATGAACATTAAGTCAAATACATAATGTCACAGGTCCATGGGACACATGGAGGCCATGGTAGCAAAGGAAAGACTAATGGGGATAAGTGGTGAGATCATGACACATGTCACAATCTCGATGGTTCATAATGGTCACAATATAAAAATTATCTAATTCATCATATAAGAGGCCAAGAAGATTTCAAGAAGCCATATCTTCCAATATAGATCACCAAATGAGCTATTATTAGTCTCATTTGAAATCTCTTGATTAGAGATTTCAATTGGAAGTGATTATGGGGAAATTGATCATGTGTGGGAATTATTCATGTTTGAATATCTAGGGCTCATTTTCACATGTTTATAAAGATTCATAGTATTAGTAATGGGCTTGGAAATAGTTTCAATATCCATGAGGCCACAAATAATTATTAGGAAGTTATAGAGGTTGAGAGAAGTAGTTTTAGAATTTCCAAAGAATAAAATAATTTAGATTATTAAAATTATAAGGGGGCATAGATCAATGAAAAGTAGGACCACATAAAAAAATAGAGAAGGCCAAAAAGAAAATTAGGGACATAAAAATTTTAAGTTGTAGAGTATGTGACTGAGACAATGATATTGGAAAATCTCAAAGAGGCTTAGAGAGATAAGTAGAGTAAAGAGTCATAATGTGAATCTAGATGCCATTAAAGTTTGATAATTAATATTAAATGAAGGGTTATTATTCCTTGTGTGAATTTGGTTGCATGGATAAGGGAATTCCTTCACTAAGACCCCCTATCGTGACTCCATTCTAATTTATATGACTATAGAGAAACAAACATTGCATTTTGTAAGATATTGACATAGAAATGCCTAGATTATTGATTTAGCTCTACAAATTAGAGATAAAATAAACTAAGAGTGAAATTATTGCCAACAATGGTAAATGAATACCTTTCAAAAAATTATATAATTTACTCTTAACTATTTGAGGGACTACTATGTTTTAAATCAAATCAAGTTTGGAGAGGCTTAGATGACAATGGAGTTTTACAATTAATGTGATCTCATAAAATAAAACTTCAAAACCACCTTTTGATATATCTGTGTTTCCCTCAAATGGCCATGATCAAGAGACTGTGAGGAAAGATAAATAGACTCCATATGGGTTCTTCAAGAAACTTTGAGTTTTTTTAGGCCCATGTGTTAGATTTAATGTGTCTTATCTTTCAAATTTGTGAAATGTGGATGACGTGATGGTTAAGGAATTAATTTTACTCTAATTTGAAACCTAAAATCAAAATATTTTAGCTTCACTATCTAAATAAACTCCTTGTTAAGAATTCAAAGCCCTAGAAACAAATAAAATGTGCTTTGTAAGACCAAATTTTATCTAATGTCTCTTTTAATTTTTTTTTTTCAAAGAAATGATTTGGGTCATAATAATTTTTTGAGTCTACCATGAACCATTTCACATGGAAGATATATATAAATATGGATGATAATCCAAGAACTATATAATAACGTGCATTGCCTTTTAGAAGTATAGACTCCTAAAGATAACCTTAATGATATTTATGTGATTCATTAACAACAATAGACTACTTTCAACTGTAATCCAACAAATATCTATAATACAATTGTGACAATTAAATAAACCATTGAATATCAACTAATGCAAAACACTTCAAGTGTTCAATATGAGAAATCAAAAAAACACTTAACATGAACACAACCCAAAAATATTTAGATTAAGCAAGAATATAATTCCCCTCATTGAGAAATAAATTTTGTAATAATAGATATCAGTGTGAAATTTGGTAATAATAGATACCAGTGTGATTTTACTAACTATAGAATCCTAAAATCTCAAATTCTCATACATGTAATGGTAATATATACAACATTATGTGAGACAAACTAAATTAGTGAAGATAACTTATGTAGGATCAAATAAAAATTTATAACTTATAATTTGAACATAATTTCACTAAAAGCATAGACCCTCATTTTGAACTGCAACTTTAGTCTGAAAACCACTATATATGCAAATTCTAACTCACAAACTTAAAAAAACTAACACCGTCAATGTTTTTGAAACCGTTCTCAAATATTTTAAATAATTTAAATTCAAATTTGAAAGTGTTGAAGTGTAACTCATCCTAGATAAACCAAAATATGGCTAAAATAATAAAGCTTTAACTGAGATGCACATCAAAACTACTCTAAAAAACTTAAACCAAGGAAATAAAGGTTATCCAGACTCACCTAGGGATCTGTTTAACCCTTTTTCAATGTTTTGGATGAGGGTTAAAGGGGTAAAATAACTTAATCAAATGGATGAATAAATTTATTCTAAAGCTTTCCAATTAAATTAATTTAGATAGATAGTATGTTGAATATGTAAAATTACCAAATATGGAAAGTAAAATGTAGATTGATATTCTAATAATTGAAACACAAATAAGAGATAATACTTAGCTGGTTTGTAAATGTGTAGGTAGATCTGAGATGTGTAGGTATGAAAATAGGTAGAATTATGCTCAAGATCTTGTCATTATATTCTAGAAATATTATTTTTAGAGGCCTGAACACTTTCATTAACCTATTGACACTTGAATCAATGCTTCTATGTAATATCCCTAAATGGGAATATTGCTTAAACAATCAAAACTATAATAACTCAACACTTATGCTAATAGACTCAAATTTGAAATTGACACCACTTAACACTTATGTTGTGATACCACTATAATATGTAATATCCCTTTTCAAGATATTTAGACAAAATCTAACTTCTAGTATGCTTCTAAATTAGATAAAACTCAAACATGAGAACCACCAATGCACAACATAGTATAAACATTAAGTATACATTAATTGTTGAAGATAATGTTCATTAAAAACAAAATCTTACATTGAATATGAATTAAAAATATTGGTATATAGAAACAATAAATATAGATGCAATACTCACAAATCTCCAATCTTCACTAGAAACTCTATAACACACACACACAACACACTAGAAAATATGCAACTCTGAAATCATGTTCATAACATCTAGGTGAGATTGTCCTATTGAACCAAAGGGGTTTCATCCTTTGATCCAATAAATCAATGGGTTTTTATCCATTGATCTCACACTCCAAGGGTTTTCATCCTTAGAAGGGATGAAGCTAAACCAAGAGTTCAAGCTTACAAAATGGGGGTTATAATAGTAAAATGTGTCTTTACAAAGGGATAGATCTCTCCATATATAGAAATTATGAAGGGAGAGGGATGTGAGAAGGAAAATTCATGCTTAAGGAAAAAATGTGCCACACTTAGTGGCATCACTGTTCATGAATATTATTCAGCTTGGATTCTTGTTCAAGGGTTAAAAGTGGACTCCTCACTTTTGATAAATCCTCCTCCATATGTACATACCTCCAAAACTACATCCCACTCACACATGTGAGCCAATCTAGAATAGTGCATCATGTCTCCCACTTCCCAATATTCCTAGGCAAGGACTAATTAGATTTTGACTTCTCCTCACCTTCTAAATAGTGTATCTTTCCAAGAGTGGAACCTCAGCTATTCACCCTTGTCTTTATTTAGCATGTGAGTTACAAAGGATAAAGAATCATGTCACCAAGTGGAGTGTTACACCCTACCTCTTCACATGCACTATATTTCAAGATAGATCCTCTTATGGGCCAAGCCACCTTATCCACCAACCACCTCATCAGTTATATAATCCCCTACATCACCTATCATGTCACCATGAATAGTGATCTAACACTAATATTCCTTTACATTACCGGATTTAGCCTATGGTAATAAAATAAGCTAATGTTCTCCTACCAGTGTCTCATTTGGGATAAGGGGACATTACAATCCTTCCTTCCTAAAATTGATTGCCCACATGCAATTGTAAATTTGGATGCTGAAGAATTTGCTTTCCTTCCCACATGGCATCCTCTAATGGAAAATCCTTCCACTACACCAAATACTCTATGATGACTTGGTTCTTGAGCTTCTTCTCTCGTACCTCAATAATTGATTCTATCACTAGAATTAATTTGCCCTCCTATTCCAATGGTGGAAGCTTAGTATATGGCTCAATATGTTGTCCAAGTTCCCTTTTGAGGCATGAAACATGGAAAACATTATGGATCTTGTTATGATCAGGTAACTACAACTCATATGCAACCTTGCCAATCCATCTCAAAATCCTATAAGGCCCATAAAATCATGGTTTCGATTTCTCTACACCACTCTTATTCAAGAAGATTTCCTATAAGGTTTTAAATGAAGGAATACCAAATCTCACACATTTAATGATCTCTCCACTCTATGCCTATCAACATATATATTCTATTGGTTTTATGCCTTCTACATATTCCTCTTGAGAGTGTTCATGATGTCTTGATTCTCTTGAATCTAGTCAGGAGTTTTGGGAGCTCAACTATATGATATCACCAAATCAAAAAATGATGAGGCATCATACCCATAAAGTGCTTAAAATGGTGTCATCCCAATGCTCCTATGATAGGTCATATTTTAACAATGCTCACCCAATTATAACCACTCAACCCATGCCTTCTTACGCCCTTCCACATAACTTCACTAATTTCCCTCTATCCATTTATTTATGATATTTATTTGACCATCAATCTATGGATGATAAATGGTACTTGGTATCAAATCTATACTAGATAACCTAAATAACTCTTACCAAAATGTACTCATGAATCTATTGTCTTGATCACTGACTATGTTCTTAAGCAATCCATGTAACCTAAAAACCTCCTTAAATAATAATGTTACTACCTATGGTGCATTATACTCAGATGAAATTGTAAACAAGTGAGCATACCTAGTCAATATGTCAACCACCACATAAATTCAATTCTTACCCTAAGCCTTACGTAAGCCCATAATGAAATCCATGGATATACTTTCCCATTTTTGGTCTGGAATGGGTAATAGCTAAATTAATCCTACAAGGAATGAGTGTTTGAATTTGTTCTATTGATAAACAACACACTCTCTAATATGGTTGAGGATATCATCCTTCAATCCTCTCCATTCAAATATCTCATGTACATATATGTAAGTCTTATAATACCCTAGATGACCTACCAATGGTGTGTCATGAAGGGATCTAAAAATCTTCTTATTTATCCTTGACTTAGGCACAAGGTATATGATACCCTTGTAGTATATCACATCATCCAAAACCTTATACATATCATCCTATATCAATTTTTGAAATACTCAACCAAGATATGAGCCTTTCAATCAGCTAAAATCTTTGACATAGAGAAAAGACATGGCTTCCTAGATAATACATAAGCTACTACATTATTATTTCCCTTCACATGCTCTATATCAAAATCATAGCCATGTATCTTGCTTACCCATTTCTATTGATGACTATTGAGGTCTTTCTGCTCCATGAAATACCTTAAGCTATTGTGACCCATTTGAACCACAAACTTGTTTCCCACCAAATACTATCATAATTTGACCAAGGCATGAAAAATAACCATCATCTCCTTGTTATAAGTAGAGTACCCATGTTATACCATACTCAACTTCCAATGCTCATAGGCAATGGGATGCCAATTCTACATTAGTAATGCACTGATACCCACTCCCAAAGTATCACATTTAATAATAAATGGCCATGAAAAAATTAGTAATTATAACATTGGGCATATGCTCATCACCTTTTTAAGGGGATAAAATACCTGATGTGATGATTATGACCAGTCAAATGTCCCCTTTTGGTCAGATCTATATATGGTGTTGTCAATTGAGATTACCCATTCATGAACCTCCTATAATAGCCTCTCAAATGAGTTAGAGTCTTTGGTGATGGCCACTTAACGATCATATGTATCTTCATCTAATCCACTTTGACTCCTCCTTCTCCAATAACATATCCTAAATAGAAGACCTCCCTCATCCCAAACTCACACTTGGAAACCTTTAAATAAATCGACTATGTTCCCATAATTGATAAGACCTCCTCAAGGTGCCTAAGGTGATCCTCATATGTTCTATTGTATATTAATATGTCATTTAAGAAAATTAGAATAAATTTTTATAGGTGGTAGTTGAACACATGGTCATACAAGACTAGAATGTATATAGAGTGTTAGTTAGCCTAAAGGGCATAATTAAGAATTCAAAATGCCCACAATTGTAATGGAAAGCATTTTTATGTGCATCTTCATCCCTTACCTTGATTTGATGGTAATTGGACCTCAATTTAATTTTTGAAAAGTATGCGGTACCATGAAATTCATCAATAAGCTCATTGATCTTGGGAATAGGGTACCTATTCTTGATAGTATACTTATTTAGATCATGGTAGTCAATACACATCCTCAAAGTTCCATATTTATTCTTCACCAAAACAATTGGAGAAGCAAATGGACTATAAGTGGGTCTAATATGCCCCATTTTCAAAAAATCTTTAATGGCCTTCTCAATTTCTTCCTTGAAGGCTCTAAGATGATGGTAGGGAGTAATCATAACCAGATTCAACCCTGATTCTAGCTCTATCACATGATAAAATCCCCTATTAGGTGGTAGCCCTAGAGCTAAATCACTAAAACCTTTTTCATGCTTGTTTATAATTACCTGAATATCCTAATGGTAGGACTTATTTTCCATAGGTGTTATGCATTGCTCATAAATCAATGGGCTACCCAACCTATTTAACCTTTATAAAAATATATTTCCATGATCTTTGTTGAAACTATACTTGTATCCCCATTGGCCATACCATGAAGTACAACCTCTTTCCCTTCGATTTAAATTTCAGCTCCATAGTCCTATAATTTTGAGTAAACTCCCCAAAGGAATGTAACCATTGCACCCCCAAGACCAAATTTATTTATCCTATATTCACCACATAAAAATCATCAGATACTTTGTTCTTACCAAGGGTGATGTCTAAGCTTTTGATTCTCTTTTTTTATAGGATTGAAAATCCATCCACAACCGTGATGTTGAATCCTTGAAAGTCTTCAATTTTAATCCCTATTTGGTCCACTAGCTTCTCATTGATGAAATTATGGGTTTCCCCACTATAAATTAATATGGTTATCATATGGCCTTTAATCACTCCACATACCTTAAAAGGGTGGTATTTAGGTGTACCTAAAAGATTAGCAAGGGTACCTTTTGTACTATTTTCCTATCTTTTAATTTTAGCTTCAAGTTCCACTTCCTCTACCCCTACTTCATCTTTTTCCTCCCCTAACTCTTCATCTAAAATTACCTCTTTATAATGCACCTACCATTTGGGAAGGCATCCATGCCTAGGTTCCCATGGATCCTTGTAATTGAATCATAACTTCTTCCTTCTCATTTTGTTCTTAGCCTTTATCTCTTTACTAGTCTTTAGCAAAACTTTAGTCTAAAGATTACCTTATTGACCTTGATTATTTTGCTACTCAAAAGGTAGAGGTTTTAGTTTCCCATAAGTATTTGTCCTTAGTTTCCCCAAGGGTGTTGGTCTAGACTACCCATATGACAAAAAATTACTCCCAAGTGTTAAATATTCTAAATTTAAAGCCCTATTAATTTCCTCTTATAATTAAAATGGGTTAAATGCTTTCACCAAACCCTTAAGAGGTTCATCCAGCCCTTCAACAAAAAATACTACCAACCTTCTTCTGTTACATCTAGTATCATTACTACCAATCTTTGAAAATCAGTAATATAGCTATCCACATTACTCTCTTACTTGAGTTGAGCTAACTCTCTAAGTAAACTTATCGATCCTTTTTTCAAATATTTCAATCAACCTTTGACTAAATTAATCAATAGTGGTAATGCAACCATGCCCTTAGGTGACCATGCCATGGTACCAACACTCATGGGCCACTCCTTCTAAGTGGAGTGTAGAAAACTTAATTGCCTCTTCCTCAAACATGGGATTCAATGAGAAATATGTATCTAACTTTTGTAACCATGATCTCATTGTAGATTTACTTGACCATCAAATGTAGGAAGAGTAATATTTCCTAACATATATTGTATGTCTCTTTGTGGCTAATCTAGTTGGTTTCTTCTACCTCTCCTAATGTTGTTCTTATTTTTTATTTTACAAAATTCCTTGAAAGAGAGAATTTGTTGCAATTCATAGTTGAGCCTCCATATTCTATAAAATATACTAAATAGTCATCATCATGCCACTATAGAAGATATATTCCTTCAGGTGATTCTTCCTCCTATATAAATTTGGCATGGAATATTTTGGAGGTGGGGCTATTAAGACCCTACCATCATTCGAAGTGTTTGCTTCTTCTAATTTTTCCTTTCTTTTACCCATTCCAATTTGTTGTATGTCTCATGTTATACCTACCATGGATTCTTTAAGGGTCATTTGGATCATTCTTTCCATGTCCTTTTTTCCATAGTTTATTATGTCATGTAAGTGACTCATCTTATCTATAGGGGTTGCTTTCTCCCCTCTCTCACCAATTTCCTCCATTGAATCAATAATTATTTATTATAGTTACAATTTTATTTATTATTTTCTCTAGTGTTTGAATTCCTTATCTCTTGGAAACATCAAACAATACAAGACTTATAGGCAGGAAATATCACGATCTCTGATACCACTGTAATATCCCCAAATGGGAATATTATTAAAACCAAAGCTATAATAACTTAACACTTATGTTAATAGACTCAAATATGAAATTGAAACCACTCAAAACTTGTGCTTTGATACCACTATAATATCCATTTTTAGGAAATTTAGATAGAATATAATTTCTTCTAAGATTCTAAATTAGATAAAACTCAAACATGAGAACCACCAATGCACAACATAGTGTAACTATTGATTATACATAAATTGTTGAAAAAAATGTTCATTAACAACAAATTATTAAATTAAATATGAATTAAAATTTTTGGTATATATCAACAACACATACATAAATGTAATACTCACAAATCTCCAATATTCATTGGAAACTCTACAACAACACACAAACACACACTGTACACTAGAAAATTAATAACTCTGAAAGCATGTTCACAACCTATGGATAAGATTGTCCTATTGAACCAATGGGGTTTTATCATTTGATCTAATAAATCAATGGGTTCTAATCCATTAATATCATACTCCAATAGTTTTCATCCTTATAAGGGATGAAGTTGAACCAAGAGCTCAAGCTTACAAAATAGAGGGTTATAATATGCAAAAGATGTCTTTACAAAGGGAGAGAGCTCTTCATATATATAAATTATGAAGGGAGAGAGATGTGAGATTGAAAATTCATTCTTAAGTCAAAAATTCACCATACTTAGTGGCATCACTATTCATTAATAGTATTCATCTTGGATTCTTGTTCAAGGTTCAAAAGTGGATTCCCTACTTTTGATAAATCCTCATCCATATACACATGCATCCAAAACTACATCCCACTCATAGATGTGATCTAATATGGAATTGTGTATCATGTCTCCCACTTCCCAAGGTTCCTAATAAAGGACTAATCATATTTTAACTTCTCCTCACCTTCTAAATCATGCATCTTTCCAAGGGTGGTACCCCAACTATTCACCTTTGTCTTTATTCAGCATGTGAGTTACAAAGGACAAATAATCTTGTCACCAAGTGGATTACTATGCTCCACCTATTCACATGTAATATATTTTAGGATAGATCATCCTATGGGCCAAACCACCTCATCCACTATCCATTTCATTAGTTGCATCATCCCCTACATCACCTACCATATCACCATGAATAGTGACTCATGAATAGTACTAGTGAATATTAATTAGTGAATAGTGATCCCACTCTAATATTCCCTTAAATTACTTGATTTGTAATATGATAATAAAATAGTATAATGGTATTCCACCAATGTCTCATTTAGGATAAGGGGACATTACATTTGGTATGTGGCTTGATGATAATATCATGTACATAATACTCATTTTATTAAGAAGTGACTGCCTAGACCTGTTAGGGCTTTGGTCACCTTTTTGGATCACATGCATGGGCTCTAGATGATCATGTATATATCAAACCCAATTTCTTCACCTTAGGTCATGTCACCTTACCAAAAATGGGTTAGTCATATCAAGAATTCAAGTTGACCTAAATGACCACTTTATCAATGGGCATTTTCTTATATAGTCAATACTCCAAAGAGGGATCAAACATTTGTATTTATTCCCTAAGTGTGGGCATGTGTGTGAATAAGGGTTAAATATGTTATTTATAATGGAATGTAATGATCTAGCTTGTAACTTAAAAAATAATACTAATGGGTTTTTTTATCAATGCTTCAGACCTATAATATAACTGCTCATATGATTGATATATACATAAGGAAGAATAGGGTAGCATAACTTAGTTTTGTAATTAATTAAATGAACTTGAATAGGTGTTTATTTGTAATTTTATATAAGAATAATGAATAGGTGTTTATTTTTATTTATACCACACCTTTTGAAAATATCTCACAAAATGGTTAGATATAACAAATAGGCTAACCCATATGTCTTGAAATATTTATAATTTGAATGACTTTTTAGGTACAAACACTAGATAAGGAATTTGGACACTTGCATCGATGTTAGTGTCCCTACATAAATGGTAGTATCTAGAAGGTTTGAAAATTATTGAAGATATATAACTAATAGTGAAGGAAATAAATCATATTTTAATGTTGTTGTAGCATATAGGTGATCTAGGTCATTATAATGATAGATTCATTATATAAGATATGTAGTTAGTCACAATGAGATGGTGAATGTGAGCCTTTCAACAGTAGGAAGGTCTAGAACTAAAGGGTAGAGCCTAGTTATTATTTTTCAAGTGTATAATACTGATCTACTATATATAATCATATTTTAGTATTTATATTTATCCACCCCACTTTAATTTAGTAATTCATAAGATTGAATTAAAAGGTTAGAGGTAATAAATGTGTACCTAGATGTTTACAACATATTTTTCCTTTTTTTAAGCCTTGGTGAATTTGTTTCTAGTGTATTCTCTATAAAAAAGAATAATTTATAATATAAATCAATGCATGTAATCTAAAAATGAACAATAAAAATGCTTTAAAAGTAAAGAGAGTAAGGGAAGAGTAAACATGTATGTTGATGCAACCATGTTTCCCCTTGGTCATTTGCTTTGGTAAATATTTTGTTTATGAATCATTAGGGATAATAGAGATTCATAATTTAACCTTAGATATTTGAAGAGGAAACTTGGAAGGTAATTATTCCCCTAATTTCTTGCAAGGGTGAGTTATGACATGACCATTGATATCACTAAATCTCAATCGCACAACTCAAGTGAATGTATAATAAAGCCAAGATAAATGGTATAATAAACTCAACCTAAAAAATGGAAGTAGTTTTAATCCCATTGAGGGTATAGAATATCAATAACACTAATCAAAGGAGCCAACTAATATAGATAGGAAAGACTCAAAATTGTGCTTCTTGATAAAAATGATGTTTCTTGATAAAATGTTTCGATTATGTGTTCATAATTTTTGATGCATTTGCATGGGATATGCACCTGTAATGTGCCTCAAGCTAAAATATATATAAAAATTTAACCTATAATATATACTTATGTATAATATATATCAAAAAAATGAAAAAAAAATCCTAAATCTATAAAAAAAAATAATGCCAAACATATAGGATTATAACCCAAGTGTATATTTGAATCATGTAAATTGTTTCAATTTATGCCAACTATGTGTGTGTAGATTAATGTCTCTATTAAATTCCCACACTAATATTCATCCCCTTTTGAGGTGATAAGAGTGGAATATGGTAGTCACCTTGCCTTAAAAGGATAATATCACTATATTGTATGTGTATGAATCATGTAGTAATTTGGAGTAGCACGTCTAAGTAGATATATCAATGAAGCTTGTAGTATGTGATCACAACAAGCCCTAATATGCATGATATGTATCATGGAAACATCAATAAAGTAACATTAAAATCTCAATAAATAATTAATCATAGACACAAGAGCACTCAATGTCACACGAAAGGGGTCTAAGGAAACCACACACATGGGGCTTGTTTAAATGTCACACACTCAAAGGGAGGAAATATTTAAATGTCCACACAAATAAATAAAATGTAATGGAATAGGGGCCTACAATAAATGAACATATTAAAATTTTCCATAAGTAATATAATGAAAAATAATAAGTACACTCAAGGAATCAATAATGTGAATGAATGAAGTATAAACAACCAACACAAGTATATCATACTAGTCCATGTATATATGTATTAGCAAAAAATTTCATGTACATAGAATTATATTACACGGTATAAGATTTAATATCAACATAATAAGGTAAAATTTATCATAAAATAATATAAAATGTATTGATATTGATCGAATAGATGCAAGATGCCCCCAATGTAGTGTGTCACATGAGAAAAGGAAAGGTCCAACATCTGCATGTGTATGTATCATAGATATAATGTATGCATGTATCACACTCAAGTATGCATGAAACATATGTGTGTATATAAAATAAATGAAATGATATCTATTGACATAAATTAAACAACATAGATGCCAAGGAGCTAGTAAACATGTGTATGTTGAACATTTTTTTGTATTTTTAATTTATTTAAATGTTTTTGTATTTTTTTGATATGTATGTATATTTTTTCTATTTTCTTGGAATAATTATAAATAAAATTCTATCCTATTATTCCATCTAAGGGATGTTGATAAGAAGCTCCAAACTCATAATATGGTATATCAAACTGGTGATATTTCCAAGGGGCATGTAGAGGTGTCATATCAATCAATTTAGAATCTATGGTACTTTATGTATACACATAGGAATTTATGGTCATTAAGAAGTAATATAAGGATTAATGGTTCTTGGAACTCACTATTTAGTGCTCTTCAGTTTCTTTAGTGTAGTTATAATTAAAACATGTTTATTTGCTCTTAGTAATTAGGTGTACCATGTAGCTGTATATGAAGAATTCATGGAGTCCATTGTGTATCTCTAGTGTAAAGGTCTCTCAAGTATCAGTTACCTAGGAAAGGGAATTACTTGTTTCTTCCCCTTTCATGTATTATTAACCTTAGTAGTTTTTATAATTATTTATCTTGGAATAAACTTATCTTGTTCAAGTGGATGTTCATCTGAAATTATAAAAACTATAACTAAATTGTTGGTATGAATGTATTTAAACACCCATGCACTGTAAAAGGTACCATGTGGATTTTATGTATCCAAGGTCATCCCAATAACATATCAAATATTCTCATGTATGGTATAATATAAAATATACTGCTCACATATGTTGGATCAACTTGTAAAGGTAAATAAATCTTATGAATAACATGTTGTGATGTCCCATATAATTCTCTAACCATTTTGGTCAAAGGGTACAAATAATCATGTGTATATCCCAAATTTGATAGTAACCTCATGGTACATACATTCTCACTAGAAATATTATTGACCATAACACTATGTGTAGGATGATGATCAAGGTATTCTCTAACAAACAATGAGTGAAGATCTGAATCATCATCCACAATTTTATTGTCATCATATGTAATAGAAGGTATTTGAATAAAATGAGGTATAATGAGTGTAAGTCTACCAATAATCCCATCTAATGGGTGCCCATAATATGGTGATTGAGGATGTGAATTATATCTCATTTTCACTTTTGTATTTTTCTCAAAATGATTTGTAATGTATCATTAAACATATTTTAGTTTTTATTTTCACGAGGTTGTGACCCTAAATCCTTTATAGTATCATCAAAGGTAATCTATTAATTATCATTAAGGCCTTGTATATTGTGTTTCAAGGTATAACTTATGTTTTTAGAATTCATATAACCTTGGTGATAGTTACAATATGCATTAACATCATATCTTTTTGGTAGAGGTAAACTCGTATCAACATTTATGGGAGGAGGGAGATATATGAGATGGAATTACACAAGCTTATTAAGTAATGAAGTTGGAGACTTGGGTAATCATGTAAATTATTTCTTAGGTTAATTAGATAATATAAGTTGATTAAGTTGTTGTGAAACTACATTAACTATTGTGGTTACTTCCTTTTTAGGTTATGTAGGTTTAACCTTGTAGCTTGGTTAGATTTGAAACTTGGTAGTAAATGTATTTGGTGTGTTTGTTACATACTTAATCTTGTTTATTGAAAATTTTTCATTTCATGATCTCATATAATATGGCATAAGTCATCAAAATATTGAAACTTCTTGAAGTTAATAGACTCATGTAATAGTGCAAGCAAACTTTGCTTGAATATATCTTGAAGCTATTTATCTACCATTAGATTTATCATTTTGGCCAACATTATTTTGTACCTCAAAACATATTCATTTAATAGTTTTTTTGGTTCCTTGTTTGATCTTATCAATTTATGCATATGACATGTTTTCAATGAATTTGATAGAGAATTGTGCTATAAATTGATCCAATAGAGGTTTGTATGCTTTCACTAATTAGATTGGTAATTCATAGAACTATCATAAAGCATAGTATTTTAGGCTCTTTGGAAATAATTTAGTCAAAATTTTATCATTTAAAGCATAATCAAGGCATATTGGATAAAAATATTGAAGATGTTGTTCAAGATCACCCTTGTTATGATAAATTGTGAACTTAGGTACAACAAAAATAGTTTGAAAAAGGTACAAATATATATTTGGTACCAAGGGAATATGTTATACATCTTGTGAATTAATAACATGATTTGATTTCAAAGTTTTTTCTTCAATGTTGGTAACCTTAGCTTCCAAAGCTTGAATATCTTAGAGAAGAGTTTGCATAGTAGACCTATTGGGATTTATATTTATGATTTGAGAAGCCACTAAAGGGGATGAAAACACCACTTATGTTGATGTAGGTATTGAAAATGATAATTGGGTTGAAGTATTAATTGTCCCCATGGAGGATGTAGTAAGAGTTGCTTGATCTTTGAGGAAAAATAGTTTAAAAACATATCTCGTGTCCCCACTAGATGTAGAAGGATTTTTTTTCTCAAAGGGAGGAGATTGGAATGTATGTGTGATACACATATTCAGTAGCCCCAATATTTGTATCAATAGAAATTAATGAATGTTCACTAACACATTTTACTTTTTTAGTTTCCAATATTATATTTAGTATCTTGTAGAGATATTCAATGTTTTCATGAATGTGATCTCAAAATAAAATAATATATTTATCATGATTTTGATCTAATTGTTCATGCTCAATGTTTTCATTTGTTTCATTATCCTCATTATTAGATTTGTTTTCTATAAGAATTTTCTCATTTTCATTATTGGAAATCTCATTATTAGTAAAATTTGACATGGTATTAGCTTGAGAGTTTTTAGGTGGCCCAAAGGGTAGCTCAAGATGTTCAATATAAACACCACCTAATATATGAATATGCGTGGGTTGTATACAAATGACAAAACAAATGTGAATAAGTACAACAAGCTAAAACCTTAGAAGGCTAAAAACCTTAAATCAAGCTAGGAGTTGCATGAGAAGACTTAAGGTTGGGTTCACCATATATTTAACCCTTTTTAAATGTGTTGGATGAGAGTTAAAGGGATAGAATATCCTAATAAAATGGATTATTTAAATTATTCTAAATTAGGCCAATTAAAATAATTTAGATAACATAGTATGTTAAATTTGGAAAACTACCAAATATGGAAAGTACAATGCCAATTGATATTTTGATAATTGAAACACAAAGAAAAGATAATACTTAGTTGGTTTTATATGTGTAGGAATATATAACATGTGTAGGTATTAAAATAGATAGATTGATGCTCAGGATCTTATCATCTGATTCTATAAATCTTATTTTAATATGCCTAAACACTTATATCAACCTATGGGCACTTATGTCGTGATTCTATTTATGGCTCAATGATTTTATCATGTACAAAATATTCATTGTATTGAGAGGTGACTAACTATACATATTAGGGTTTTTTATCACCTTTATATTGATATAATGGATTGTACATACAAGATTTGTATGATTTTGTATATCTCAAACCCTAGTTTTTCACCTTAGGTCATGTCACCTTACCAAAATGGGTTAGTGAGCTCACAAAGTTGAGCTAGCCTTAATGACCCCTTTTTTAATGAGTGTTACCTACATAGATAATACTTTGAGGATGCCCTTAGATGTGTATTTATCCCTTAGGTGTAGGCTTGTGTGTGCACAAGGGTAAAATATGCTATACACATTGGCATGCAATGATCTAACTTATAACTTGAAAATTATTGATCATGGGTTATTATTTGAATGCTTCAAAATTTTAATATGATCGATCCTATGACTAATATAGAAATAGGGAATAATAAGGTAGTATAACTCAGTTGTGGAATTGACTGACTAAGCTTAAATAGGTGTTTACTTAATATTTACTAGATGAAAAATGAATAGGATTTTATTTTTATTTATACTACACCTTTTTTAAATATATCATGAAAGGGTTAGATAAGATAAATAGGCTGAATCATATGTTTCTAAATGTTTTTAATTTTAATGAATTTTGAGGTATGAACACTAGATAAGGAATTTGGAAACTTGCATCAACATTAATGTCCCTATGTGAATGGTAGTGTCTAGAAAAATAGAAAAATGTTGAAGGTCTATAACTAACAGTGAAGGAAATAAATCATAGTTTAAGCTCTTTATACTATACAAGTTATCTAGGTAATCATGATGATAAGTTTTTTCCATAAGATAATAATTTTGGCATGGTGAAATGGTGAATACGAGCTTTTTGGTAGTAAGAAGGTCTAGAACTGAAGGGTAAAGCCCCAATCAGTATTTTTCAAGTGTATAAGACTGAGATGCTATATATAATCATATTTTAGTATGGATCATTATACAAAAAAATTATTTAATTTAAGCATTACATGGCTGTATAATATATTTTTATAATCTTTTTTCCCTTCAAAATGATGTATTGGAGAAATATACTGATTGTAATAGTTCCATCAAGCAATATAATTATGTTACAAAAAATGTTGGATCAAATTTTATATCTCAACTACAAGGACCTCTAAAATTTTCCTTTATTCTTAGAACATTATTTTGAGAGGCCACTTCTATAAAAGGAATAAAATATTTATATATCAATATATGCAGTATTTTAGTTATATGAGTGTTATTGTCTATTTGAGCATAGTGGTTATTAACATCTGGTATCACAGCTATTTCTAGGGCCATTTTCTTACAATGTGTTTGGTAGGAGGTCATGAAAGTATGGATTTATAGTTTTGTTCACTATATGTTCTCATCTTGCCTTCAGGATCTTGGTGATCATAAAGTCGATACAAATTGATTTGGAGAGAACATTTTTTAAGAAGCTAGTTTTGGGAATGGAAGTTGTTAGAATTATAGATGTATTGTGGTGAGTGTTTTTATTGTAGGTACATTTTGGAGATTCATGGAGTAAGTCTAAGTTATCCATTGCATCTTGGGGGTTTTCAAAATCTAGATATACATCTTTCTTTCTTGTCCAAATTTTTAATATGAAGACAAAATAAAAGTGTAAATTTCTATTTTTTGCCCTCAAAATCATGACTATTTTTCTCCAAACTAATCTCAAATGGTAATGAATTGTGCCAAAAAAAAATTGGGTTTTATGCACCTCATTTTCATATTTCCATAAAAAATTTAATTTTTAAATTTTATTAATTAAAAAATATATAATAAATTTAGTAACTAATACTGTAAAAAATAAATAAATGACTATTCTTCTACATGTTACTCTCAAACGGGAAATAATTGCACCAAAGATTTTCTTAGTTTTGTGTGCCTCTATTCCATATTTCTATAATAGTTTGAATTTTTGAATTCATTAAGTATTAAAAAATTTATCATATTCTTAATAACTGTTATTGTAAAAAAATTTGAGTTTTCCATTTTATCTAGAGTAGTGCATCAATTAAGTAAAGTTATGGATAAATTCAATAGTAATATGCATGCTACTTTAGATAGATTTGAGCTTCACTAACATATACTAAGAAATTATGATAAGAAAATTAATGCATGGCTGGATTGGAATAATAACTATAGTGAATGGTATGGGGATTTATTTCCTATAATTGAAGAATATGAAGTAGAAATAATTGCATTAATGGATTTAGAGGACACTTACAGATCATGGTATGTTGATCACTTGTTAGATACTAATTCATTTGGTTTTATCTTCACAAAGTCCTCCCTCAACATGGTAGAAACTTCTTTCCTTCTACCCTCAAATGATTCTAAAAATTATATGTTGAGGTTAGCCACTCCAAAAATAAAGTGTTAAGAATAATGTTAAGGGGATGTCATGTATCCTCCATTAGCTCACTAGGCTAAATATTTTTAGCACCCTCATTCTTTCTTTAATATGTTGATAATCATGATTCAGATTTCACTTCAACCTTCGGTTATAGTGCTCATATTCACTTTGTTGATGTAGATGCTCATATTTGAGCACATGAAAAAGAAGTGGAAGTAGAAAAGGACACATGGACATACCTCTATCTAGTCTTCAACCTATTTTAATATGTATGTTGGTCCTTCATTTTATTTTCCTCTTATTTCTTATCATGTTTCAATGGTGAAACATTTTTAAGGGGGGTGGAATGTAATATACCTAGGGAGGGTAATATAATGCATATTGGGGGGTAGAATAGAGGAAAGTAATAGTAAAATGAATAATAGTGAATAATATATTAGAGTAATAATCCCACATGTATATAAATGATGATTTGGATAGATTAGAAGTAGTATAAATAGAGGTGCATAGGCCATTGTAATCCATCCAAGCAAATACAAATCAATTAGAGTGATGCTTTAATAAGGAGGTAACCCTCTCAAAGTGGCAAGTGATTGTGGATTTATTAATTCCCACCAAAAAGGAATAAAATATTTATACGTCAATATCTATAGTTTCTTAGTTATATGAGTGTTATTGTGTATTTGAGCATAGAAGTTATTAACATCTGTCCTCATTTTTATTCTTTTTTACCATTGAATATTGTTTTGGGCCCCAATTAAGTCCTAATTTGAATTATATTTATCGATAAATACACAATTATTCTAGTTTATTTTAGGCATATATTAAATATCCTTGATGTAAGGAATTAAATATGAATTGAGTAAAATATATCAAATTAATTGATTTTTCACATGAATCGAATGAGCATTTGAAATCATTTTATAAAAATCAAACAGTCATTAAAGCACTAAATTTCATGGTAAAGACACATTAAACAACATGGGTTGTTCTATTTGATGAATTATTATAATTATATATGTGTTTATTTTGATATTATATACCATTGAGGGGCTTAAAAAATATCATGATAGTTAAAATATTTAATGGTGTAATACAAACCTTAAAGCATATATCTCATCATCTTTGAATTAGGTGATCATGTATGGTCTCATCAAGATTCACATAAAAGGGTAGGGGATTAAGGCCTCACCCAAGAGAGAGTTAAGTCATTGGATGATCTAATAGGTTCTCATTAGTGTTGATGTATTCAACATGGTGGGATCATGATGATTATGATTGTGTACATAGGAAGGGTTGATAGGGCCAAGCCCCCTCATCTGTTAGATGTTGATAAAGGGTCATTAGATTAGGTCTACATAAATGAGTCAACATTAGATTTATAATTCATTTTTTTCTAATATTATTTTTAAGGGGGTCATTTTTGTGGGTATGTCACTTAATTTACATCCCTATCAAAGATATTTTGTAACATGAAAACATCCCCATTAAGTATAAAATATATAGGACTATAAGTTGTTATTTAAAATAACTAACACATGGTTCTATAAATTTAGTGTAATTAGGACCCAAATGCATGTATTAATTGTAGATAAATAATGTTAAAAACCATGTAGGAACATATATTATAGAGTAATTATAAGTTGGATTTAAGGAAATGGTATAAGATTTTGGCTAATAGGAAAAATGCTACTTTTATCCAAAAGGCGAATATTATCTTCTAAATTTAATCTTACTAACAATGAATAGATTCAACCACCAAAAATTAAAAAAACTCGAAACTATACAACTAATTATGGTAAATATTACTAATTTTGAAAACCATAAATGATTATGGCTCGTTGAATTTGAAAGGCCTGAAGATTTATAGAATGTTTTGTTAGCATTAGACACAGAGAAATATCTCCCAAAATTATTTGATGATGCTCACATATGTTATAATTGTTTCCCCTTTGATATATCCCTAATTTACCATAATATCATAATAATATATAAAATGTGAAGGTTAGTGGTCCAATCCCCCTTAAGGATTGCAATTACATATCATGCATGCTCATAATTATTACTCAATTTAATTATAATTATTGTGAGTACTTCCAACCCAAATGAGAAAAAGGGATTTAAATCCTCTCCCTAGATAATAAAATTTAATTATATGCTCTATAATGAAACCTTATCTTGGTACACGTGTGTATGCATAAGACTTTATTAGATGATGAGGGTAGAATAAGATTAATGTGCATGTTCCTTGAAAAGTGTTTGATATATATATGCATGATATATTATAGGTATTTGATTTGTGAGATATTTTTAAAATTTATTTAGGATAAATGTGTATATATAGGTTCATTTTAATTAAAATTTGGACACATTCTCACATAGGCTAACCATGGAAAAAAGTGAGAACCAAAAATCAAGGGATGGGAAATCAACACATGGTGTAAAGGACCCACAAAAGGTAGGTGGCCATAATCATACAAGAAATTATGTAAAACAACCTTAATCATAAAACTAATTATGATCATGGTATAAAATTACATAGAAACAAATATCAAGCTAGATTGAGGATGAATGAATGGATCTTGATGCAAAAAATAAATAGATATGAGGTGTTCACGAAGAAATGTGGAAGACACAAGGTTATAAAGGGTGAAATGTGAATTAAAAACTGTTCTTAAAAGATTCAAATGTACATGAATGATCTAAAGTGCATGAAAACATAAAAAATACATAGTGATATCATGGTTCATACTAAAATTAGGTGTATACATAATGCCCCACTTTGATGTGTGTGGTGAATGCATGTGTGTATCAAAGTAAAAAATATATATAAGTACATACTTGAGTATTACCCGATAGAGATGGAAGATTGAAAATTAATTATTCTTTTAATTGGTTCAGTCACATTGAAATGTAAACAATTTGAATGTTCTTAAAAGAAAACATGAATGCATGAAAATAGATCCATGTCATAATAAATCTATGTGAATTTGATAAAATGAAATAAGTAAAAATGGGAAATGAGTAAAGGAATAAATACACCTATTGGTATGAGAATCATGCTATCATTCATGGAATTCTGGTACTAAAACAAATAACTAGAATTTATAACTATGAATCCTCGACATAAGGTGGAAAACTCTACATTTTGTTAGATAATTAGACATATAGTGGTGATTGGTCTCATTTGGTTTGGTTAGTTCAACTCATTATGTTTAGTTCAACTAATTATGTTTAGTTCAACTAGTACAACTAAAATATGTATTTGGTGATATAATAGTTGGATATATGTCCCTCTTTTGAGGTGAGGAATGGTCCTAAAAATCAATCATCTCAAAATAAAATGTTTAAATGTATAATGTGTAACATATTCACTAAAATTATCATTAGGTCCTTGTTTAATTGAAGCAAGCTAAGAAAATGTTTTTAGAAAAAAAACTTAAGAAGATATCAACCAAATCATTAAAAATATAAATGGAGCCTATAGGTAAGGCATAAACCCATCAAAATCATAGTAATTAAGACTTATAAGAAAGATATTAGTGATCAATAAATTATCATGATTAAAACCAAAACACAAAGCAAATAAATATTAAATGTGATGTGAAGGACCACCCTTGTCAATGTATAATTAAAATTTTGGCATCATAAAACTTGTGGGAAAAGGGTGAGTGAGGACCTCATCAACTAATGGGATATGTAATGTATCATAATTAGTGATCACATGGATAGGTTTTTGAGATATTTTGGAAAGTTGATTAATTTGATCTTGTGTATCTTGAATAGAATATTGAATATAAGCATCCTTTGATGTAATTACACATGTGTGATCCATTGTATGATTAACATTGATAGGATTGAAAGATTTATTATTTTTACTAAGAAGAAGACCAAAATATAAATCATTAAGAGTGGGTCAAGATGGTGCATTATCCACAGGAGTAATAAAATATGTAGTATATTGTGTAGGAATAGAGATTTTAATCTAGTAAGGAGTAACATTAGATACAGGCATAAAGTATGACTAGGAGCACTAGCCTCACCACCAAATGTATAATTAGAGTCTTTGATAGATGGATTAGGAACATTTAACAAATTATTGTTAACATTATCAAGTATAGCTTCCTTAGCCAAGGATTTATTTTGCATATTCTTTAATTTAAGTAACATGGATTCTAAAGGTCTTAGATTATTTTGAATTAAGCCTATAAAATTGTTAGGATTAATCCTAACATGGATGCCTTAGACGTAGGTGCTTCACATTATAATATTAGTTATTTAGTTTGTGTGTAAATAATAAAGTGGACCAAATAAAGTAAGTGATTATTATGAAAGTAATAATCACATTAGAATATGAGTTTATAGCATTGTGATAGATTTAAGGGATAGATTGATATATTTAAGGAGGGATAGGTGTGATTTAGTGATAAGGAAGATCTCCATGTTTTTAGTATATATCTTCACTATATATGTAATTGTTTGGTATTAAATAATATGTTGAATTTGAATTAATCAATGAATTTATGCATTAGGAATTTAACTGTCTCCAAAACTGGAGTAAAACCTACATCTGGTATTAGAGTAGGCTTCTAAGGCCTCTTTGAGCATTGTTTATCATCCATTCAATTGTTCTTATGTCACAATGGATCATATATAATAGTGTTTGAAATATAGACCACATTTAGTTTAGGATAAATTTTTTTTTGGTTGTTTGGATTGTTCTTATATGCATGGATTATTTCTACACCTGAGTTACCTTTCTTAGGTGTATTTAGACTTAAGGAGTTACTCTTGTCCATTATCATTAGCTAGTGGATGTTACTCTTTGATTGGTTATTTCAGACTTGGTAGTTGCATGCCTATTATAGGCCCTTTTTGGTTATTCATGAAGGAGTTACACATTTTACTCACCTATTTATACATCTTAATTTGTGATTTATTCATATGGAGTGTGCATTGGATGATTTGTTCATGTGTCTTCTATAATATTATCATTTTATGGTTTCATGTTCTTTCAACAACTCAATATAATTATTTGTCTTTTGTTCACAAATTGGTGCTTACATTTGATCCATAGATCTTGGTTGTTCCTCTAACATGGTATCATAACTCCAAGTTGGTATATTTTTATCTAGTTTTTCTTATTATTAATTTTATTTTTTAAATATTGAGCCTTGTTTTTGTTCACAAATCTACTATTTCAATGCAGATGGAGTTTTTTTTTTAAGTTACCAAACTAAAATAAGGACAACCTTAAATTTTCCTAACCATCCAACCATGTGGTTTGTAGCCTAGTTCAACCCTATTCAGGAAGGCCCACTAAAAATTTGTTTAGCCTCATACTAACCTCTGTTTAAGCATGTAGACCTGTAACTCTTGTGTATGAACGTGCTTGGGATATTAAAGCAGAAGCATAAAAGAATCATGCAATTTTTGTAGGCCTAAAATTTATTCCAAAAATCTAAGTCAAAACAATATCTCATTCTTGCCTTAAAATTTTTAAATCAAGTTGTTTATTAATTATTTTTAAATAACTAGTTTTTATTTTGCCACTTAAGTGTAATTTTTCATTTAGTTTCACATGTGGGTGCATAAGTGGATTGGTTAAGACTTAGTATTATTTTTTAGAATATCTCTAGTTTAAATCCTACCTCTAAATTTTTAGTCAAGAGAATTTAAGTTTGGTACAAAATCAATTAAATAAACCATTAAATGATATAAAATTGATTTAGTTGTGAGTTTTGATTGGCATCTCAATTTTGAGTGTTTTTTTTTCAAAAGTGCATTATTTTATATGTTTGTTCCATTAGAAAAGTTTATTTTTTAAAATTCAATAAATTATAAAGTTCTAAATTTTGGGGGTTTAATAATATTTGATTTAGGGGGTCTATTGTGTTTTAGTCACTTTCTTTTCTATTTGCATTATCTATTTTCTACACCTACTACTAAAACTTGATTTATGAATTATGGATTTGACTTCAATAATTCTTGTCACGCCATTTAATTATCATGAATGGAAATTCAAAATGCAAATCATTTTTTAGCTCAAGAGTTTTTATCAAATTATAATGGGCACTAAGTCAAAACCTGAAGCAAAAGTAACAAAAGTTAAATGATCTAACTATTATGATAAATCCCTTGGATTGTTGTGTATTTTAATCTCTATTGATCTACTCTTTCACATATGATATCCTGAAACACCTAATAAAGTATGGACCACACTATAAACACTCTTTGGGAAGCAAGATGTGATGAGATTTCATGAATTGGAGAATGAGCTCATCAGTTTGAGCCTAGGTGAATGTGGAACACTATAGGATTTCTTCACTAAGTTCAAATATTTGAGGTTCAAATTGAAATAAATGTGGAATATATAAGAAAGATGATCAACTTGATTTATCTATTCTCTCCAAATTAGGTCCAGATTACTTTATGTTTGTCTCCACTTTCCATACCACAAAAAGAGCTCTTGGAGACACATTGAAGATGCCTTCTTTAGATATTTTTGTTGTCAACTTCACTCAAGAGTAAGATAAGTTGATACATATGGTCATAGTGAATTCCTAAAAACCTCAATCCCTAATTTTTATGAATGTGAAAGGGAAGGATTCAAACAATAAAGATAAGAAATAGAATAAAAAAGACCATGAGAAGGATCAAAATCCTCCTGCCTCCAAATCAACCAATGAGAATTCCTCTTCTAGTGTTAAGCCTAAGAAATATATGATCAAATGTTGGAATTACTCTATTAAGCATGATGAATGAAACTCTTTGAAAAATAGACAAACCACCTAACTAGCCTTCTTGAGAAGAACAATATAAGTGTTCCTGAATCTATCAAACCAAGTTCACCAACCCCATAATCCTCCAAGGTAGATAGAAATGGCAAAGAAAAGGATAAAGAAAATGGTAAATATAAAGTGAAAGTTAAATCCCTATTTGTAGTTGTACCTCTAACTCCTACATGGGTTATTGAATCTAGTACATCACATCACATGGCTTTTTCACAAATAGAGTTCGCTTCTTTGGAACCATATGACATGTCCACTATTAGATTAGGTGATGAAACTTATACATAAGTCTTTTAGAGAGGGTTTATTAAAGTGAGTGGTATAACATTCAATAATTTTCTAAGTATTTCCTCACTTTAAACTAATATCCTATTATTTTAATAGATTACTCACTTTGGTTTGGGCATGCGAGTTGAGTTCACTTCAGATTTAGTATATGTTAGATATTTGTGCACTTATATTATATTGTTAGTGGGAGTAGTCAATAATGAGAATTGATTGTATACCTTCTCACACTTTTCACCTAGATCTCCTTTAGTTTCTTCTTCATCAGACTCACCTAGATTTGATGATAGTTATGATCATGATCTTATATCTAATATTGAGTACTCTTCTTCTAGCACAAATGAATATACTAGTGATGGGGACACACCTACACCATCTCCTTGTTACCTTATATATATTTAGGATTTATTTATTGATCCACATAGTTTTGGTCCACTTCAAACATTACAAGAATTAGATATAATGATTCAAGACTCATTAGACATCAACATTCTATCACATAGTTACAAGATATTTTACATTCCTTCTTTGCCTCTACTTCTAATATACCATTATTTCATGGAGTGTTTGGACCATCTACTATGCATAAGGAGCATAGTTCCTTATATAGTAACCACACCTTGGATGGATATATATCAAGCACTTGGAAAACACATTCAATATTCTAAGGTGATCCACTATTCACTGCATCTGCTATTGATCCACAGTCACTCCATATAGTTCCTTTGTAGGATATAGGGTGGCTAAATGTAGTTGTAGCTTCTAGTATGGATTTTTAGCCTACTCTTCTTCTTTTGTCTATTTTAGGGGGGTGTCTTTCCTTTAGGTTTTCTCCTTTTCTCCACTTTATGAGAGTTACTTTGTACATGGGTACCTCATTAGGCCTTGTTGTTGGGACCCATTTATTCTACCCACCTAAGTTGTGATTATGGGTGTTAGTATAGTATATTTATTTTCATTTTATTTTTTTATTCATATTATTCCTACAACATGAATTATTCCTACACTTGAGTTATATTGATTAGGTGTACTTAGACATAGGGAGTTACTCTTGTCCATTAGCATTGGTTAGTGGATGTTACTCTTTGATTAGTTATTTTATACTTAGGAGTTGCACGTCTATTCTAGGCCCTTTGTGGTTATTCATGGACGAGTTACACATTTTACTCTCTTATTTTTACATCTTGATTTGTGAACTATTTATTTGGAGTGTATGTGTTAGATAATTTATTCATGTGTCTTCTACAATATAATCATTTTATGGTTTCATTCTCTTTTAGCAACTCAATATGATTTCTTGTATTTTATTCATGATCTAGTGCTTGCATTTGATCTAAATATCTTGGTGGTTTCTCTATCAGCCATATACAACAATCATTGTTATGTCCATTCACACTAACTGCATATTGTTAACAATTTGTAGTGCTGACCATGTGCCAATTTTCTTTCATTTTTCATCCACCTGCATTCTCTTCTCTCTTTACACTATGTTCATTCTTTTCATATTTTTTCATTTTCATTTTGTTTAAAATTCACATTAAAAAATTAAAAATTAAAAAACATATATTACTAGGGATATTTTTTGGATTGGGTCATATAAGGCTATATGGATTTACAATCAAATCTATGGACTAAGGTTTGATATTTTTTGCATTATGTTTTGCATTGGTCTAGTTTTGTGGTCTAATCTAGGTTGTATTAAGTTGTATTGTCTTTATATTGGTATATCCCCTATGGGATCGACTCGGTGTAAGGATTTATATTTCATTGATTTCAAATTCATGACTCAAATTCTTATTTCATTATGGATTTTTGATATGCATCATTATTTTATCTCTTGGGGACTCATGTGGCCTCTGATTTATTGAAATGAAGGCAATTGGTACCTAAAAAAATGTAAAATAAATAGATCTTAAAGGTCTTTATGGCTATAAGATTATTGTTTCTATTGCCATTTTTTAGGAGATGGAATTTAAAACCTTGTAAATATATTTTACATCATGTTACTAGTATTTTATCACCAACATGAGAAAGGAAATAAAATTGATCCTGATAACAACTAGTTCAACCTTTATCTCAGCACTCATTAATTCATCCAACTTGCCACTTTCACCTTGTTTTAATATACTCCTTTTCACCACATTTTATCTAGATCATATGAGCCAACTAATCTCAAAATATTTAAACTGATGGTCCCATGAGCTTGGCACCTATGAACCCTCTTAGCACTGAGTTTTGATTCCTCACCTTGGTTTTTTTTAATGGATATAACTAAGACTCCACTTTTGGTATTGGAAACAACAAACAATCCACCATTAGCTTATCCCATGTACATGACCCCTAAACTTAGAATGGTGAACTCTGAGCTTGACCCTTAGCTCAACCCTTATTTTATATCATTCTAAATCAACAAATACCCTAACCATATACTCTAAACACTACTTAACCCACAAGTAAGAATTATTAGTGGATAGTGGAATTCACATTTTTTTTTAAAGTAAAAAAATATCTACATGCATCTTTGAAATAGTAGATAGACTGACTAATACACATATTTTGTGAAGACTTGGGCTTAGATGGGATATATAAGGTTCAATGCAACATCATAAAAGCCTATGCTTTTTTTTTAATAGATGATGGGGGTTGGGGGGTCCCTCTCCCTTTTATTAAATGAGAACAAAATAGAAGTATAAAAAATAAGGGATATAACCCTCAAGTAGAAATCATCTAATAAGATGCTAATAAAAACCACGAGCCATGAAGAGCCCAAATAAAAAGTGATTGAAAAAAAAACCCTATGAGTAGATAATAAATAGTAACATCCAAAAATAAATAAAAGACTACACCCCATCAAAATTTAAATTATAGCTTCAAAAGTGCCTCCACCGCCAATAGTGATAAAGCCACCAACTACCATTAGCATAGAAGAGGAAGCTCTTCACCACATCCTTCCTCATTTATATCCACCCCATTTACACTCCCCTGATACTTGTTCAGTGTCACCTACCTTCCAAGGAGTCATCTTCTAATGGTGATGCCTTAGCCAGCCAATACCACATTTTAGGAGAACCCATCCAATACTTGGAGAAGTAGTATTGATCTCTAATTTATGCCTTATTTACATTATGACCATTACACAAGGAGTTTGGAGTCTTGTTGTTGTTTTCAGGGGGAATTCTATTGAAGGGGTGCACTAAAAAGCCTAAGAAGGCATTTGCAAACTGCTAAATCCTTGATAGAGTATCTCCAACTAAGAATTACCTCCATAAAGGCCATGGGTGATCATAGATTTACTAAGTCTAATTTAGGAATGAATCATCACTCAGGGCCTAGTTTTTTTAGGTAATACTACATAAGCTTCAAGTGCTCAATTACCCTATAAAACCTACATTCAAGTTCATGAAAAGATCATAAGGGGACCAGCTCTAACTCACCATGAGATAAAAAGGGACATATTATTTCCTAATGCAAACACAAGCTTCCATTGCATCCTCTATTCCAACCCTAAACATCAGATGAATAATTTGAATTACCATAGCCAATGTCTATTTCTTAATTTTTTTAAAAAGTAAAAATTTTCCTATGAAATTTGACATAAGCAAAGAATTTACCTTGACCCTACAAATATTATCTAGTTCTACCTGACTGATGACTTCCCTAATTACCTTCATGATGTTCTCAGACTAAAAAATGAAGATTCTTTTAATTTTGGAGTCAGAAACATGTCATTTAAATGTTACTTCCTTTTTAACTACTTCTGCTCATAATAGGGGTTCACTAAGCATAATCTTGGAGCATTCAATCCATGGTAGTTGAATAGAGTGAAACAGATCCAAGGGAGTTAGAGAGAGATAAGATGAGAAGGGGGAGATATTATGCATTCACTACATGCCCTGATCATAGTCAATAAAAAGACAATAGGGTATGCCACGTGTGTAGCATAGTGTTACATCAATATTGTGAGATAATGATGGGTAACAAGCCATTATAGCACCTCCCATAATCCTAATCAGTATTCATATTCTTAAATGTTTCGGCAGTCCCAATAATTTTCCACTAGTAACTCATCATGTTGATTGATTCCTCTATTAGTTAGCATGTTTGTTGTGGAGTTACCTTCAAGAAATCATTGTACTACATAGTCATATAAAATGTAAAAATTGGTAACTTCAACATGGATAATGACACCCAACCCATAGGTCCCTCTTTCTTGCTTTCATGACCCTCTTAAGCTTAATTTCATTGATTCTTAGTCATATGTAGCCTTCCAAAATTGTTCCAACTCACCCAGACTATTCTTTCCAAGAAAAATCAACCCCCCCAGGTCATGTTTACTCAGGACAGTAGCACCACACTTGGACTATAGTGTCAGTGCCACTAATGTCTACTTTTAGTGCTATTGTCCAAGCCCATTTTTGAACCCAATGATCAATTTATTCTAGTTCTTCATCCTTATATTTGTCATCCTAGCATGAGTACATTCAACCCATTACCAATATATCCCTATAAAATCCCATTCAAAGATCATTTGGAAAAGGGGTTGGCAATTATAACTAAGCAAGCAAGCATACAAGCATGACTATTCAAGCAATCTTCCCTATTCTTTACATATAGCTAGCCAACACACATACAAACTCATTTAAGTCCTTACACCAGTCCCTATCCACCTCAAGCACATCTAGTTTATAATTCTACATCTTCATATACATAATTTCACAAATCACATCAAGTGGGGAGAACTGCATATGGCTTGATCCCTATTCAAAGTTTTGGTATGTAGACAGTGTGCCCACACACAAGGTGTGAAGCACATTTGGTGCATCTTACACACACTAACCCCCCATTTATTGTTAAAAATTGATCAAATAATAATGTAAGATAGGGTTTAAATAAATAATCTTATCTATAGGGAGATACATAGACTTCCAACTAATGAAACTTTGCAAACAGGGTCACACAAACATAGTGAATAAAACCTAGAAAACTCAAATCCTTAAGATGATAGTGGTAGAGGTGGAATATAGTGTTGGTGCCACTATTATCCAATTATGGTGCTCCTATATAATTAAAAAATAAATTTCAAATCTTAATTTGTGATAGTGTCTCAATCTTGCATAGTGAATTTCAACCTATGCCTTAGTCAGATCAATTAGTTTCCAACTAAGTTTTGTTTTCTTCTCCTTATTACTAATTTTCAAAAAAATTGAATTTTAATTAATTTACACAAATAAGTATCTTAATTATTGTCTATTTATTTACTAATTTTACTACTTAGACCCTTTAAATTAGGAATAATACACTAATATTCCTAAAATTATTAAATCATTTGGTGAACTCGACTTACTTTGTTTGTGCATAAAAACCCTAGAAACCCTAGGGTAATTTTCCTTCTAATTTTTTCATATATATATATATATATTACCTACATAAAAAAATCAAAAATTAGAATTAAATTTTAAAATTTCCTAGTAATTTTAAAATAATTTTGTTTCAAACCCTAGTTTCCCATACTAGGTCCCAATATTTTTCCAGTAATTTTCCAATCATTTTTTGAATTTTTACTAGAATATTTAAATCAATCACAATTCAAAATTCAATAGTAATTCTTAAAAACATTTATTTTTCAAAACCCTAGTTGCATGTACTAGGTCCTATTAAATCACTAATTTTCTAATAAATTTTTGATTTTTTACTTGCATATATAACTCAAAAAACCACTTTCAGTCTCAAAATTTCATAGTAAATTGCTCAAATATTCATTTTTTAAAACCCTAGTTACATGTACTAGTTCCTATTTTCTTCTTGAGGTATCACCTTACATTTTTGTGAGCTTTGTATCCTTTTTATGAAATTTTTAGTTAACTATTTTTAAGACTTTACATTTCCTATATTTAGTATTTTCTTTATTTCTCACTTTGCCTATTATAATTTTTGCAAAAAATTCAACCAAATTTCAACTTGTTTTCCTACTTTACCAATGGCCCAATATATTGGTTTTGATGAAACTAATAAAAGGGAACTTTAAGAACTCTTAATTAAATAACCTAACATGAAATATGACATGTTTAAAATACTACAAGAAGAAAAACAAAGAGTAAACAATTGTCAATAATCTCAAACCACAAAGCAACCAGTTGCACATGACACTATGGGGGTAACTATGTCTCAACAACCCCTTATAGCAGACTAACTTGCCTCTATGCCACCAACTATAGCTAGTACATCTTTGTCTCTTGATGTGGCAACCCTTGTGTAAGAGTTAAAATATCTTCAATCTAAGGTGTTACATCTTGAGCAAGGTGCCTCTATACCTACACAGGATTTGGATTCCTTTGCTCTTATTCATACACTATTGGCATGTCACATTATTTCTACACCTTTGCCACAAGGTTTTATTCGACCCAAAATTACTCTATATGATGTCAAGGGTGATCCAAAGACACATTTGAGATCCTTTCACATAACATGCTTGGACTATGTACCCAATAACTGGATACTAACCAATTTATTTCCATGAATCCTAAAGTATTATGCTTTACAATGGTTCTACAATCTACCAAATCAATAGGTCAATGCATTTAATCCTTTATTTGACATGTTCCTAGCTCATTTTATCATTAATATGGGTGATAAGGTTTCATATGTCCAAGTTGCATAATAGAAACAAAGGTCAAATGACCATCTCACAGATTATGTTCTTTGATATAAGACTATCTTGGCTAAGATGACTATCCCCATGGTCGATCAAGAGTTATAGAATCTCTTCAAATAAAGTCTTTTACGAGCTTTACATGAATCAATTATGGTTAAAATATTCTCTTTCTTCACTGAATTATGTCACACACTAAAGGAAAGAGAAGTCAAGTTAATTTCAATAGGCAAACTCAAGTACACAAGTATCTTAGACATAATAAACAAGAGTAATATCAAAGTCCCATACAAAATAAGGGTCAATGATAACAAGATTAAAAATCAACCTATAGTTAATGTGGCTTCAAATCCCCCTTATTGAGTGGTTTTATCAGCACCTCCTATATTTACTTTTACCGATCTACCAATTTTTCCAGCCAGAGTTTTACAGTAGCTATTATAATGTAACATCATATCTCTACCTCATATTCAAGAAGTTGACCCAAACCTCTTCATGGGGATATGATCATCATGCATTTTGTGAGTTTCACAGGGCACCAAGCCATACAAAAAATAGATACATTAGTTTGAGACACAAGATATAGGAATTAATAGATGGCAATCATATTGATCTGGGCACTTCAGTTGAGCCTCCTCAAGTAAAGCAAACATAAGATAAATCTCTAAAAATATTTTTAGATCCTTTTCCATATCATTCCAAATAAGAAATATGGGACACATCAGGGGTTCACCATGCATATCATGCACATCCCCCACTAGATACATATAGGGCACCTTCAATTGAGACACATCTTTTGAGCAACATTTTTGGTGTATACAATTCTAGAGTTCTAGTTAGACATTACATATCCTTCTTAGATTAGGAGATCATTAAGGATGATATGGATTATCATGCACTCTTCATCAAATCTTACATTCATAATCATCCTATTCATAGTGTTCTCATAGGCAATAGATCTAGTGTGAACATGTGTACTATGAAATTATTATAGCATTTGGGATATTTAGAGAAAGATATTACATTGATAGACACAGTTATTAGTGGATTCAGTGGGCACATATAGAGTTCATTAGGTGAGATCATACTTCTTTTATAGATTGGTCCAACACACATGGTCACACCATTCACTATCATTCCCAGTGTAGGATTTTTTGATATACTACTTGGTTGACCTTGGATTTAGAAACTTTGAGTAGTACCTTCTATAGTTTACACATGTGTGAAATTAATTCATGTAAATTAGGTTATTATAGTTGGTGGAGTTCCATATGATTTACCACTCCTCATTTCAAGATCCATCTCATATGACATACATTTCATATTGATATTAGTTCATAGCTTCACTTCATAAGGCAATGATGGATCCAAAAGACTAGCTAGCCTTTATATTCTTGAGCTACCTATCTAGAGGGATTGGACACACAGTCTAAATGTTGATCAACACACACATGATCATCTAGCTTTACTTAGTGGGCAATGATGGAGCCAAAGGGCCAACCTTTACATTCTTGAGTGACTTCCAAGGAATTAAGCACTCAATTCCATTCGTGATATTACTCTTGGTTCAACACATATCTAGAATTACTCAACATCACTTAGTATCACAACAAGTTTTGTATTAGTCTACATACTCATTGAGGTGTATTCATTCTTTTTTATTCCTCTCTCTTCTACCCAGCTTTGTACATTCTTATTTTAGATATAGTGTATTTAGTAAGAATTGATCTACTTTATATTTTTTCTTATAGATTCACATTTCATAGTGCACTCTCTCTATGCACACCCAGCATCACACAGCTTCATGAGCTTCACCCTTATAGGTAAGTTGAGGTATGCTTTCTATTTTTCCTTTATCCTAGTATTTTGCTTTGTTGTATCACTAGAATAAAAGGGGGAAAATGTAGTCATATAAAATATAAAAATTGGTAAATTGAGCATGGATAATGACACCCAACCCATAGGTCCCTTTTGCTTACTTTCATGACCCTCTTAGGCTTATTTTCACTGATTCCCAATCATCCATAGCCTTCTAGACTTGGTTCCAACTCACCCATACTACTCTTTGTAAGACAAATCAAACCCCCTAGGTCTTGTCTACTTAGGACAGTAGTGCTATACTTAAAATATATCATTGGTTCTAGTACTTTCCACTTTTAGTGCTATTGTATAAGCCCATTTTTGGCCCCAATGATCAATTTATTTTGGTTTCTCATCCTTATCTTTGTCAGCCTAACATGAGTACATTCAACCTATGACCAATAGATACTTATAAAATCCCATTCAAATATCATTTGAAAAGGGGTTGGCAATTATCACTAAGCAAGTAAGAATACAAGTAAGACTACTTATGTAATATTCCCTATTATTTGCATACAACTAGCCAACATACTTACAAGCTCATTCAAGTCCTTACACTAGTCCTAAACCACATCAAGCACATCTATTTTAGCATTCTATATCTTCATATACATAATTTCACAAACCACATCAAGTGGGGAGAACTACATATGGCTTAATCCCTCTTCAAAGTATTGGTATATAGGTAGTGTGTCCACACATAGGGTGTGAAGCATGTCTAGTGCATCTTACACACACTACCCCCCCCCACCTTCTTTATCAAAATTAGTCAAATCACAATAGAAGATAGGGTTTTAATAAATAATCTACTCTACAATGAGCTATATAGACTTCCAACTAATAGAACTTCATAGACAGGGTCACACAGACATAGTGAATAAAACCCAAAAAGCTTAGATCCTTTAGACAATAGTGATAAAGGTAGACTATAGCACTGATGCCACTACTATATAGTTAGAGTTCTCCTATCCAATCATAAAATGAAGTTTAGATCTCAGTTTGTGATAGTGTCTCAGTCTTGCATAGTGAATTCTAACCTTTGTCTTCTTCAAATCAATCAGTTTCTAGCCAAGTTTTGTTTTTTCTCTTTATTACTACTTTTAGAAAAGTTTGAATTGTAATTAATTTACACAAATTAGTATCTTAATTATTGTCTATTTATTTAGTAACTTTATTGTTTATACCCTTTAACTAAAATAGGAATAATACACCAATATTCCTAAAATTGTTAAATTAGCTACTTCATAATGACTTAGATTATCTAGTAGTCCCCATCCTTAGTTTATAATGTTATTAATATTCTAAGAACTTGCTTTTTGATTCTTAATGGCTTGAATAATCACTTTAGATTTACCTTCAATGATAACTCATTCAATCTTGTAAAGAGATATAAGATCCAATCCTAGGTTAAAGTATTACACCTTGGACTCATTGTTAGTGATATCAACCAACTTATTTGAGGTGACTCGAATGAGTGATCTTGCACAATTTCAAATTATGCATCCTACACCAAATTCCCCTATATTTCCCTTCACTTCTCCATCAAAATTAATTTTGAAGAAACTCAATGGGGATCTAAACTAATTTGCCTTCACTTCTCATAGTTTTTTACATTAATATTGGCCCATTAATGAGGGGAACCTTTAGGTATTTATAATATGTGACCATTTATAAATCTTGCTTAGAGATAAATCCATTGTGCCTCTTGGCATGGGCAGAACCAAACTCTAAAATTACTCTTTCAATTTTGTCTAAGATGATCTCAAAAGGGCTACCTTTGTCTTCAAAGATTCTATAATTTCACTCTTTATAGATGTTCTAAATTAGAATGGTCAGGTTGGCCTACCATAAGCAAGAAAAAGTGTCTTTGTATGAATCTAAGGGCCAAGAGATAAAATCTTGTAGAAGATAATTGGTCTTGACCAATTCTAGTTCAATTTACCACACAACCAATTTCAAGCCTTTTTTATAAAGGATTAAGTGTAGAATAAGTGGTCAGCATCTTCTTCATTATCTTTATGCATGACACATCTTGAAGTACCTATCACTCTAATTTTACATATATGATCATGGGTTAGAATATTTTTAAGTGTATCTATCTAAGAAAAGGCTCCAACCTTTAGTAGATTATCCTTATTCTAGCATAGTTGCTTAACCTAGGTACAGTATGGTCTTGATTATTCTATCATTTTATAGCCTAAACTAAGTACAACCCATTATTTATACCCATCCATTAGACTGAATCCTTACAATTTTTGATGAAAATATTATATTTTTCTAGGATTTCTAGCAATTTGAATTTCTAGTTATCTAGGAGGGAAAGTCCATCTAGATTTTTCCAATTCCAATGTTCTAGACTAATAGTGACCACTAGTTCTAAATAATCTCTAACTTTTTCACCCCAAATTATTTTTAGGAAAATTTTAGAAGTATCCAAGTTAGGAGTATCCATTATGGTTTTTTTACCATTCCATGAATTTCTCTAGAATTCCACCTAGTGTCAATAATTTACTACCCAATAAACATGATCTTTGATTATATACCTGCATTTTTAAATGAAATTTCATGGGGGTGGGAACCTTTAGGTGGATTTCCAACCTATAAAATGTTCATGGAAGAGAATATATGATGTCTTTGACTAAATAAGTATATTACATGATTCCTTGGATTGTGTCATCATCCCCCATACAATTTTAGCTTCCAATGCAAGATTTTGTGATGTTAGCTTCCTTATTCTAGCTCTGTCACTCACTTGGGGAAGACACACTTTGTCCCACTTAGTTAAGGTAATTTTATTAGAATCCTAATTACCTACCATAATAAGTTTCTTATGATTATTGGAGCTCTTTAAGGACCTTAAAGGGGATATGGAGGACTGAGAGAGTGCAAGTGGGAAGAGCACTGAGAATAGATTTAATGAGAGTGATTTTTCCATCCAGAGAAAGATACTTCCCTTTCTAGTCTAGAAGATGTCCTTTGAAGGATTTAATTATCCCATCCCAAAGGTAATTTCTAATTTCAATAACCAAAATAGGGATCCCTAATTATTTTTCAAGAAGACTTCCACTTTTGAAGTCCAAAATAAGGGAAATGGTGATTTGAAGTGGCCTAGGGGTGTTGATGAAGTAGATCTCAGACTTGGCATAGTTTATTCTTTGACTTGATGCCATTTCATAATAAACTAAGATATATTTGTAGGCTCTATCTTCCCTCTTAAATTACCTACCAAATATAATCATTTCATCATTAAATTTTTGGTGCACGAGTCTATCAATTCCTTCATCCACTTTAAGCCCTTAAATTATCCTAGCCAACCAAGCTCCAATGATATACCTTTACAATGCCTCAACCATAATAATGAAAATAAAAGGGGAGAGATGGCCCCCCTATTATATACCTTGAGAAGCTTAAAAAAACTAGCAAGTTCACCATTGATGATGATCAAAAATCTTGGATTGGAAATACAGTTAGAGATCCATAAGCACTAATCTTTGGAAAATCCAAATTTCTCTAGTGTTGTCATAAGGAATTTCCAATTAACTCAATCATATGCCTTATTGATGTCCAACTTGAGAATATTACCTTTTTGTGATCGGTAACAAAGGAATGGATAGATTCATGAGTGACTATAAGCCCTTCATTTATATTTTAACCTAGAATAAAACCCCTTGTTCACAAGAGATAAGATTCTTGAGAAGGCCTTTCAACCTGAAAGAGATGGCCTTCAAAATAATATTATAAATTATATTACACATATAAATGGGTCTAAAGTTAGTAAAGGAATTATGATTTATACCTTTATGAATTAGGGAAACAAAGGTGTAATATATGCCCACCCTAATCCTTTGGGTCTTCTGGGATTCCTCCACCATTTCCATAATGTCTGCCCCCACTATGTCCCAAAAATATTGAAAGAAAGTAGTTGAAAACCATCCATTCTAGGGGCTTTGTCTTTTCCCATATAAAATACTACCTTATGGATTTTATTAGTGGAGAAAGGGACCATGAACATGTTGTTTTGACTATTATTGACCAATATGGATATAGACTCTAGGCTTTTATTTTGTGCTTTGAGATTTGAGGCATCAATATTTATAAGTAGCTCTTGAAAAAAGGAGACTAATTTTGACCTGATCCTAGATGTCATTTTAAGTTTATTTCCATCCCTAGCTTCAATGGATTAGATGTGATTTGCACTTCATCTAACTCTAGTAGAATGGTGGAAAAACTTAGTGTTTTTGTCACCTTTCTTGATCCATTATTCTTTAGATTTGTGTTTCCCATATATTTCTTCCTAAAGAATAATCTATTCTAATTCTACCAAAATCTCTCTCTCTCTTTGATGTATGTGGTGTTACCCATTCCCATATCCAAAATAATTTGATGTGTCACTTGTAGCTCCACTTCAACTCTTGTAATTTATAAGAAAAAGTTTTAATACAAGATATACTACATAATCTAAAGTATAATTTTACATGACATATTTGCTTGCTAACTAAAAACATCTTCAAGCCTATACCAACTAGGAAAAAGTTATACCAAGTTTTGACTGAACTAAACAGGGTGGGTTTTCTAAGCCACATGAGTTCAAATTTAAAGGGGCATTCAAGAGGGGGAATCTTGATTGATATTGATCTCTATAGGGGCATGATCTGAGCCTAAAATTGGTAAGATGCATCTTTCTAAGATCTAGTTCAAGACAAAGCAATTGGGTGTAACTATAGAATGATCTAGTCTTTTTGTAATGTTTTTAAAGCCTTGATGTCTATTTATCTATTAGAAACGACCATGCTTTATGACTTTATCAATAAATCCCACATTTTCCACAAACCCATGAAATTTTTTTGAGATTGGGTTTCTCTAGCAGATCCTCCCCTATTTTCATCACTAGAAAGGATGGGATTAAAATCCCACCTAACACATATTGTTGCCCAGTTAATTGATCAACCTATTATTTGATATCTTCCCAAATTTTGGCCCATAAACATTGAAAATAAAAAAGGCAATATTAGAGGTAAAGAAGGTAACCTTACTAGCTTGCCAATGTGTTCCTATTATATAGCCTTATATTTTCACATGAGAGTGGTCCTAGAGGGTTGCTTATCCACCATAAACTCCATCATAATTTTAGAACCATCCACAACATCTCCTCAAATTTTTGTTTAATAAGCTCTCAACATCCAGTTGGGAGAGCTTGGTTTCCTACACAAGAAAAACATCAAAGAATTGAAAATGTAGTTGTCATCTAACCAAATGATGATTTTCAGGGGCATTAAGGCCCCTAACATTCTAGGATAATATATTAATTGAGGTGATGAGTGGGTTTCTACCCATCATTTATTGTTTACCAATAAATTTTCTAGATATTTTTGTTTCCCTACTGAGACTTTATCCTCAATATGGTCAACAACTGATTTCCTACCTCTCCTATTTAGACTTCCCAAGTTGGGTTGGGAGAGTTTTCACTCTTTTTGGGAAAGGTAAAGGAGTTATGAGGAGTATATCTCATAATATTCATCCTTATTTTCCTCAATAAAGTCCTCAGTAAGAGGAGAGAGTTGGTGGTCACTTGATGAAATAATGGTCACCTTCTTTGTATCATGTGTTACTAAGATGTCCTCCCCCATTTTCTCCACAGTAATAAAGGATGAGATATTTTAGGCTTCCTTGAATATGAAGCTACATTCTTTGAGTAGGGTATCAATGGAAATATTGTCACTCTTTTCTAGTCTTTTTTTAGGGTAGTTATTGACGTAATGTCAAGAGGGCTTCCTAGTTCAATCTCCACTCTATCATCTATGGAAATCATCAAGTCATCTAGGTGTGGGGGGTTAGGTATGCTAGGGATTGTTACCAATGGATCATGATTGGTTACCTAAATAAGTACCTTAGACTGATTGTCTTCTCTCTTAGAATAGTCCCTTCTAAAATTACCCATAGCCCTACATTTATATCACCTGAAGGGGATTCTTACAACATCAATATTTTTTCCCACACTACACAATTTTTGATGCAAATTGATTTAGGAATGTCTTAATTAAGGTTAAGAAGAACACAGGTGTGAGCATAGGAAAAAAGAACACCCTTAAGGGTTTTGGGGTTTTTTCTAGTAAAGAAACCCACTAAAGACCCAATTTATTTGAGGCATTTCTCACTCTAGTATTCAATGGGAAACCCATAAAGATAGACCCGTATTGGATATTATTTGTTTTTGGCATTGAGAGGGTTAAAATTGGGGTACTAATTTTGAAGCCATAAACCCATACTTTCTAACAACCATGGGCCACCCTAGAGAATATCCTACTTCATACTCTTGGATGGACATATTATTATAAAAACCCCTTTTGGTAGGAAGTAAATGTTGCATCTTGAGCCCCAGTTGATCTCTACCCAATTTTACACTGCTCTTATAGCTGGCCATTTCCCTAAAAATTTACTAATGAGGCCTCTACTTTTTAGAATTATGATTTTCTCCTAGAAGTCCTCATTTTCAAAGATAACTAATTTAGGAGATAATTATGTTATCTTCTTCATTGAAGGTGATTGGACTAGAGGGAACCCCTCTAAAGTATACTTGTATGTGGGTTTGAGATATTTTTTTGAAACCAAACCAACACCAATGTTGCCCTTCAAGGAATCAACCTATGGTCATGCAATGGAGGTATCAAGGAGGTTATCATCACTTTCTTCCCAAGTTGACTCATCTAGACTAGCTATGGCCTTATGTATCTATTGTCTCAACTACCTCTATTGGTTATTTTATCCCAAATGATCCATGCCCTTTTCCTGAGGATTTTGGGCCCCCTTCTATAGGCTTTGCTTCTTTGCCATACATTATATTTACTATTATTAAGTAAAATATAATATTTTTTATTAGAATTTATTTAAAATAATTTTTAAACAAGGATTTTTTTCAATAAAGAGGGGTAACTATTAAGAGGCTGATTTTTTTTCAAAAAAAAGTATATGTTTTCATATAAAGGAAAATTTTGTAAAGAGCAAATATGTAAAAAAATTCAAAAAAAAATTATATAAGAGGTCAATTCTATTTATAATTGGGTGCATTTTGAATTGAATTCGACACCCATTTTATTTTATGGGAGGGTTTCAAATTTTTTTGAAAAATATTACTTATGTGGTGAATTTTCAAAGATCATAGAAGAAGAAAAATGTGGTGAAGTTTCAAATGTTTAAAATTTTATGAAAATATTGCATTGCCCCTTGACCTTACTAGGGGATACCATCCCCAAACCCTACCTTTAGAATTAAATATTCAAATAAAAAATTGGTGGGAAATTCATGGAAATCAAAACTACTATGTGAATGTTGCCTACAACATGGAAAATGGAAGCAACATAAATTCTTGTTGTAGTTTCATAATGCAGTTCCTCTCACCATGTTCACATTTTCAGGAATGTTAAGATTAGTCCTCACATGGGTGTTTAGGACTTAGGTGCTTCACATTATAATATAGTTTAATTAGTGTGTATAAATAATAAATTGGATTAAATAATACAAGTGATTATTACTTTAATAATAATCACATTAGAATAGGATTTTATAGGATTGTGAGAGATTTAGCGGATATATTGAGATATTTAGGGAGAGGCAATTGTGATTTTTGATAAGTAATAATTCCTTGTTTTTTAGAGATATTTTCACTAGATATGTAACAATTTTCTATTTAATAATATGTTAAATTTGAATTGATCAATGCATTTATGCATTGGGTCTTTGGTTCACTCAAAATATAGGGTGAAACCTACAAAAATAAGTAAATATATGAACTTGTTTTATATCAACATTAAAAAGAGAATTTTAATCATCAAAAATATTATCCTCATAATTATATTTATCATAAATTTAATTATATTTTACATTTACAATCATATTTTTATCATAAATACATTTTAATTATCAAGAATAGTAGGAGAAGTAGGAATTTCACTAGTAGTTGTCATTTTTTATTTCAAAGAAGCATGAGTACCAACCAATGAAGCTAAAGTAAATAATAAAACCAATCAATCTATCACTTCACCTTGTATGGTTTTTATATTTATCCTTATTGATGGTCATGATATGTAAACATGAGAAACATGAAATAAGTTAGGGTTGATGATAAAGTAATACATAAAGTACTTAAATCTAAAAATAAGATCTAACAAGTGTAAAATCATAAATTAGAGATGAAAATCAAAACTAAAAGGTAAATCACACCATAGTGGGATAAGTATTATGAAACCCTAGGTTATATGATCATTGGTATTAGGTTTACCAAAAAAACTTAACTATCTATGGTTTAGGTTTGATTGCACTATAAAAAATAAGCTAAAATAAAGACATAATGAAGATCTAAGTTGATACAATAAAAAACAATATTCAAATTTCAATTATGCCTTAAAATTAACTATAAGTACCATGAAATTATTGAATAAGAAATGAAAATTAAATATAAATTAATAATACTAAAACAAACACAATTGGTCACTACAAAGAAAATTTGGAACTATGAATATAGTCTAAAACTGACACAGAAAATGTTCCTCAAATATTGTTGTGATATTAAACCAAGTTAGAATCAATAGAGGATGATTGTGTATAGGTAAAAATTGGTATATGACTTATTATTTCTATGATATAATTAATATAGGTTCAATTTTGTCCTTAGATTATGTCTTATGCAACCCTTTTTGTCTTTTGTTTTTTTATGCTCTATAAATTTCATGGTTGTTACATGGATTGATATTGATTTAGATTCTCACTTCACTTTGTTGATTTTAAAAACATATCTCTTTGATTTTTTTCCTTTGATATTGACCTAATATTCAATAAATTTATGTATAAAATAGTGTGTGCATGTTAGTTGCCTTAGAAAAACTATTGATAAGTTATAACCACATATCTTGCATGCTTTAAATTAGGCCTTTGTGTAACTATAGTGTATATGATTGAATCCCAACCCAATGAGAGATATTAAATCACCTCTTCTTCTTAGATAATCTTAATTTAGCTATATACTTTATTGTGACCTTATTTTGTCACAAGATGTGATGTCACAATACTTTTAATGATGGTGATGTAATGTAGGCTTGATGTGTAAATTTTTTGGTTGAATGTGTTTGACTCTTGATAAGGCTTGATGATTATGCACCAAAAAAATGGATTTTAAGAAATTTATTTAATATTTGAAGATGTGTAATGGATTAAGATATATCTTTATGTGTAGGGATTCCTATGACACTTTGAACATGGGTAGACTCTAGAGCATGGTGATAATCAAAAGTCAAGGAATGGGTAATCGTGGAAAGGCAAAAAGGACCCACAAAAAGATGAGGTAAAAATTAGTGGAAGGCCAATTTTGACTAGGAAAAAATTAGTGGTCCATCAATCCTAGCCCAAAGGGTAAAAAGTCTTAGAAAAGATACCAAATATAATAAAGGATGATTAGATGGCATTGTGATGTTAAAAAATGATAGATCTGATGTGTATTTGAGTAAATCTAGATGGATCAAGGCTAATGAAACTCTAATGTGGGTGGAAATTCTTTTAAAGTGTCCAAATTTATATGAGTGACCAAGTGTGATAAATCATGATAAATATGTAATTTAAAAGGGTCTTGTACCAAAAATTAGGTATCTACAATTATCATATTCGATAAGATGTCAATTTTTGTTCTTTAAAGTGAAGAATTGATTTGTTAAATGACCCTTTCCTCTATGATATTCAAAATAAAAATCACTCTTATTGATTATGCATGGACTATCAATACATTTAGTAAATCATTTGTATTCCTTATGATGATAGACATTTTTTTTGCAAATGCTTAATATTATTGACTAGTTTCTCAAGATTATTCATATAAAAGACATTACCATTCAGATTTGATTATTCACAATAAAAATAACTCTTCTTAATTGTGCATGGAATATCAATACATTTATTAATATGTATGTTTTAAATTAATGAAGTGAGCTAAGATATTTTTAGGAAGATCATTAGTTTTAAAATTTGTAATCCTTATGATGATGCACATAGTTTTTATAGTTGTTTAATATTATTCACCAATTTCTCAAGATTATTCATTTAAAACATATTACCATTGAGACTTGAATCATTTTTGGCACTATAATATTAAATAACAATGACTTTATTAACTTCTTGCACATGATTCTTTCTATATCTCAAAAAACAAGTCTTTAAAATTTTAACTTTTATATCCTCGTGATTTTAAGCATTGAGATGCCCATGATCTACTTGGTATGGATATTCCATGACTTACAAGTCCTGAATATCCAAGATATATTTTTATTTAATGAATATTTACAATAATTATTTGTGTTATACCTTATTTTTACCTAAGCCTTGAACTATATATCCCATTTTTTCCACATGTGAGTCTAGATCCATATGTTTTCAAAGATATGTTTGAGTAAGAATAGGAGGTGTTTTGTTTTTATAAATATTTCAATAGTTATCCAACATAAAACCTTTACCCTTATCATCACAATATGGTGTATCATTAATCACATACAATAGAATAGGTTTTCCATAATACTAAGGGGAACAATGGAGTTGACCAATACCAAAGGTATGTGTGTCATCTCTATATTAACTTGTATCAATAAGAGTGAAGCTAATATTTGATAAATGTTTGTCAATATTATTGATTTTATAGTCATCCTCCTCATCATTAATTTGAGTGTTACTAAAATTATAAAATTGAAATGTGTGCACTCTATCTATTATAATAACTTAGTTAGGTACCGTAATAGATGGTTGTGGTAAATTGAGCTATAAAAACAATATTTTTATGGGTTATACCATCTTGTGAAACTAGAAAATAACATCATCTAAAATAAAATATATATTTAAACAAATTATATGTATCTATAAAATGTATATGGAACTACATTCATAGCATTAATTCATGGGCCATAAAGTAAAATATTATAGCTCACATCATTAGATATCACTTGAAATTCCATAGCTAAAGTTTATGGTCTAACAGTTATGTTCAGTATAATTATTCCCAAAACCTTCCTTGGTTGATTATCAAAAGTTTTTATAATCATATCTAAAGGTGTAATATAATGAGATCCAATCCCAAGTATGTTAAGAAATATATCAATACAAATATTCAATCTTGAACCATTGTCTATATGGACACATTTAACCCCTTTATCATGAATGATAAAATTTATATACAAGGGTAAGTGTTTTGTCTAAAATATATTTAGAACATAAATCCTTTATCTCACCCTTTTTTATGTAGAATCAAAGTGAATTCCTTTTTTCCCTATGGGGCAAGAAACTTTTTAATATTGATAAATGTATCAAATCTTAGTTTACCTTGAGTGGTTATTAGAACTGGATCCACTTTTTGATGAATATGAGTAAAATAAATAACAAAAATATATTATATTCTCACTATATTTCAAAATTTCAACAATAAAATCAAATTATCTACACTATCTATCATTTTTATGCTAGCTAAAGGGTGTTGTGTCACCAAGGTTTCAATTTTTATTAAAGAAAACCTAGACAATAAATTAAATAACTTGCAAGATATTATTAATAATGGTTATCCAATTAAAAATAAGTATTGATCAAGAAAATTTAGGACTCTAAGATGGGACCTATTAATTTTAAGTCTATTAGTGGTGGAGTTAATGATTTTATAGTTGGTAATACTATAATGGGACTTGATTATGTTGGGGGACTTGAATGTGTTGGGGGCCCTATTGATGATAAAATTACTATGAATATTTATAAATTTGGACCTAGATATTATGAGGGACCCAATGCTTATAACAAGGGACTTGATAATGATGTTGACAAAGAATAACTTGATGTTTATATATGTGTTACTTCTCTATATGTTGATATGGAAATGGACCTAGGCATTAGGGCTATATTGCCTTATGACATTTTTCATATAGTTTTTTGATATTATGTTGTAATAATTTGTTAGAGATATCTTTGTAAAGATGTAACTTGTGCTCAGTATTTGTATTTTTTTGTTTTATATGTGCTTTTTTGAGAGTTTCTACTTTACTCTTGGTACTTTATGTTGTCTGTAGTTGGACATATAATATTTTTTTGTAGATGCTCATCAACATAAAAAAAAACTAGAAAATTATGTTGGTTCAATATCATGTGGTACATAAATATTACACCATGTCCCATAAATCATATCCTTATAAATATTAATCCTTTGGATCAAGTCCAAGATATAAATTTTGACATGGGTATTTTTAAGTTGATCAGTATTATCATAATCATTGACCATATGCTCTAAGTCGAGGATCTTGAATAATTTTAAGATGTTTTTTTGGTTAACATCACCTTAAGGATGAGTATAAAGACGATCATTATATTCTATATCCATATATGTTATTACCACATCTACATAATAAGCCATCATACAAAAAACCACACAAGATATATCATTAAAGGGAGTAAAATCAAAGTTATCAATTTTAGATTTATTAATACATAAAACATCACTATGACATAAAAATACATCATTTTTAAAACCATAAACTAACATTTTATGATATATGTGAGGAAGGAAACATGTAATCATCAATAAATATTTACACAATAACCATATCACCAAGCCTAATTAAATAAAAAAGTTATGAATTTTCCATGTACATGTTATCATAGAAATAAATTTTATATATAGATCATATCCACCCATGATAATATGGAAGAAACACAAACATATACATAAGTTACCGAAGGAAATAGGGTCAAAGGTTAGAAAAGTTTCCATTATCCAAGTAATAATAAGCCTAATGATAAGGCACAATCAAGAGAGGGTTGATAAAAACCCAATAACATTTAAATATCAACAAAATCAGACAATATAGGGATAAGGATATTAAACCCTAAGGTTGTAATATCATAAAGACTGAGTTCAACAAAAAAAATTACTCAAAGGGCACATGAGTATTAAAATCACTATGCCAACTATGTAAAATAATGACATTATGTAAATTAGGTAGAATATAATAAATTATAGTAAATTATACCTACCTAGTGTATAAGAGCAAGAGGATTAATGTAATTCAAAATATAAAGGATAAATGAAAATTAAAGAGATGGTAATGGAGAGATGAATACGTGTTTCTAAATTATTTGGATTGTGATAGTAGATTAAAATGTAGAAAATAGAGTCATAAAATAGTGTAGATTGAAATCCATAAATAATACTATGTTTTTTAACATTTACCACTTTTAGATTGCTATGAAAAGGTTCAGACTAGTTTTATATTACTCTAAAAATGTGAATCTCATATAATGTGGAAAATCTGATTTGAAAATAGCTCTATAAATCCTCATAATTTGAAATTTCCTAGAAGCCTTTAATAATATATGCACAAAAGCCTTTCTCATATTTTCAATAAAGTACTCATAGATCTCAAAATCTTCTCTCTTTTGATATAACTCTAATATGTCCTCAATACCTAGCTAAACTTTCAAGACAAAAGAAAATGTGAAAATTTATTAGCATAGGCCCCCTTAAGGGTTGTAAATACATATTAGTGATGAGAATCAAGGCTCAATGTAGTTCTAGTGCATGTGAGTGTCCCTTCCCAATAAGTGAAAGATGCCTCCATATAATATACATATGATAATCAATGATATTATATGTTATTTCACTTGGGCCTTATTTTTGTATAAATATGTAGAAAATGAAATCAATATAATTTATTTTTAAATGTCATCTTTAAAAACATAAAATATAATAAATACAAGCTCATGAACTTGTTCTTGAAATGCCTTATGATGTTATATATACAAACTTCTCAAATTGAAATTAGGGATATATTGGCATGAAAGTTGGCACAATAAAATAGTTAAAATCCAATAAAAATGAGGCCACATGATGGGGAAAAGGAACAAGGGCCAAGGGGCCCACACAAGCAAACTGACCACTTTTGACCTGCTCTAAAATAAATCAAGCCACTTTCAAAATAATTTGAAAAAATGTAAAAAAATTAGAAACAATATATTAAGATAAATGATGGGGATCCCCAAGCATAGACAAACATAAAAGAGAGAGAAAATAGAATATAAAGAGAAGCATAGGGACACACAAAGAGCAAATGAGAAGTGAAAACACAATAAAAAATGATAATAAGTACTTAATTTAAACTAAGGATCCATATGTATAAAATCATGATAATAAAAATGCAATTACAAGCTTTGTACCAGAATTAAATGTGTACAACATGATTGTGTGTGTTTACATTACTTGACTATACTATGTGATATTGCATGTTTGGTTAAATGATCTACATCATGCATGTTATTACTTTTGGTATATATGCTTAGTGCCTACATTTCCTATTTTTATGTTTCATTGTTATAGCATGTCTATATTGAGGTATCTTATTGCTTTGGGGCATATCACTTGTCTTTCTTTTTGTGTTTCATTGGGTCATATCGCTTTTCCCTCATTGTCTATTTCATTAGGAAATATCACCTACCTTTCCCTTTCCATTCCATTGATTATATTGCTCCTACTTTAACATTTTAGTATTAGGTTATTGCTGAGCTTTGATGATGACATATTTCTATTATTCTCTTCATGTGTTTATATTTTTATTTCAATATTATTACAACTTTTATTTTTATATATATTACACATGGCATGTGTAATCATTTTATTTTAATATGAATGATATGTAGGAAAATCTCTCACCTCAAAATGTGGGAATATAGTCAACTTATATTATCTTTATTGCATGTTGTCAATAAGTTATAAGATTCAAGAGGTTATAGAGATTCTCAAGACGTTACATAAAGGTTCTAGATGTTTTCTTCTTTAGCCAGGAAGTAGATTTTTTCACTTGATGGGGTTTGCATGATCCAATTTTTATAAGTTTCACCACATGTCAAGGGTATTTGGGCCCATGATATTTTAATACTTTTCAAAGACACCAATATGGCTCACACCATCAAGTGTATTCATTCCTACTATTTATTTTATTTATTTATTTTATTTGATTACATTACTATAAAATTTTCCAAACATTGATCTACTTTCAAACATGCAAGTTTGTTTATAGGTACACTTAAGATGTTGACATAGGAACACTGATAATCATTCACGAACCCTCAATGGAAATTAAAACATTCATACAAATAGTAAGGTGACATGGTTTTTTTGTTTTACAAGTTGTTAGGGTTGGACTCTATTATAAGGTAACCTCTCTCCTTTTATTGTCTTTTAAATCACTTTCATATCTAGAATTAATTTCAAGTATAAATTAAAATTAACACTATAAACACATCAAAAATAATATCCACCCTTGTTTGTTTTAATTTAATGTATATGCACACACACAATAAAGGGGAGGAATTATGTAGACATCTAATTTTGGTACAAGACTTGTAATTTTAAGGTTATTATCATGTTTTCATTTATATGGGTTATTGATTCAAAGTATACTCTTATTGAAGCATTTTCCATTTGTGTTGGACCTCACATAGCCTTTCATTATATTCATTCATTCATGAACATCTTCAGAACTATCATTTTTTTTCCTCGAGATATTGTAGACACTAAAATATAGTATAAGACACTTGAAAATGCCAATTTTGACTTATCTTTACCATACATGACTTGTGTGTACATTTATAAATCTTGCATGCCCTTCTCTCTCATCATATCTTCTCTATTTTCTAGGACTCACCTACATGAATTTTATATTATGTGTGTAATCTACTTATTATCATACTTAGACTATTTCTCCATCATTAGATCACTATTCATGTTTTCTAGACATGTCTCCCCATACTCATATATCTTTGTATTTCCATAACCATCCACCTCTATTATACTTATCTACATGCTAAATAAATGTCATTTTCAAAATTAAAATCATATTTATAGGTTAACTCATACATTTCACATGTTGTGGCATGATAAATTCCCCAAAGAGTTAACTATTAATACACAATAGGTCTAATCCTATTATCTATCTCTCAATCATCTAACACATATCAAGATAATTGTTAACTAAATTTGACCCTAAAGGTCAAATTGGGCCCCCTATATGTAAAAACTTGATTTTTAAAAGTTTTATGGATCTAATATTTTGTCATGGGGTATGTTATAATCCATTTGATGTAATTTCATCTCATATTAGCCTTCATCATTAGTTTTTTTAATTGTTATGTCTTTTAGAGTCATGTTGGGGATCATAAATGCAATTGGAAAGGTTTTCAAAGTGTCCAAGTGTCTTATATTCCTTTAAAACATCCAAAGATTCATATTACCTATTAATAATGTTATTCCCATCTGAATCTTGTAGGTTATCTAACTAAAAATCAAGAAACCAATTGAAAAGGGAGGAGTTTGGCACTTGTTAGGCCTGTGAGAGAAGGTGACACATGGGATAAGGTCAAGTAATGTCTCTTAAGATTCCTAAAACTCAATTCCACATTTTAAATTCTCTAAAACTACAATAAAAGTTCAAAAATTATTATGCTCCTTCTTCACCCTTCTAGACACACTGAAGTGGTCAGTAGGCTTATGCTTGGTATGACCAATTGAGGAGGTTTAAGACCAAATGCCTCTATGAGGTTGAATTAAAATTAGAGATATCCATTTCCATAAAAATATTTCAAGTATTTTCCAACCATTATTTATGAATCATCTCTAACAAGTTGACTATGTTTTCTGCTCACTATTTCATGCACCCTATAGGTTTTGCTTTGGTTTGGATGATTTTGTACAATCCAGATATTATAATTGACTCCATATGATATGTAAATATTCACATAATTATCTCCATTCTTTTTTTATTTTTTCAAAGTATTTTTATAATTAAATTATCTCAAGTTTGCATATTGCTCTCATTGCGAATGATAGGTATGTTTCTAACATTTTCATATCTTCATGATTTGATAATTGTTTTTGAAGGTGATTATAGGTTTATTTAAAATATTTAAATGACATATAAATTCCCTCACCTCTCAATATCCTTCCCCAAATCAATATTCATGAAATTTTAGTCACAAGCACCATGCAATTATTTGGCTCCATGATTCGCATGCATAGTCAACTAATTGAGTTGGGTTAAGGATTTTAACACATCCATGAAGTTATAAATATGGTATTAAAAGGTTGAATAAATTTTCATGGTAGGAACAATAAATAAATAATTTCACTTGTTAGAATAATTATTGTGATAATCAATACATTACTTCTACACAGCCTCCTACCATTAATGCACATATACAAGTGCTCTCATGGAGAAAATCATGTTGGAAGGAAGTTTTTGAGTTAAGGAAGGTATTTTATAATGTAAATAATATATTTTAAATATTTTAGATAGGATTAAAATTTATTAAATGGTAAAAACAATGCACATTATCTACACTTGCACTTACTACCTATATATGAAAATGACCACCTACTGGTGGTAAAATTTATGTTGATTAGAGAAGTTTTGATATGTTTGGGAGATTCTATGAAGTTTGTGGGATTGTTTGATAATATTAAAAATATTCTTGAATCCTTAATTTTATAGGTGAGAGTGAAAATCACTTCTAAAGGTAAGGATTATAAATTTAGGACCTTAATCCCTAAAAGCACAAAATAAAGAACCTCGCCATTTAGTTGATAACTGACAACAAGGTTACAAGGACTTTTGATGCATCTACATGATTATATTTTTTAGTCTTAATACAAGAGGACTCTAAAAATTTTATATGGTAGATAATCAGTGTAAATTGGTTTTTGGGAGACCCAAAGTTGTGCTTTTATGCGCTAAACACCGTTAGTAACACCTACAAATTTTGAGCTCTAAAGAAGGTCTCTATCACCCAAGTTTGTAAATGTAACATATTTCCATGATGAAATGATATTATCATGTGAAAATTGCATATAAAAAATCATGTATGATCTAAAGGATCATTTAAATAGGTTATAACATTGTATTTTGAGTCTCGTACATACCTACAAGTGTCTCACCTAAAATGTTGGTATTTAGTGGACTATGAAGTCTTGCATATGCATATCATGAGCTTAGATATGGAAAAATATGAACATAGATACAATTTTTATATCAAATTTTTTTATAATACAACATATTGTTCCCATGAGTTTTATGACATAGGTGTCAAAGATGGAAGTCACCTACAGTACCCCACACAATCAGCTATAGCTGACTATGAGGGGTAGAAAGGCAAGGGATTGGGTTTTTGATGTGTTATAACCTATAAAATATGGTAAAAATGAATTAAAACAAGTACCAAATGGCCCTAAGTTACTCTTCATAAGTTTTTAGACACTTTCCTCAAGCTCAAAAATCATGGTCACCTACAGGTGCCCTTCTAAGACAAAACATAGTCAGGAGATAAAATTCAATTTTGTGAGTTCAAGGTGAATTTAAAGGGTATATAGAGAGTTAAAATGATTAAACATACCTATATAACCTTCATAAATACCATTATGATCTCCATAATATTTTGACAATTTAAAACAAGCTTACACATATTTCTTAAGCTCCTATGAGCACCTACAGCTGAGTGTTTAGTCTTGAAGAAGGTAAAGAGATGAAAATGCTATAAAAGAGAAAGAAGGAATGAAAATAGATTAAAATTTATTAATTATAGGTTAATAATTTTTTTTAAATACTAAAATAATTATTTCAAGTTGATCATCTACTCTTTATACTAGTCCAAGGGTGACAGACCGTACAGTTGCACTAAGAAACTCATGTTGTTCAATGGATAAGGATGAAGAATCTAAGGGAGAAGAGTAGTTTTTGGTGAGTGTTAAGATTATTAAGCATGAATTTAATATGGATAAAAATTTTAGGTAACATAATCACATTGGATTTAGCCTTGATAATTCATTCTTAGGTGAAAGTGAAAAATGCAAAATACATTCCTTTTTGGAGGTCTTTTTTGGACAAATTAAGTTGGTTAAGTGCCTAAATGGGTGAGTCTGACTTAGAAATTTATTAAATATATTTATTATGACCTAATAAAACTCATAAAACCTTAAATTTTCCTTGAATTATAGGGATATACCTCACTATTTTACCTTAGAGGTCAGCCAGTCAGGAAAATCAAGATTTTGGCAAAACAAGCAAATGATGCCAAAATGAGTAGGAGACATAATAGGAGGCTTTGGAGACCTTAGGTAACATATTTATAGGTGTATTTAAGTTTAATTTTTTATATTAAACACTCATAAAATCTTATACTTCTTAAAATGGTCAAAACTCTCTTACACATAGCTCAACCAAGTAAGCTCCAACTAGGCCTAGTTGGTAAGTGAGAACAAGAGATGGAAGGAGTATTTAGAGGGTTGTATGGCGACTCAAGAATTTTAATGAAATAAAAAAAAACATAATATACCTTTCATATAATTATGAAACTTAATATTATTATCTAAACTCTCAAGGTTGTAGGTAGGCTTATTAGGCATGATTAAGCCTATAGCCCAAATGAAAGGTCAATTCAACTTACAACCTTGGCAGAGCACTCCAACATATTAGAGGATGTTTATGAAGTAATTTAATATTTTTATAAGCTTATAACTTGTAGATAAGTCACATATAAATCCCCTTTTGGCTCAGAGATAGTCCAATCCTACAAGAAATGGAGAAAAGAGCTCAATAAGGCAACTTTGAGTGCTCACATCTCCTTAGACACTATGCATGGAGATCCAAGAAGTTTGGAGATGTTAAAAAAGATATTGAACATTCATCTTATACAATTATTTTTTAATTATAACGTTTCATCTCTATGAACAAATATTAAGAGCCTAAAGTACTCAAAACCCTTGCAAACCTTGGATAAGGACCCGATTGGGAAAACAAGGAAGGAAATGCATCCAAATGGACAAGAATGGCTTGGGAAATGCTTTGATCTTATAAATAAATATATAGAGACCATTCCCATCCAATTTATTTGTTCCCTGTCTATACAAATAGGGTTAAAAAATTCTTTTCTTAAATATTTTGTGCATTGTGCAGGTTTTAGGAGGTTTCAAGAGATGAAACCAACTTTAGGAGGAATCTAGAGACTTATTTTATCCACTATGGTCATCATCCTTCATAAAAAATCCAAGTTTTTCTAATATCTACTTCATCTTAGCTATTCAAAATTGGCATAGTGAACATGATGGTGAGAATTATGATAACTTCAAGTGAAAGCCTTTTTAAGGAGAACTTGAGAAATTTAAGGTCATGAAGGGTTTTGCCAAGTGTCATCCACTCCCTTATATTTATTTTCATGAGAAACTAAAGATATTTTAGAGCCCAAATGTGAGGGGTGACTAAAAAGGGAGTTTTTTTTGCTACAAATAGTGATGTCCCACTTTTAAAAGATTCCAAGTGATTAGGAATACAACCAATGCATGGAGAAGCATGTATGAAACCCTTCCCTCTTAGTCTAATCATTAAACCTATCCCTAGTTAGTTTTAGGATGTTCAAATAGGGGTGAATGATGAAGGTAGTTTTTTGAGCCATTAGAAGGAATTTCATGCCACCTTTTAGGATTTTCATGCTTTGGAGTGACACTTGTGCTTACTAACTTTGCATGATCAGTTTCATGTTATCTTCCCATGCACATATAATTCCTTTTCTCAGCTTTTCACTTATCCTTGTGACTTTTGGACTTCTTTCTTATCTCTTTTCTCTCAATTTATGTAAGAACTAGCCATTTTGGGCTTTGTAAAATATGGTCCACCTAAGTATGGTAAAGCCCTGATCATTTGCATACCATAAGATAAATAAATACTAATAATTTTACCTCTTTTATGACTATTCATAGTGTGTTTACTTGAATGATTAATGTTTTTTAGTGATGATTATTGTTTATTTAGCATTGTTGTCTCATTTTCATAACTATTTGTAGTTTGAAAGATTGTTTTTTCAAGTCATCTGAAGTTTTCTATGAAGTGTCAAGGTTGAGTAGGTTAGTATATTAAAATAGTGCCATTATATGCCTCTTGTCTAGTCCTCTTATCCTAAACTTTAATCACAACCTCATAATGAAACACTAATGTGAGAAGATTCAAATTAGAGAAGTGTATGCCTTGTTAGTTGCTTGGTTTCATGTGTGACATGTAGATGATTGGTAGTCATCAATAAATTTGGTGTATCACCTCATTTAGGATAATTTACTTTCATTTGTATATCCCTTTTCCTTGAAAACATAGGTGCAGTAGTGATCTATAAGTGGTGTATCAAGGGAGTTAGCCCTATTTAGAGATTCACCTCATTCTTAGGCTACCCATAACCTAGAGGTGTTTCAATTATGCCACTTGGATAAGTAAAGATGAGACATCTCCTCAAAGGATGAAAATATAAGTGACAATGGTTTTTGGCACACCTGGTGGGACTCATTGTCCAAGAAGTTGAAATATTTTTGGTGTTGTCTTTCAACACATCAACCTTTGGAGGCATCTATCCAAGCATCAATGGTGACTCTAAATTTATATCAGTTGGTAAAGTATCCCAATTTTTCCTTTGAATATTTTTGGTAATGTTTTTATTTGTGTTCTTGCTTCCCAATGAAGTTGCATGGCTAGTTTTGGTGTTAAGCAGTATTTTACACAAGTTGGTGAGGTATCTCAAGCTTATAGCATTACCTATCAACAATTATATGATTCTCATCAACCTTTTAATGATCCTTAATGACTCCAATATGACCCTTATCAACCTTTTCATGAGTTGTATTAGTCTTATAACTAGCCTTCTCAATATCTTGTTCCTCCTAGTCAACCTAGTCACTTCTCAAATCAATCCATTTCAACCTTTAAGAAAAATCTCTTGGGATATGAAAGGTCCATGATATATCTTGACACACAAATGGTACATGGTCAATATATTCCTATTTATCTCATTCATAATGTGAGAGATGCATTAGAGTTGGTTAAAAGAGAGTGGGCACCTATTGATAGAGCAAATTAGCAAAGGCTCATAAGTGACATGTTTGATGTGAGTGGCCTAGTCTCATCCTTAAAAGATAAGCTAAGAATTCATGAGGAATAGCCTCACCAAGTCTATCATCCGTCATATTAACCTTCTCAATATTTATATTAGTTCTACTTGAACCGTACTCATGAACCTAATCAAGCTTGTCAAAGTCATATTTTTCCTAATCAACTAGAAGAGAGAGTTGGAAAGACAAACCTTGTTTTTAAAGCAAATCTTGATAGGAAAATTGAGTTGGATAATGAATAAATATATCTTATGACTAAATTAATTGTAATTTAAGCCATCATTTCCCTCCCCCATTACATCCCCACCTCAATAAGAGACTTATAGATATGAAATCCCAATTTGGAGACAAGGTGGAGAATTCAATCCTAAAGAAATCCCAAGTTTCTTAAGCAATTTATCCACTCCTAAAAATTCATCACTAACTCAAGAAGAGACTCATAATATTAACATCCTAAGTTGTTATAAGGTATTGGAATCATGGGAAAAGAAAGGGGATAAAATCCTAGATAAAGAGTGTGAATTTGAGAAAGAGCTTGATCCTATGTAAGCCCCTCCCACCCTTCCTCAAGAGACCTCTTGTTTTCCATGTCAGCCCTCTTGTACTCCTTATCTTCATAATGATGCCTATAAACTTCAAAAGATACTTTTCCAAGATAACCTAGGCAAAAAAATTAAAGAGTTAGAGTCAAGAATGAAAGTGTTAAGTCAAGGTGTGATGGAAGGTTTAGAGCCAAAAAAAGATCCTATGCCTAAACACACCCCATATAACATTCCTCAAGAGAGTTCTAAAACTCAATCACATTTAAATAAAGTTATTTTCAAATGGAAGGAAGAAAACCAAGCTATTTTATCCCAAGGTTTGCTTCCCCTTCCTCAAGAACTCCCAAAAGAATCCCCTGCAATTCATTCTCAATCTGATGTTAAGTTCTATGTTCTACCTCCACCAACTAGTTCATCTTGTCCTCACCATATCACCCTTTTCCTTGATATACATATGGTGTGGGAACCTAAATAGGATTATTTGGTTGATAATAATTTAGAACTCTTGCTTGAAGAAAATATATCTCCTTGGTAACTTCATTGGACTAGGTCACCTAATTACAAAATGGCTAGCATTAGCATCACCAAGAAGGAGAAAGAAATTAAGGATATTTCAATTCTTAAGAAGCAAATTCAGGTTATGATAGCTGATATACAACTTAATAGACCTCTAGAGGTTCTAAATGTTAAAGAAGAGGTGATTTCTTGTGTTGAATATTTGTATTGTGTTGATATTGAATAATGTTTTCCTTGTGTTGAAAAAGAAGAAATCATCATTGATTCTTCCATCACTATCCAAGATATCATATATGGGAAATAAAAAGTCTCTAATCAGCCTTGGTATGACTTGTTTTCAATCATTGGAGTAGGTTATATTCCTCTTCAAGGAGTCTATGATCTATTCAAAAATGGAGAAGGTAGCCTTGACACTCATGTGGGTATACAAAGAGGAAGCAACTTTTCAAATGTGCCCTTTCAAGAGTAATATGCATCCTATGATGATATGTTTGAAATAATCAAAATGGGTTATCATCCTCTCAACCAGTTGGGAGAAACATATCAACTTTTAAAGGATAAAATAAACTTTTATTTTCCTCAATCTTCCAAAGAATAAGAAACCACTCCTCTTGAAGTTATGCCTACCAAGAAGATAAAAGTTGATCATGAGATGAAGAGAGGGAAGTAGTATGAGGTATGTGTACAAGTTCAATAGGAATACATTTAAATTAGAGACCTATTTAAGGATGTTCTACTTGAGAGTAGATGAAGTGAAGTGCAAAGGAATAAGTTTGATCTACCAAGCATCCAATCCAAAGAGCAACATGGTTGGCACTATGACTCATCTCATAAAGAAGAATATTCAAGAAAATTTCCCTTCTATCCTTGAAAGGAGGTATGCTTAATTTCTAGTTATCCATAGTTGTTTATTTTCTATTTTCCCTAAGTGCTTTGAGCACACATATGTGTTTGCTTTGCTTTATGTGTGTCCTTTGTTTTGTGTGGTTGAGGTAATTAGTTTTCTTTTCTTAGTCAAATCCTTGTTGTCAAGTTTCAAGTCTTCTTGTTTTTTCTTAGACTTTAGATGACTCCCTAAGCCCATGGATAGGATAAGGCTATTGATCTTTAGTATAGCAGGCATACTACCCTTTTGAGTCACCAATTTGTTGACCAAATTTGACCCTGTAGGTCAAATTGGGCCCCCTATAGGTAAAAACCTAACTTTTAGATGTATTTGGGTATTTCATACTCTATTTGATGTAATTTTATGTCATATTAGCCTTGGTCATTAGTCTTTTTAATCATTATGTCTTTTAGAGTCATTTTGGGGGTCATAAATGTAAGTATCATGGTTTTAAAGGTGTCTAAGTGTCTTATTTTCCTTTAAAACATCCAAATATTTATAATCCCTATCAATAATGTTAGTCCCATCTGAATCTTGTAGGTTATCTAACAAAAAATCAAGAAACCAATTGAAAAGGGAGGAGTTTGGCACTTGTACGAGCTACGAGGGAAGGTGACACATGACAAAAGTTCATGGAATATATCTTAACATTATTAAAACTCAATTCCAAATTTAAAATGATCTAAAATTTCAATAAAATGTCCAAGACCATTTTTTTCCTTCTTCACCCTTCTAGACACACTAAAGTGGTAAGTAGGTTTATGCTTGGTACGACCAGTTGAGGAGGTTTAAGACCAAATGACTTTGGGAGGTGAAATTAAATTTATATAGATACATTTTTGTAACAATATTTCAAGTAGTGTTTAACCATGCTTTATGAATCATCTCTAACAAGTTGATTGTGTTTTTTTGCTCACTATTTCATGCACCCTATAGGTTTTGCTTTGGTTTGGATGAATTCATATAATACAGCTATTATAATTTACTCTAGAGGACATTTAAATATTCACATAATTATCTCTATGATTTTTTAGTTTTTCAAAGTCTTTTGATAAGTAAATCATCTCAGATTTGCATATTACTCTCATTAGGGATGACAAGCTTGTTTCCAACATTTTCATATCTTCATGATTTTATAATGGTTTATAAAGGTGATTATAGGTTAATTTACATTTTTTAAATTCCCTCTCAATCTCCTTCCCCAAATAAATCTTCATGAGATTGAATTCACAAGCACCATGCAGTCAATTGGCTCCATGACTATCATGCACGATCAACTAATTGAGTTGGGTTACAGCTTTTAACATGTCCATGGAGTTATGACTATGGTATTTAAAGTTTGAATAAATTTTCATGGTATTAAAAATAAATCAATCCTTTCACTTGTTATAATAATGACTATGATAGTCAATATAGTACTTCTACATAGTATCCTACCATTAATGCACATATATAGGTGCTCTCATGGATAAAATCATGTTAGAAGGAAGTTTTTGAGCTGATAAAGGTCCTTGATAATGTAAAGAATATATTTTAAATATTTGATATAATAATAAAACTTATTAAAATATCAAAACAATTCACATTTTCCACACTTTCACTTACTACCTATATATTAAAATGACCACCTACAGGTGGTACTAGCAAAAAATTGAGAATGTTGATTAGAGAAGTTTTGATATGCTTGGGAGTTTCCATGAAGTTTTTGGGATTTTTTGATACTATGAAAAATATTATTTAATCCTAAATTTTATATGTGAGAGTTAAATTCACTTCCAAAGGCAAGAACTATAAATTCAAGACCGTAATCCCTAAAAACACAAAACAAAGAACCTCACCATTTAGTTGATAACATAAAATAGGGTTAAAAAATATTTTTATGCATCTATATGATTATGTTTTGTATTATTAATAAAATATAATGACTGTAAAAAGTTTAGAGGGTAGATAATTAGTGTAAATTTGTTTTTGGGAGACCCAAAGTTGTGTTTTTATGCACTAAACACAATCAGTAACACCTACAGGTTTTGAGCTCTAAAGAAGGTCTCTAGCACCCAAAGTTGAAAATGAAACATATTTCCATGATGGAATGGTCTTATCAGGTGAAAATTTAATATAAAAAATCATTTATGATCTAAATAATCATTTAAAGAGGTTAGAACACTATATTTTGAGTCTCATACACACCGACAAGTGTCTCACCTGAGATGTTGGTATTTAGTGGATTGTGAAGTCTTGCATATGCATATCATGAGTTTAGATATGGAAACATATAAAATTATATAAACTTGTTATCTCACAATTTTTTCTAATACCTCATATGGTTCCCATGATTTTTATGACATAGGTGTTAAAGATGGAAGTCACCTACAGGACCCCACATAGTCAGTTGTAGCTAGCTATGAGGGGTAACAAGCCAAGGGATTAGGTTTTTGATGTGGTATAACCTAGGAAATATGGTAAAAATGAATTTATTAAATTAAAAAATGTCCCTAAGGGATTATTTGGAATTTTTTAGATAATGTCCTCAAGCCCAAACAAGCATGGTCACCTACAGGTGCCCTTCCAAGACACAAAACATAGTCAAGAGATAAAATTTAGTTTTGTGAGCTCAAGGTGCATGTAAAAGGTATATGGAGAGTTTAAATGATGAAAAATACCTATAACACCTTAATCAGGACCATTATGGTCTCTATAATCTCTTGAAAATGTAAAAAAAGCTTACATAGATTTCTTAAGCTCCTATGACCACCTACAGTTGAGTGTTTAGTCTTGAAGAAGGTAAAGAGATGAAAATGCTAAAGAAGAGAAAGAAGGTTTGAAATAAGATTTAAAATTATTAATTATATTTTAATAATTTTTTTAATCATACTCCAATACTTCTTTCAAGTTGATCATCTTCTCTTCATACTAGCCCAAGGGTGACAGTCCATACAGTTGCACTAAGAGACTCGTGTTGCTCAATGTGTAAGGATGAAGAATCTAAGGGAGAAGAGTGGTTTTTGGTGATTTTTAATATTATTTATCATTAATTTAATATTTTTAAAATGTTTATATAACCTAATCACATTTTATTTATCCTTGAGAAGTCATTCTTAGGTGAAAGTGAAAAATGCAAAATATAGTCCTTTTTGGAGGTCTATTTTAGACAAACTAATTTGGTTAGGTGCCAAAATGGGTGAGTTTGACTTATAAATTTTTTTAAAATATTATTTATTACCTAATAAAACTCATAAATCCTTCACATTTTCTTTAATTTTATGGATATACCTCACTATTTTATCTCAGAGGTTAGCTAGTTAGGAAAATCAAAATTTTGGCAAAATAAGCAAATGATGCCAAAATGAGTAGGAGACATAACAAGAGGATTTAGAGAGCTCATAAAACATATTTTTAGTTTTAATTAAGGTTAATTGGTGATATTAAACACTCATACAATCTCAAACTTCTTAAAATGGTCAAAACTCTCTTGTACACAGCTCAACCAAGAAAGCTCCAACTAGGCCTAGTTGGTAAGTGAGAAGAAGAGATGAGGAGTATTTGGAGTGTTTTAGGGTGAATTTTTAAGATAAATGACATCAAAAAAAACATAAGATAAATTTCACATAAATATGAAACTCAATAGGGTGATATAAACCCTCAAGGTTGTAGGTAGGCTTGTTAGGCATGGTTAAGCCTAGAGCCCAAAAGAAAGGTCAGTTCAACTTACAACCTTGGTAGAGCACACCAAAATATTAGAGGATGTTTATTAAGTCATTTAAAATGTTTATAATCTTATACCTTGTATATAATTCATATATAAATACAATTTTGGCTCAGAGATAGTCCAAGCCTACAGGAAATGGAGAAAAGAGCTTGCTAGGGCAAATTTGAGTGCTCACATCTCTTTGGACACTATACATGGAGATCCAAAAAGTTTGGAAATGTTAACAGAGATATTAAACATTGATATTGTTCAATTTTTTTGTAATTATAATGTTTCATCTCTATGAACAAATCTTAAGATCCTAAATCACTCAAAACCCTTACAAACCATGAATAAGGACCTGATTAGAAAAACAAGGAAAGAAATGCATCCAAATGGACCATAATGGCTTGGGAAATCCTTTTATATTATATAGTACTCTATAGAGACCATTATCATCCATTTTTATTATTCTCTATCTATATAGATAGGGTACATAATTTATTTTCTTGACTATTTTTTACATTGTGTAAGTTCTAGGAGGTTTCAAGAGATGAAATCAACTTTGGGAGGAAGCTAGAGACTTATTATAACTCACTATGGTCATCTCACGATTTATCAAAAAACCTAAGTGTTCCTACTATCTACTTCATCTTAGCCATTCAAAATTGGCATAATGAACATGATGGTGAGAAGTGTGAGAACTTTAAGTGGAAGCCTTTTTAAGGTGAACCTGAGAAATATAAGGCCATGGAGGGTCTTTCCAAGTGTCATACACTCTATTTTATGTATTTTCATGAGAAATTGAATCCAATTTTTATTCCAAGTGTGAGGAGTGATTGAAAAGGGAGTTTTTTTAACTACAAGTAGTGATGGCTCACTTCCAAAATATTCTAGGTGATTAGGAATGCAACTAATGCATGAATAATCATGTCTACAACCCTTCCCTCTCATCATAATAATTAGACCTATCCATAGTCAGTTTTTGGACATTCAAATAGGGGTGAATGATGAAGCCTATTTTCATGATTTAGAGTAACACTTATGCTTCCTAACTTTGCATGATCAGTTAACATTTTCTTTTCATGCACATGTGACTCCTTTTCTCAACTTGTCACTTGTCCTTATAACCTTTGCACTTATTTCTTATCTCCTCTCTCTCAAGTTATATAATAAATAGCCATTTTGGCATTTTTAAAATATGGTCCACTTGAGTATGGTGAATCCCTACTCATTTACATATCATAAAATCAATAAAGACTATTGATTTTACCTCTTCTATAACTATTCATGTTGTGTTCACTTGAATGATTAATCCTACTTAGTGATGACTAATATTTCCTTAGAATTGTTCACACCTATCTGTAACTTGAAAGATTCTTCTTGTAGGTCATGTGAAGTGTTCTATGAAGTGTCAAGGTTGAGTGGGTTAGTCTATTCAAATAGTATCATTTTAGGCCTCTTGTCTAGTCCTCCTAGCTTAAACTTTCATCACAACCTCATAATGAAATACTAATGTGAGAAAATTCAAATTAAAAAAGTGTATGCCTTATTAGTCTCTTGGTCTCATATGTGACATGCAGCTGGTTGGTAGTCATCAATCAATTTGGTGTATCACCTCTATTAGGATAGTTTACTTTTAGTTTTCTCTCCCTTTTCCTTACATGAATAGGTGTAGTAGTGACCTAAAAGTGGTACATCAATAGAGCTATCCCTATCTATAGATTCACCTCATTCTTGGGCTACCCACATCCTAGAGTCGTTTCAATTGTGCCATTTAGATGAGGAGAGTTGAGACATCTCCTCAAAGGGTGAAAATCCAAGTAATAACAATAACATCCTTACACATTTTCACATTGATATGGATTGTCCTAAACTTCCCAAATTAGAAATTAGTCAGAAGGATTAGGCCCTAACCAAGTCTAAATCATATAATTCAAGTCATGTTTTCCCATTATCAAGTATTAAAATATATATTATAGGTTCCATCTATTTAGAGGATCACTAATGTACACATACACTTTAAGTGAAGATATACGTGTGGTTTTACTTCTATAGTTGGATTATTATATACATAGGTAGTGTTTATCCATTCTTTGGAAAGTGGTTGGGGTCATCTCAACCTATCAATCTTCCCTATTTTTATAGGTTAACCTAGTGTCAAAAGTGGAACTAGGGTTTCAAAGTGAAGGAGACAAGGTTATGGTTTCCATAAACACAATGAGTGATTAATACAACACAAAATGATGATTTATCAGTAGGAACAATGACCTTTTACAAAATAGTGAGGCACGATATACAAGGATGAATTTGGTAGATTTTAGATGCATATGTCTGACATAGGCATCTAGAGGTTGATAGACTTATGCAGGCAAAACTAGCCATTTAGTTTCTTGATCTAAGTATCTCTTGGTCTATTTTCAATCCTTTCTAACATATACACATAATCTTAAACCTGTACAAACCAAAACAAGCTAAGTACATTAATACCTTAGTTTATTTCTCTTTAGAGTAAATTGTAATAATTAAATTATACTCTAGTGTAGCATTTAGATCTACTTTAATTTAGATATATCTTAAAAAATTGAATATTCAAAGTTTTTTCTTATTATATCACATTAAATAAAAAATAACATAAGATAGATATTCACCAACACTCTTGTAAACTCATTATTCTCTATTTATTTAGCATTGATCACATTGAGTGTTATCAGAATAGTCTAATAGTGATCTGACCATTGTGGACCATTCTAATTTCATCATGTCAGTTATAGGTCATTTATTCCATTTCATCATGTTTCATTATGCCATGATTATTAGTTTTCATGTTTCCATAATATCATATTAGACATAAATAAGGTCCTAATTTAAATTTAATAGGTTCATATATACACAAGTAACTTAATACATTTTTAAATAACCCACAGACTCTTTTATTTTAGCTCTATAAGGAGTAGGGTCCCCATTTAAAAAAACCCACCTTTACCAATACTAAAAAATTATACATTTTATACATCACATATTGATCATAACTTGTTTCAATTATAAGGAAGACAACTATATATCTCATGTATTGATTTCCTTTTATTACATTATAGAAGTGTTGTTACATACTTGTATTAAAATGGCATTGCATTAGTGAAAGACCATGTAATACTTGATCTAGTTGCATATTACATCTCATATAATAGGTATAAGGGATAGGATTATCATATACATATATCTAATTTTTGACATACATGATTACTAATTTCTAACCTGTCACAAAGTAGGGTTTAGCTAAGTAGGCCCTTAAAACCCCAAAATATTAATGTCTTTCTAGGTTTTATTGGCACAAATTAGGGTTTTATCAAATGATAAATCATTATAGAAAAATTTTATCACAATTAAAGTATCTAAGATAGGTTTATATAGAGTATATGTATATGAATGGATTTACAAAGTTTCATATCTATTTAATCAACATAGCCATTGTCAGAACAAGACTACCATTTTAGGGATTAAATTGACAAAATTAAAATAATATGATTATGGTCCATCACTATTAGGACAATATGATTTTAGTCACTTAATAAAATCACAATAATCTCTCCAAATTCTATTATATAATATTTATGGACATTCTTATTTATATTTATAGCTTTTGTCAAAATTTAGGTGAGTCAAAAATCAGGTATGTGTTTATAAACCCCTTTATAAATTCTCAATAGTTATAGGTAATTTCATCTTGTATACCCTCTAGGAACTTAGGGTAGGTATTTATATACTAATTTACCATATTTAGATGATATATGTCATATGTGCATCTTTTAATGGATTAGTGTTCTTTTTCTTAGTTTAAAATCGCTTGTGCACTCATTCATCAAAACATAACTATGGTTTGTGTATTTCAGTGAATTTCATCTACACATAGCTCTAATTTGGATTTTTTACATCATTGAGATAATTAATTTTGTTTGAATTCCATGTGTTAATGGTATAGTAAAATCTTGTAGATTAGAAATGAATTTTTGTTGGTGAAAAAAGGTATTATTTATAGCATTTCACTCCTAGATGAACTATATTTTGCCTAATTTTCATCTTGGAGGTTCATGGTGGGATTATTTTTAAAATGCATTATTTTTTGGGAATATACTTAGATCATTAATAAAAAACTATGTATTTTCATTGTTGTGATCTATCCAATCCCATCCTTTCTTGGCATACTTCGCACCCTAGGGACAATTATTAGTTATATTAATGGAATGATGCCACAATAAAAGATGAATTTATGACTCTTTCCATATCTTGGTGGTACACCTGATTTGACCTTGTTATATCTCAAACTTTCACCCTTGAGAGGGTGTCTTCAATCCCTCATAATTGAGTTAAGCAATGGGATTGATCCTAGGTTGTGGGTGACCTCTAAGTGGACCAAAAATCTAGATTTTGGGCTAGCTCCCAAGTGCAACACCTACACTAAAAAATATGTTACTTGATTGACTTGGAAATGGTAAATATGAAATATAAAATTAATAAATAAAATTAGAGGTGATGCACCAAACATAAGGTCCTCAGCTTGCTAAGAATGCACTCTGAAATACTAAGTTACAATCTGATTATACTATTGACCAAATTTGAATTCTAGTCAAATGAGGTCAACCCTATCATTTTAAAATTTTCAATAAGGTTTATACACATCCTATGGTGTCTCATATTGTCTTATATATCTTACTTGGCCTCATATTAGTCTTTGCATAAGTTCATCTCCCTTAAATTGGCCTAGTCAACCCTGGTCAACTATGGTCAACTTATTCAAAGGTAAATTTTTTGTCACATTGTCATCATATATCATTTATCATGTTTCAATATGTTTAAAAGTCATAAATTGGTCATTTATTGGGTCTCATGTGCAAAAAGGGCTCTTTTGGCCACCTTTTAGCCTATTAAATGACTTGTACTTATTTTTATGCAAGAAAATTTGACACAAAGGTGAGTTTCAATGTGGTTTATGTAATTATCATGTCATGTGATAGTTATAAGTTAGGTTCATTAGGAAAGAAGTTGTTTTCCCTAAAAAATAGGCCTTTTTTAACACTTGTACAGACTTCTCAAGCTCCCTTATAGAAAAAAACGTGGTGGTGTGACTCTTCACCTCCCCCCAAGTCATATCCACATTTTTTTTCATATATTTCACAAAAAATTTCATCTGTAACTCATTTATCTTCTTTTTCCATTGGCAAGCCAAAGAAGTGCAAGTTCAAGCACTCACTATGGAAGCTACAGGTGGAGTTAAGAGAAATGCTTCTAAAAGTGTATATCACTTTTAGTGAACTTAAAATACATAATAATAACTCTCAAATTAGTGTCTCTTCCTTCATGAATAATCATTTACACTCTAAGTAGCTTTTTATGGAATTGCATTCAAGAGGGGTGTATGTTTGCATATGTTTCTTATTTTCATGAATCCATAGAGCTATGTGAGTTTTATGAGGTGTTTTTAGGTGGGAATAATTTCCTCTCCATTATGTTTAAATCACCCAACACTTCTCTTTTAATTCCCTTGGAGGAGGATTTCAAAGTGTGCTTTTTTTCCAAGTTGGTAGCCATATATGGGTAACTTGAGTTTTGAAACATGAAGGAGATATCCATGGGAGGTTTCAATGATCTTGGAGTCATATTTTAAAATTTATTTCATCAATTAACTTGTGAAAGATAAAATTATCATATTCCTTCAAAGCTAATTTGTCTAGTTTCCATTGCTCACTACCTTGTCTGCAGAATGTTGATAGTCACCTTCTCTAGCAGGTTGTATGGAAGAATGAATCATGGAATGTATGGTGTAGTTCATATTTTAAGTCCTATAACATACCCAAGGGTCTTATATTTCATAATATGAAGGTTTAGGAGGTTTCCATGGTAAAGTTTCACTTCAAAGAATGAGTTGATCATTTTGGGCTCTCAATCCCCAAATGTTGCAAACAAAGATCCTAAGGCATCTTTGGGATTATATATGTCATGAAAAAGAGAGATTTAAATTCTCCTTGTTTGTTTCACTTAGTATCCCTATGCACCTAAAATAAACAATAAAATTTTTAGGGCAAAATGAGGAGTGGAAGATGGAGTTTCAAGGCCTCAAAAATTGTCAAAAATCATTGAATTATGACAGTGATATTTATAGGGTATGGTTGAAAAAGTTGATTTTTCACCTCATGTGGAAGTTTTAAACTATGCCACCAAGATTTTCCATCTAAAATAGTTAAAATATAATTATTGGGATAAGATAACAAATAAAAAGGTAATTTTTGATGTTTGGACTCCTAAAAACCTTCCCCTATCTATACAAGCCTAGGAACACTCATCCACAATAGGTTTAGCTAAAATTCATCTCAGTTTGGGATTATATTGATAAATTTGAAGGCGTGATATGAATTATATGTTTGAATATTATTATCCCAAAGGTATATTTGGTCCTTTTCAAACACATGACCTAGGTGGATCTCAAATTAACCTACAGCAGGCCCTAAAAATCCAAAAACATAGTCTTAAGATACACTGGCAGTGAGATAGGAATTTGGAGTTTGAACTTGGTTAGAGTTCTTAAAAGTGGATGAAAAGTTTAATTAGTGATAAATGACCTTAATTAACTTATTACCTTAAACACAACATTATTTATTCCTAATTCTTGTTAAAACATCACCAAGCAGGGGCAGAGCGCCATGATTGTGACAGTTAGACAGAGAGTACTAATTAAGGGCTTAGGTGTGGAATTGATGTTGGTTTGAAAGGTTATCAGGTAAATACAAGAATATTTATGGTCATATTACATAATTTTTCATTATTATGGGTCCAAAAACATCAAAAAAATGCTTAAACCACCTATAACTTAGACTTGCAGGCATGTCTCAATCCAAGCAGCCAAGGGTATGCTAGTTGAAGACCTAAACATGAAATTAATGTGGTTTTAAGGATTATATGTGGATTTAAAGCATGAGGAACAGATATGACCTATTAAACATTTATATAAGGTCAAAAAACATCATATTAATCTCAAATCATAACCTACAGGCAAGATTTTAGGCTTGTCTCAGTCCTCAATGAACAATATTCTAGTCTTGAGAATGGAGATAGACTAGTGCAAGAGTTTGAGCCTAGACTTGGAAAAATAGTAGGGTTACCATCTTCATGAGATTTTAATAATAATATGATGTTTTTTTTATTATTTTCCTAACATCCCAAACCTATCTCAAGAGAACCTATAGCCAAGCATAACATAGTGATTCCTCTCCTAGGCAATCATAGGCCTAGTTTAGGTTTCCAAGGGCATGGAAGTGTCTAAAGGGAAAATGAAATATAAAATGGTTTTAATATGTTTTTTTATTAATTTATGATCCTTAAATATCCTAATAAATCTCAATTAAATCTATTAGACCTCCAAACATAGCCTATACCCTACCTACCCTTAAACTATGCCTTTTCAAAAGTCTACCTTAGGAATTTATAGAGTTGGAGGACCAATGGATGATTTAGAAGATAAAATTTGGTAAATATTACCATTATTACCCTAAAATATTATACAATAATCATATTTTATTATATAATATGTAAAACCCTCTCTATGTTATCTCAGAGCAGGGGCAGTTATAGCATGCATGGAGAGGGTAGTTTTGAGAAAAGTGTTGAAATGATTAACCAAAAACCAAAAAAGGACAAAATTATTATTTTATAATATGTAGGGTACATAAATAAACCTAATAAACCTTTATATAAGGTTTTAAACCAAACAAGGTGCTCTAACCACGGATGTTTCCAGTCATGCATGAAGGGAATCCTTAGGCCTAAAAGCCAAATTGAGGGTCATATGAAATTTATAACTTTTCCATGCCTTAAAATTTATTTTAAAATGTTTTTATGGGTATATAAGATGTGATAAATATATAAATATTCAAAGTAATCAATTGGAGTGTTAGGTGGAGTCTCAAATGGCAAGTAGAGCTATTAGCAAGGTCTAAGCCTAATGTCAAATAGGGGTAAGTTTTCATTTTTGTATTTTGACGAGCTAATATAATGATTTTAAAATGTTTTTATGGTTAATATATAGGTTTTTTAACCATTTTTTGTAAAATTAATTCATAAAGAATCCAATTCTTGGCTTAGAAGCTCCCAAACCCTCACAAAATTCCCAAAATGACTCGAATGGTCAACTTCAATTGCTCATAACTTCCATGAATTGATGCATGGGACCTAGAGGAATTTATTATAGTTTAATAATTTCCTTTAGGAGACATAAATTTAATTTTTAAGGAATTACAACATGCCATATTTATGAACAAAGGTTAAGAGGGCTAGTCACTCCAAAACCCTCTTTAACCCTATTTTAGGACCTAATTGTGAAATGAGCCTAAAAGTGCATCCAAATAAACAAATTTGATCCTGAGTGCTAAATATAATTTATTTAAAACTCCATTAGGATCACATCTATGGCTTTGGATTGTATTTAAATGTAATAAAAATAGGAAAATAAGGCTTATTTTGACAATTTTTTATGTTGTGTAGGCATGGTAAACTTCCAGGAGATGAAATTACTTTTTGATGGAATACTAGGACTCTTTATAAGTCCTTATGGTCATTATATTAATTTCCTCATATCTTAATTCTACCTACCAACTCAATATTTTTAGCCATTCCAGTAGCCAGCTAGTGAGGACTTAAAAAAAATGACAAATCTTCATTTGAATAGACTTTTAAGGATGATTTCTTATAACTGGTGGTATGAGCACTCTTTAAAAATTTAATTTCTCCTCTTTCATATATCATATTTTAGGTTTGAATAGATTGAAGGTGCCAAGTGTGAGAGGTGAAGGGAAAAGGGTTATTTTGAGACTGCCAAATGTGATCATGCATGGCTAAGATGATAGGAAGGGTTAGGAGCCTCCCTAATTCTTATGAGGGATTATTAGTAATCCATCCTAATCATATTAATCATCAAAACTAATCAGGTGTAGAGTTTGGGTAGTTTTTTAAGGCCAATCATAAGGGGCAATTTTCTATACATAGAAAGGGGTTTCTTGACTATTTGTAGGTTTTGGATGATTGAAGATGACATTTGTAACTCCTGACATGATATGTATCACCCCATCCTTCTCTCTCATGCATTTTTAATTGGTCTTCACATTGGTTTCCCATGTACTTGTGCCTCTTCAACTTCTCCCCTCTCTCTCTTCTTCTAAGTCCTATAAATTGGGCATTCTTGGTCATTGCATGAATCTCTCTACTAGGTATAGCAAAGCCCTACCAAAATTGTACTTTGAATCAATAAATACAAGTAATCTTACCTCATTCAAATAATTCACTAATTTTACATGATAGTGTTTAGGCTTGTGCAAGTGTGATGTCTATTTACCTTCACATGTATTATTACTAGTACCTAATGGGTTATGATCTCTTTATTGCAGGTCAACAAGAAGTGTCAAGTGAGGCTACAAGTATAGTGAATATCTCATTGAATAGAGTGTCTTATAATGTATATTTCCTAATTATTCCTAATTTATACTATCTCCGAGACCCCATGTTGAAACATTGATGTGACAGAGAGAGTTGATATTGAGTGAAGTATATACGTAACTTGTTTCTTGGTTCCAAGTGCATATCAAAGGTATGAGTAGAGAAAAATCTTTGGTGTATCACACCCATAGATTAGGTTTAATTTCAATTCATCCTCTATCCCTTTTCATCCCCAAATTTAGTATTAATATTGAAACCTTATTGATACGTCAAGGGGAACTAACCCCTAATCTAGAGATCCACCTCCTAATAGCCCTCAAAACATGCAAAATTCCTTGTCTAGAACACTCTAAAAAATATCTTAGAAAATTAATAATATATTTTATTACCCACTATGTTATTCCTTATCTTTACAAAGTTTTATGACTAGACACTAACTGCAAGCATACTTCCTCCACCTATTTTTTTCTCAATTAGCCCTCAATTAGATCTATAGGCCTAGAAAACTAAGATTTGGTTCCATACATAGTGTGAAAACTTAGTTAAATGTTTGATTCATTTTCCATAACCCATAATCATGATCCAAACCAAATTTAAGGATCTGAAGCCTTGTACAAATGGGTGAACCAAGAAATGGCCAAAACCCTAGCCTAGGTGCATGTTCAGGCTTGAGAGATAATTGGAGTGGTTTCTTAATAAATTAATAGGTTCCAATGTTTTATGATGATCTTATAATGCCTATACCATCATATTAAAAATAAATACATTGGAGGAAAGCTCTCCAAGAGTACTCCATAGGTCTGCAATTAGGCTTTTTAGACAACAAAGTAGTGAAATCACCCTTTTTAGCCTAAATTATTGACTTGAATAGTTCATATACCACTGTAGGATACCTATAAAGGTGTATAGGGGGTGATAGGATATCTTTCCAAGATTTTAAATGTTTTATACTTTATTTTGGGCTTACCACCACCATACACACTCACAAATAGGCTTATAATTAAGTTTTTTAGGCTTATTTCATATATTGTACCCTTCACACGTGCCACCAAGTGTGTTTTCCAAGTGCCCATAGGATATATGAGGATAATTATAAAAATTTTAAATATAAAATAGTCTAATTGAATTCATTTAACTCATCTTCTCTCTCATTGGGTCTTATAAGGAGGTTTAGCAAAGGTGTTAGGTGTTTACCATATTAACAATGGTTCATATAGTATAAGGACCTAATCTAAAAAAATATGTAATTATAGATACCTACCTAAAATTCCATATGATCTTGGTCTCCCATGAAAATCCTCCATACACTTCTGAGCAAAATAAAATGTTCCTTGGGCTCCTTCACAAGGCAAAAACATGGTTTAGAGAGACCTCTAGTTTTTAGGACTATTCATGTAGGTATGAGGCTTGAGAAAATAACCAATGATAAATTTTTAGATTATTATACCTCCTTAATCACCTTCCAAAAAAAAATTCCACCATTCACTACTTCAAATAAGTTCTGAGCTTCACAAAGTTGACCTCTCAGGTTAGTTGACTATGTGAGGATGGAGAGCATGGTTTTAGGCACAAAAGCCCCTAAAACTACAATTTTTTTTACTTTAACCATCTACATAACCATTGAAACATTATTACCCATGTTTTTATATTATTTCCTTTTCATTTTTAGGTCTCATTGTGTTCAAGGCTTGGCCTCACTGACTATAGCAGACCTATTGAGGGTTTTAAGCCTATAGGTTTATTTTGGCCCTTAGCCCTATTTTTATTAATTATTGAGATTATTTTGAGGTACTAAAATCACTTTAATTATGAAAAAATATTTTATATTCAGGCTTATATGCTTTCATTTACCTGTCCAACACACTTAAGACATTTTTATCTCATTTTATTCATAGAAGGCCTCTAGGAGATTTTTTAGGTCTATGACTGTGCCTTTGAGTTTTAAAAGTCCTGAATGACTCTTTTTCCACCCTGACTAACCTTCGATAGTGATAAATATTTTTTCACATTTATCAATACTTTTAAACCTCTTAGAATTTTCCATACCAACTTGCATGATTTCTCATTTTTATGTTGGCTACTAACAACTTGTAGATGGTGATTTAGGCTTCTATCCACTTTTTGCCCTTACTCCATCATTAAATTTACACTAAATTGAAATATTATCATTTAATTTTAAAATTTTAACCTTTTTTACTATCTAATTTCATGTTTCATTCAAGTAATTACTAACACTTTTTCTCCAACTTGTCAAAGCATGGTTGTGTGTGCTCATGGGCAATGTGACTGTAGGTTTGCAAGTCTACCTTATACATTAGAAATTTAATGTTTTTAGTGATATTATCATGAATTTCATGCTTTTATTATCACTTTTATGACCTATATACCTCTTTAAAACAACACACAATTTAATGTTTTCTTCATTTAGCATACATAGGCCTGTAGCTACTCATATTGGCTTGTTGACTATCACTTTGAGACCCAAACCTCCATTATACTATGTTTTACCCCTATATGAGTTTGGTTTGACCATTTTTTTGATGTTAATATGAATTAAACTTTGTTTTTATTCTTATTCAATCTTCTCATATACTCAAATCACCTTGAATGTCTATTTATAGCCTTCACATTCCTTCTGTAGGCATACATAGTCCTACCCCAGTATATTATCCATTTGAGTTGTGAGGTGAAGAGGAGTTTGAACTAAAAAAATGTTATAATATTCTTGAAAATACCTTCATGAAGTCTTATGAGGATGGATTTGAGGTTACAAAGGAAAATTTTTGATGTTAATGGTGGCCTACAAGTCTATAGACCTAAAGGCTCATAGCATCCTCTTGGAGAGGATCTTAAGAAGGAATTATAATCTCAAATCTTGAATATTATCAATAATTTATGATTTGTATAATCATGATAGACCTTAAATATCTTAAACACAATATGTGTAGATTGATTTCATTCAATTCATGCACAAGGCAAGACACCACATTCCCTGAACATAAGGTTGTCATGTCCAAATTACCAAAACAAAGACATTGGACCCTGCACCAAAAATTATCATGAATAAACATAGAGGTAAATGATATTTCATTGTTAGTATAATTTTCAATAGACCATCCTTGATCATCTTCATCCATTGGTTTGACTTCAGAACTCTATACTTGAAGAAAATTAACTGAGGTAGAGATTTAAAGTTCATTTTTTACCCCTTAACTTCTTAAAAAAAATTCATAAAGTTAAGGGGATTAATTAGGAAAATAATATTAAAAATTAGAATGGAATTATTTTCCCCTCCTATGGCTAAGAGTTGAGATTCCAACTTTATCTCTCCTACTTGTACTAACTAAAAATTGAACTACCTTCTGGAGCTGCCAAGGAAAGCGATGGGAAAGATGAATATGTTTTTACCTTGTTTGAGTTAAAACCTCTTCAAATTCATGGATTTGAACTTGTATATATTGGAGAGAGTTATGGTAATTTTTGTAAGTTGTCTTCCCTCTGCAACCTATATGGACTTCTTGACAACCACTCTTTTTAGCTTGAGAACTATCATATTCTGCATAGAAATTGAATGAACTAAATCAAAAAGTGTTATCTAATCTTATTAACACCTATAAAAAAAATGTTATGATGTGTCAGCCACTCCCTTCTTCTATAAACCTACCACTTTCGTGCCATATTCCCTTCTTAAACGTTATAAAAGATCAAACAAGCATTTCAAAGTGGGTTGCAACATTAGAAATGAATATTTAACTTCATTTAATACACTTTTATAGACCATCATCCACATTAAATGACTTTTAATTGAACCACATACATGATAAAGACTTCTCAACCCTTAAGCCTCTTTAAACCTCTTTGACCAAGACACACTATGACTAGACAAGCATGATATTAGGAAGACACTTACCTTAAACTTATCAAAAGTGCCTTAAATAATACTAACCATGCCTTATGAAGGATTTTAATTATTCAAAATTAAAGTGAAGGCTTGACAAGATAATTTTTTTTGTTAAATTGTTCTATGGTAGATAAAATTCGGCTAGCATAGCTCATGGTAAGGATCTCATGTTCTTGAAAGGAACGTCACAAGTCCAAAAACCTTATAGGGAATCAAGTATGTATTCCTCAATAATCCCCTAGAATTATGCACCTTAAAACACATGAAGGGTTATTTGAATGCTTTGGGAGTGAGATAAGAGTCAAAAAATGTTTCCCTTTTCAACCAATTTGTTTAGGTATATAGATAAACTATAAGAATGGATACACAAGTATGAGAGTGGAGGAGTTAATTTATCCAAATATGTATTGGAACTCCTATAAATTGATGATCTAATTCTAATTTCTGAAATAATCCAAGGATTACAAGACCACCTATAGGATCTATCAAAGTTAGAAACACTCATTTCTAGGATCTAATTTATATTCCATTGCCACAATGATGATAAAACATAAAAAAATAAATCCATGCAAATGAATATTATGCACACATGGATATAATGCTAAAATATCATAATAGACAAAACAATAAGTAAAATATCTTTATGTATATTATCTCAGCAATGTAGAATCTAATATAGTCTTCAATGGATAATGAAAGGGAGTGTCCAAGTTAAATAGCCTAGAAATGATGTTTCATACCAACCATTTGAATGTTGTGAGCAATCTAGAAAATAAGAGAATCCACTAGCTTATGACATTAAATAATTTATATGTGCATAATTAGTTTCAACTCTAACAATATTAAAAAAATTCCTAATTTAAGTTTGGATCTATATGTATAGTGAAGTAACATAAAACTAGGCTAGATAGATAGATATTAACTAGTTCATCTAAGCCTAGTGTGAACACACAATTCCAACACCCTCCTTTAAGCACAAAATTGAGTGATAAAAAGGAAAATCAAAAATATATATCCTTAAAATAATTGCATTCATGGAAATGGTTTGATACTCAAATATAATGTTAATTAAGGTACATTATATGGAATGAAGGCCATCAAAAAAATACACTAAGTGGACTCTAAAGCCATAACAGAACTCAATTATGCATGAGTGGTCTAAATCCACTTCTCAATAACTAGAATAAAAAAACTAATACTATAGACAACATAATAACTCCTTACAAAAATAAGATTTTTAGCGGTGCTAAAAATATAAAAGATTTCACCAAACTAAATTAAAGAAACTTCCTTAAACAGAAGATGTGATGTATCAATAGTTAGCAAAGGACACGATACCCAAAGAATCAATATCAACACCATGTTCCAACATATTGCTTATTTGGTGGAGTGACATAAAAAATATGTATGAGTTGTATGAATACAACTACTTGAACACATAAATTTTTACAATGTCTTATACAAAACCAAATGTCTCTCATAATATGTAAATGGCCACTTCATTTTGTGAATATAGGTGTTAAATATACAAATAAAATATCTTTTAATAATATGGCCCTGGTGGTTATAATAGATTCAAGTAACTGAAGTATACAAAAAATGCTCATAATAGATCACACATTAATTAAGGTAAACAAGGTTGAAACAATAAACCCTCCATTGTTATGTATACTTAATGAAACTATAAAATGATCCCATAAAAAACCCCACCAAATGACACAATAAACTCTATCAGGTTACTAATCTGTGGAAGGCACCATTAATACCAAGAGATTTACTCCTAAGAAAAGGGAGCATTTTTTAGATGAAGAATTTGAATGGTGGAGTAACCACATTGGTAAAATCCTCATAAAAAACATTGATGACACATCCACAATTGATCTAAAATCCATCCTAGATGAATATAAATGGTGAATGATGATGTCTACATGTTATTAGGTGCAAAGGACATAACATTTGCTTGTAAGGAAGTATCCAAAGGTGTGTTAGGTTGACCATGCATAACTAAATAAATCTTAGGACTCTCAAGTCTAAGTGAAAGTGCAACAAAATCATGTATGTTTCAACATCCTCACAAAGAGTGGTGTGAACAAAAAGTAGAGCTCTGACATCAAAAAACCTAAATGAAGATGAAAATTATGTGTCAAAATTGATGTCATGGAAAGTAATCTAATGAACAGGTTGGATAGGAGAAATGATTCCTTACGAATGTTTACTAATACCTCCACTAATATTACCCATTAAATAGAGTATGTGAGAACCAAAGGTAGTTGTATGCTACGGAAAAAAAACCAAACACATATTTAGGTGAATCTAAAGTGGGGTGTACAAGAGGTGTAACAATAATAACATCAAATGCAATAGGTGACTCAAGATATGGTAGGTCACTCTCTAAAATCAAATCAAGTGGATGTGTACCAAATTTAGGAACATGAAATGAATCACACCATGCACGAGGCTCTAAAGAATGTAATTTTAATGTATCAATTTAATGTTTAAAATATGCAATTATGTCCTATAATGTGCATATAAAGGTATCTTTATTGGAAATTAGGGAGATGAGAATAATTTTCTTCTTCTTGAGTTTCCTATTATCTTTTTTGTATTTAATCATATCTTCTTGAAGTGAATAGATTTCAAATAAGATAATATCATTTTATGATTATAAGTTATTACTATCATGTGTGATAGTGTGGAGGTTGTGGTATGAAGCCATTACAATAAGGCAAAACAAATCCTTGGAATAAACCTCAAAGAAAAAAACACTCACCAAGATGTAAACCAACCCTTCCAAACTATTTATAATGATGCAATTTTGTATAATGTTTTATCACAATATAATGAATAACACAAAAAATGAAAAACAAAAAGACCCTCCCATAATCAATATCATGCACCAAAGGATGTAAAAATTGATCCCCTGACATAAATGAGGTGGCACTTTATAAAGAGTGTTTGTGCCACAAAAAAATGTTACAAATTAGGTAAAAAATTTTAAAAAAAACATTTTTTATAGATAACAAATCCCATTTGAATGCATCATTACAAAGTACATGAAAAAATATGCACTTTCAAAAAAATGACACTTAAATCCTAGATCCCTAACAAAAGATATGGCCTATTAAATATTAATAAATCTACAATAGTGGATAAAAATCTATAAAAAATAAAAAAATCTGGGAAGATGGTTGTACAAATTTTAAATCTAACCACACCACTATGTAGAGCATGAAAAATAGGCATAGTGAAAACAAATTGACCTCTTGGGGTATTTGGAAGGGTAAAAATGTTATCTACAAAGTTTTTCTATCAAACTCAACACCCCAATAGAGCATACAAAAAAATCACTTTATAATCATTCCCTCAAGGGGACTCGAACTCATTACCTTTTACGTTAGAATGGTTTTAGTAAAATATTTTATGTCATTATACCATGGCATGGTCCTAAACATATAATTACAAAACCTTGTATATGAATTTTCAAATTCAATTTAAAAATTCAAAATAAATAAATAAATAAAACCTTATATAAAAAGGATGATTCCCTTTTTTTGAGTATGGGACCATATGGATTGACTACAACCAGTTATCCATTATATTAGAGGTGCTCAAACCCTAGCATCAATTATAATAATTTCATGCTAATGTCATCCACAACCAAAGTGATGTGGTATGGTTAGGAAATTTTAATCCTATGAAAAATTGTAGGGGGTGCCCATCTATGATCAAACTTGATGGGTTGGTCTTAATTTCAAGTTGAAGGGTATTTATATATCCAACCCTTCCATGATGAAAAGTTTTAATAAATAGTTGTAATTCAATTGAAAAGAGTAAACTAAGTACACATGTCACTAAGAAGTGTGTTAAATAAAATATATTTGTTTAAATTTTAAGAGACTTGAACTTTAAGGACAAGGTTAAACCTTTTCAAACTCATAATAAAGGCCTAGGTTTGGTGGTCGTATGACCATATTTATGTTTTTTAGCCATAAAATACAATCAATTTGTTTAGGAGACATATTAGATGAAATATAAAATTTTACGTAGACCATCAAAAACTTTAAAGCACACACACACATATCCTTTTAGTATGAATTATATTAGCATTTGAAAGGTAATTTTAAATAGATGACTATCATTTAAAAAATAATAATAGGCATGGTTGACTATCAAATTTAAGCTAAGTAAGATTTAAATTTGATGGTTATTTAAAATATATATAATTTTTAATTATAATATGTAGTGGAATTAGTTTTAACACCGTATGGAATGAAATAAAAAAAGTTAATCATAAATGTAGAGTAATTGTTTTGCTAGTGTTTTGTCAAAATTTGGATTAAAATGTGAAATAACCTAATTTTGATAAATTGAATAGAATAAATAAAATTGTTGAAAATGAAATTTTGATGAGAAAAATGAAATTAAAAGGCTAAATTTTACAAATAATAATTGATTGAAATAAGACTATGAAATTAAATGACAAACATAGTTAAATTATCCCATATCTAACTATGTTGATTGATAGACATCTAAAACAAAAAAAACATGATCAAACTCTATAAGTTCCTAGTAGTGGGAACCAAAGCTAAAGAAAGAAAAAATCATCCAACTTAGGACAAGATCTACTACCACTATTTTCCCAAAATGGTCAATCATTTCTTTTGTCAAAACTCAATAACTTCGCTTATGATCACTTGTAACAACTTGAATTAGTTTTTTATGCACATATTTAACCTTCAAAAGTATGCAGAAGAACTAAAAATATCTTATCCAAGGTTGAAAACCTAATAGGGCATGCAACAATTGAAAACTTGAAATAGAAAAGGATGGAGTGTAATTAAGTTGAGTTAACCCCAATCACCCCCATGATGAGTTAATATTGCCTATGTATCCAATACTTCAAGGAGGGAATCAAGCCCACATAGTTATCCCACTTAGAGTGTTTTGTGAAATTATGCTCCTTTGACTATATGAATGCATTTATAAATGATGGGAATAGTTTATCATGATTTTATTTGGGTTGGAAAAAATAAGCTTTTGACTTGGTAATTTTAGTGATTAGAATCAAAATTGGGGAAAATAGGGAAGATTTTCTCAATGTGTAGTAGTGTAAGCATGCCTCTATATTGAAATTTCAAAGTGGTAGAATACATTAATTAAGTACACCTAAAATGGAAAACCACACATTATAAATCATAAAATCACATATCATAATGGAATGGGGGTTTAGTTTTCAAAACAAATATTTATAGGGGCAAAGGATTGATATACCCATAAGAGACAAAACCTACTACCACTATTGTCCCTATTAGTTGACTTTGTCTTAAAGGGAAACATATGAAATTTGGGTCATGGATTGGTTGTAAAAATGTTAAAGGTGTTTTAAAATAATATAAACACTTTAAATTATAGCATTTTAAATCATAAAATAACTGAAACTAAATGGCTAAAAATAAATAACTAAAATAAATAAGTAATGTATGCATACCTTTATCATTGGATGGTTGTTTGATATGTTTGTATTTTTGATCATGGAGGGCGTAGAGATTGCTTTTTAAAAACCCTAAGGATACAAAACTTAAATATCAAAAATAAACCAACATAGAAAAATAAAGATAACTAAATGTGTTAGCATGACATACTTGTAAATTTGGTAAGCGAGGGTGATAAATTTTAAGTTAGGACCAAATAACCAAGCCAAAATTTAGAGTAAATTAGGTAACCAAAAATCCAAGGCTACTAAATGACCAAAAAACTTAAACAAGTATACCCTAAGTAAGAAAGGTAACAAATCAAATTAAGGATACAAGAAAAATGAAAATATAGCATCAATGTGAAAGCAGTAAAAATCCTTACTTAAACAAAGATGGAAAATAAATTGTAGAACAACATTGACAAGTGAGCAGTAATAATCCTTAATCAATCATCAATGGAAAAAGCACATGAAAGGGAAAACAACATTGGTGAGTGAGAAGTAACAATCCAAACTCACTCAATAATGGAAAATTTACTAAAATATAGAAATGGATGCAATTGTTTAAAAAAAAGGATGGTAATATAGAAATGGACGTAGTTGTCTAAAGAAAATGATGAAAATATAGAAATTGATCTATTTGTCTAAAAAGATAAATGATAATGAAAAAATTTCAAATGAAACCAAGGCAATTCTAGAAATGTAAATCAATGGTGTAAATAAAATGATCCATAGTCACTCAGGCATATTATTTTGTATTAAAGATAGATAAAACTAAAACAAAGTAGTGTTAGCATGTTTTAAAATGTGAAGAAGATGGAATATAGAAGTGGGGAAACAAATTTAGAATCAAATTTTCTTATCAAGGGGGGAATGAAATGGGTGGTGGGAGAAATGAAGGAAAAAACATGGTCGAGAAACTCTTTATCAAAGTCAAGACACTTAGAATTAGGTTTTTCAAAATAAGAGGACTTTCAACATTAAGAACTCTAAATAAATTATCCTAACCACACAAATACTGGGTTATTAATTTAAGTGTGAATATTATCCCATGAAATTTAGATGCATGCAAATTAAAATGGACCTGCCTTCTCACAATGTGTTCCCTATTCCTCAGAACCCCTTATAAAGTTATCAGTCTACTATAAAGATTAGATATTTATGTGGGAAATCAAGTAATACCATGAATTTTTGAATTATCCTATCCCATTATACTAGCCTACCATACCCCAATGGACCTCAACTCTAGTATGAGGCCAACTATGGAGTTTGAGTTTTGATTGGGGATAGAAAATGTGCAATGAATCACATTTTTTGGTGTGATGTTAACTTTTTTATTTTGTTTTTGATAATTTCCTTTTGTTTGAAATTATTTGACTTTTAACATTTGATGTATTTTTATATTCCTCCTTTATATGTATTTGAAGAACTAAACATGGGTGCTAAAAATGACTATCATTTGAAAACTCGATACTTGGTAAATAAGAAAGAGGACTTAGAGAGCATGGTGTCTAAGAGTCTTGTTTATTTATGTGAAATAAAAGTGTTATCTTAAATTTGACCTTGTTTTATCCAGAGTATAATGAAAGGAAGTTAAATTAATGGGAAAGAGCATGAAATAATTTTAATTACTTCAAATCATAAAAAAATGTGACAATGTGAAAGGGATAAAATGATAGGTAAGTATGATTCCTTATCATAATAATGTATGTAAGTATAGGGGAACATGATAACATAGTTTTTGTGTAATTTTTATCCAAAAAAGAAAAAAAAATGAGGCTAAGAATGTGGGATCACAAACTTGTAACTATTTCTTAACATTATAGAAAAATAACACTAGGTTTGGTAAAACTATTTGAAATAATATGTAGATTTTATGAGGATAACCTAGTCCTATCCATGATCTTACATTGTAACTCATAAAAGAGAAACCCAAGTGGGTGAAAAAAGTAAAAAATGGTATTTGTGAGAAGAACCTGGTCCTATCCATGGTCTTACACTACAACTCATAAAAGAAAAACCCAAGTGGGTGCAAAAAGGAAAAAATGGTATTTTTGAGGAAAGCCTAATCCTATCCATGGTCTTACACTGTAACTCATGAAATAAAAACCTAAGTGGGTGTAAAATGGAAAAATGGTATTTGTGAGGAGAGCTTAGTCTTATCCATGGTTTTACACTACAACTCACAAAATAAAACCCCAAGTGGGTGTAAAATTCATTGGAAAATAGTAAAATTATGATGAAAATAGAAAAAGTATGAAAAATATATGTATGAAATAAAAAGGTATTCATGAGGAAAACTAGGTCCCATCCATAGTATTACAAATCAACTCATGAATTAAATAAACTAAAGGACCAAAGAAAGAAACTAAGGTTTGTGTGTAAGATAAATTATTGCAAAGGGTGAGATCATTGAAGAAGTCTGGCAAGGAGTGTTATTAGTATAATGTATAGATATATGAAAAGAATAGAAATATTTAAGCAAATTATTTCTTCAAAACTTATGCATTAGTGGGTTCTTTGAAAGCATAGCCTTCATTAGTTTGTAGATAGAAAGTGTTAGGACTAGGAATGTCTTTCACTAAATAGAGGCCCCACGTTTTTTTAACATATTTTCCTTCTTTATCATGGGTCTAATTTAATTTCAGGACTAGATCACCAACATTAAAAGTGTGGACTTTGACCTTTTTATTATGTTGTTCGGTGATGCGAGTCTTATATTGATAATTATGCTAAAGAGTGGCTAGATGGTGTTCATCAAGAAGGTATAGAGTGTGGAGGTGAGAATAATTATTCTTTAGGAATGATACGATAAATAGATATATGTAAATATGGGAGTTCAAATTCTAATGGTAAGATGGATTGAGAACTATATACTGGCAAGAATGGTGTTGCCCCAGTGGTAGTACATATGCTAGTATGGTAGGCCCAAAGTGTGAGATATAAGTGAAGATGTCAATTAGTGTGGGTTTATTAGATGGTATTTTGTAGGATTTTATTGATAATTTCATTAGTAACTTTAGCTTGACCATTGCATTATGGATGGCAAAGTGTGCAAAAATTTTAGGAAATTTTAAATTTGGCACATAATTGTTGTTTTTGACACCATTATCATAAATTATAGTATGGCTAATTCAAAAGTGATAAATAATTTGGTTAAGGATAAATTTATAAATAGTGGTTCATGTGACATTATCAAAAGGCATGGCTTCTACCCATTTAATAAAATATTCAATAGCAGTAATGACAAAAATGTGACCATCTTATGACTAAGGTAATTTACTAATGAGATCTTATCCCCACATGGAGAATGGCTAAGGAGACTCCATAGTTTGGAGCTCAAATGGTGGTGAATGGATTAAATCATCATGAAGTTAGAAAGGATTAAAATTTTAGACAAAATCAATAGTGTCCTTCTCTAAACTAGGCCAAAGGTATCCCATACATAAGTGTTTCTATGTTGTAACATGTCTGTTATAGTAACCACTACAAATGCCCCCATGTGTTTTTTCAAAGAACCTCTTCTTACATCACATAGTGTAGCAGGGTGCCTTATATATTACTTAAATAAAGGGTTTTATATTGAAAGATATATTTATAGTCTTGTTTACGTATTTTGGTCTTTTATCAAGAATCTATGTTTGGAGGATAGGTTTGATGTTCAAGGAATTGGATGATGTTTTTATATCATGGGCTTTATCAAATAGTGATAGCCTCAATATGATAAATGAGAAAATAATTTGGTTCGATAGAATAAGGCAATTTTCTTGTTTGTATAATAAAATGGGAATCACTAAGTACTTGGTAAGGATGAAATAGAGATGTTGAAGAAGTAAGAGAATCAATTATAGAATTCTAATCTCTTGGAATTGGGTCAATGATAAACGAATCAAACTCTTTGGCAAGTTTGGTTGTCATTTGATGATAGCAACTATATTTTTACTTTTACACTGATAATCACCATTAACTTAGAGGTAGATAAGTTGGGAGTCACCCAAAGCATGTGGATATGGGATATCTAAGTCGAGTGGTTCTTTCATACCTAAGATGAGAGATTCATATTTGACCATGTTATTAGTAACATCAAAATTTAACCTAAATGCTAGTGAGAAGATCTTACCATGTGGATTTGTTAGAATACAACCTACCTCATCCCCTTAAAGGCATTTAGATCCATCAAAGTGGAGGTTCTAGGTGTCTTCATGAAATTCAATGGTAAGTTCAAGGAACTCTTTGATAAGTACTTTGGATTTATTAGTATCCAAAATGATATTAGTATCTTCTTGATTATTTGTCTCTAAATTGGTAGTAAAATTATGGAAATAATCTCTAAGGGAGATAGTCTAATAAAGACCTTCAATATAAATAATTTTGTTGTTATGGAGATTATATTGAAGGTGATTCACAACTAGTATAGGTGCCACTACAAGTTGGTCAGCAATAACTTGTCCCTTGATAGATTTGTGTGACAATTCAAAGGTCAAATTCCATCAAGAAGACCATCCATTTGCCAATTCTATATTTAGGTATGAATGCATTGGAGAATAAATGATGAAGTGGATCAGATTGGATAATGACATAAGTGGTTTGATAAAGCATATAGTGATGTAAATTTTCAACTACGAAGTAGATAACAAGGAAATCACATTCTACTTTAGTATAACATTTTTCATAGTTAGTGAGGCCTCAACTAATGTAGTAAATAGTGTATTCTCTACCATTATCATATTGTTGGGAAAAAAAAATCCAACTTATATGGAGCTAGAATATGTGTATAATATTAAAAGATAATAATTAGAAGGTGCTCAAAGGGTGGGAGGATGGAGAAAGGATTATAAATTTTTATCAAAAGATTTATCAAGTGAATTTGTCTATTCTATAGCATTACCTTTTTTAGAAGGGAATTAATAGACTAGATGTGGTAAGTCATTTTTTGGATAAATCATCAAATTACCCCAAGCTTTCCAAGTTAAGTATGAATGTCAATGATGGAATGAAGAATGGGTATGTTGACTATAGCATTGAATTTGGTGGGATCGACATGAATACTGTGAAGAGAGACTAGAAACTTAAAATTTTACCAGATGTGACACCAAATACATAGTTGTATGGATTAGGTTTAACTTTATATTTTATTAATCAATCCAAATTGTTATATATATCATTGAGGTGGGTTGTGCAATTTTTGGAATTGGTAATGAGGTCATTAACATAGGTTTTCATAATATTTTATATAAGATCATGGAAAATGTGAGTCATGGCACATTGATTAGTGGCTCTAACATTTTTAAGATCAAAAGGCATTTTGACATAGCACTAGGTACCCCATTCCTTAGTAAATGTCATTTTGTGTTGGTCTTTAGGGGCTATGTGAATTTTATTATAGCCTTAAAAACTATCCATAAGTGACAACATTTCATATCTAGCAATTGAATATATGATGGCATCTATTGAAGGTATTGGGAAATTATATTTTGGACATGTGAGGTTAAGATTAAAAAATTAATGCATATATTAATGAATAAGCTGACTTTTTTACAAATAAGAACAATGTTTGATACCCATTCATAATAGTCAATATGTTTAATAAACTTGGCATCCAAGAGTTTGATAATTTCTTTATGGTATAATATAGAAGTTTTGGGTGGAAATTTTTGTTGTTTTTATCAAACGGGTTTTGCATCCAGGTAAGCGATGATGTTATTTACAATTATACTAGGGTTGATACCTATCATATCCTCACATGACCAAACAAAGGTTTTGAGATACTTATCAAAGAATAAGCTAAATTTATCATGATTTGTTAGCATCAGTTCTTTAGAGACAGTGATGGGTCTAGGACATGATGGTGTACCATATTCTATTCTTATTGTTTCTTCAATGAGCATAGAATTTCTATATTGAAAATGATATGGATAATTAGAAAGAGAATAAATAATATTTATTTTAAGGTCTACACTAACAATGAATTTATTGAAATAATGAGCTCTTCATTTGAAGTTTTTAAGTTTATGATATTGCCATGGAAGTTGAGGTTCTCTAGCATGGAGTAACTCAAGCATGGATTCATCACTATGGAACATGGGTAAGGGTCCATAGTATTCCACATATACTTCAATATCAATGATTTTATTACCAAGGTGATCATATTTAGAATGTATCTATCGTACATCTATGGCTTTAGCATCAAGGGTAATTTTAGGTGTAGGTGGAATCATTGGTTGAGGTTGATTAAAGTCAACTAGATTGGTAATATGGGTATTAGGTTTTGTTTGAGATGGTGGTTCAATTGAAGTGAGGTGGATAGCCTTAGTGGTATCTATAGGATCATTGGAAGGAATGATATTTGGTAGATTGGTTGGTGATATAGAAGGTATAAATGGTTCCATAATTTCTAAATTTTCTAGAGGGAAGGTTTGTTCAACTACCCAAGGGGTATCAAGAAGTGGTAGATTAATAGGAGATACATGACCTTCAGATTATGATTTACTATCAGTTGATATATGAATGACATGGACATCATGGTTGAAATCATGTATTTTGGCTAATATTTTTTATAAGTGTTTTACATCTAAGTCTCTTGATTAAACTTGAGCCATGATATATTTGTCATCATAGGTGTGGAAATAGTACGTACATTTGTCTCTAGAGGAGAATAAGAAGGAGATACACCTAGATCACTAAATTTTCAAGGTGACATTGTTAAATTATCTTGAAATAATCTTGCCACTCCATATCCTTTATATGTGAAGTCATCTTCTATGTAATAATCTTCATGTGTATTACATGGAAGAGGAAGTTTAGTGATATCATTGACTAGAAGGATGGTACAATCACATGAAAAAAAAGGAGGAAGTGACTCCAAGATATAAGGAGGTAACTTAGTAATATTTCAAGTGTTTTTTATGTCATTTGGTTTATCATCATTAGAATCAACAAGATTGACCTGTAAATATGGATTCATATTAATGAATTCAGGTAGAGGTGCATTGTTAATTCATGGAATGGTTGGAATCCAATACTAAGATTTAGGTTTGGGTAGTTGAATAATCCATGGATTAGTATCAACTTCATGTTTATAATGTTTTCTATTATGGATGAATTTGATGCATTAACTACCTGAGGAGGCAATAGCTCTCATGTGATGTGTCCATGGATGAACTAGGAGTATATTATAAGATAATGGTAACTTAAGGTCTATGAGCTTGGTATGTATGGTCTTGGGTACAACAGTGAGAGGATATGATAAGATAAATTAGAAACCAAATACAATAAAGTGGCTTTTGATTTGTCTTATCAAATCCTTGACATGTGAGATGACTTTGATTAAGGTGACTTTTGGTATACCCAATTTGTTGAATTAACCAAAGGAAGGTAACATTAATTCCTAACCCTTCATCTATTAAAAATTTTTAAATAAGGGTGGTATTAATTTTGATTTTAATTAAAAGAGGTGGGTCATTGGCTCAAAAACTAATCTCATCATTAATCATATCTTCTTAAAAGAATAGATGGAAGGTTTGGAATAAGTAAAAATAGTTTCAATAGTATGTACTTTTATTGGTATAGGATCTTGAATAGGTTGTTCTACTTCAGGGGAAAGTAGTTATTTAATGTCTTGTAATTGTTGCATTAAGAATTTGTCATGATATGTATAAGTATGAACTAATTCCATGAGGGGTATTTTACAAGGCATAGAGTTGAGATCTTCTAATAAATTCCAATGAGATTTAGAAGATGAAGAACTAGCACAAGGCTTGGATGGTAAAATGTTTTTGATAGGAAGAGAGGTAGTTTGAGGTCCTAGTTATGGAAGTGTTTCCTCATGTGTGTCATATGGCATGGTAGTGGTAGTGGTGTCTTTGATAAGTTGTTTGTAAAGTGATGGTTTTTTTGACTTAGTGATAGGATCTTTGTGGGTAAGTTTGCGTACATAATTGACTTCAGTTGCATTCGCATATTGAGAATTGATATAATATTGGTTATGTTCAGTGTCAATTATACATATATCTTTGTTAGAATGTTTTGGGTTGGAGGTACAAAACATTTTTGGATGTTTAAAGGAAGAAGGCTTGGTAACTTGTTTCTTTTAAGAGGAATTAACATAATCATGATGAAGCATTTTGATCATAACATCATGATTGAATGTATCTCCTAACATAAAATAAATAAAAAAATTGGCAAGCCCATGATATGTTTCATGGAAATGACTAATATTATCATGAAACCAAAAAAATTTGTTAGGATCATACCATATAGGTGTATTATTGGTGTAATTGAAAGATTTAAAAGGCACTAATAATTGTTTCATTTATTAAATAGTTAGGGGTGCATGAGAAGCTTAGGGATTATCCATTTTGAATACTCCTAGTTTTGTTTAAGGAGGATTTCTAGTGATTATGTTAACTGAGTTTTGGAAATATCCCTTGATGGTTTTAATGTTGAGCTCAAAATATATCATAAGAAAGTCTTGTCTTTTAGCTTGATCAATGGCATCACTTAGAATCTAGGGATAAAAAGTTCAAACCTTATATTAAAGGGAAGTTGTTAAGGTGGTTATGAATAGTTTAAATAGGTTATCATCAATCATGTCATGATCATCTTTGTGATCCAAATATTTCCATCATTTAATGAAATCATAAGCTGATTTGGAAGGGGATTATTTAGCATTAATGAAATGGCTAAGATAATTTTTAGGAAGATCATTGTGTTGACATTCCTTAACTAGAAGATTGAGTAAATCCTCTAGTTTCCATATATAATGTTAAGGGGGTTAATTATACCATTCTAATACATCTCATGTGAATTTTTTAACAAAAATCTCTGTAGTGGCAAAGGTATTAGTTTGAATCCACTTTTTATAAAAATTACCAAATTATTTAAGGAAAGATGTAGGATCTTTAGTACTATCATATTCAATAGTTGGAGAGATGTTTCCAATATCAATAGAAATAATGAAGGTGGTTAAAGGTTCATTTTAAATATTTTGGAGCATCTTGTTGTGCATAATGGGTTAGGGAATGATATTTCCCATGACATATCTAAGAGGTGAAGGGATAAAATTATGGTTATTTTGAGGTAGGAGATTAGGAGGTTGATTATCCATGTCAAATAAATGATGTTAGATTTGAATCATTTGATAAGTATTAGATGTTTGCATAATATTCATTTATTTCACTATTTGTGCTAGAATTTTAGTGGTGTCAATTGGTGGATTGGGGTTATTAGTGTTTAAAGGTGGATTGTTAGCATTGGTATGAGGAACATTCCTTGAATTCTTACTAGGGGATGAGTTTTTAGGTGGAGTATTCTTAGGAGATGTGTTGTTGGTGTTTAGAATATTTACTATAGGGTTATTGGTTAATCTTGTGTTAATTTCCCCTATAGTGTAATATAGTGCTTTAGAGATAGAATTGCCTTGAGAAGTGTGAAATGGATATGATCCATTAGTATCATCAGTTGGGGTAATTTGGATAATATTATAGTCCAAAGATGAGGGATGAGAAAAGGTGCACCAAGAGTGAGAATCCTCTTGGGTAGCAAGGATAGGAAGGAAAGAATATCCCATATATCATCTAAATGGATTAAGGATGTCTATAAATATTTTGATAGGGGATTCCATTATGTTGGGAATAATAATATGATATCAGAGAACAACAGGTGAAAAGATAGGATCAAAATTAGCCTAGAAACAGAATAGTGTCAGCCAAAAGATTTAGAGTTGACTCAATTGACAGAGTTTGGAGGGAAGGTCAACAAAAAAATTTGGGGAAGGATACCATTAAATGAGTTGACTATGTTCTATGGGGAAGCACTAAAGATCAAGTGTGAGAGATTGAATCAAATAGAACAACTATGTTCTATGAAAAAGAAAATTGACTAGCTTATGAGAGATTGGATCAAAAAATATGATAGTGTCCTATAGAAAATAAAAACTATAGGATACAAAGTCAAGTATATCGACTGTGTTTTGAAGGTAGAGATAGGTTTTGATAGTTATGATTGTAGATGATCTAGTGTTATTTTGAAAAATATTTGAAATAATCACACAAATAATTGTGCCAATCTAATAAATCTAGTTGTGCCACATAATAGAAACCTTGCACCAATGTTGATTGATACAAGTTTTGAAATACAACATATAATTATCAGAGATAAAGTATCAACAATAGAAATATTAATCAATGTGGTCGTTCCTGATTGTTTTTAAATTTTAATTGTTAGAATTAAATGTGATAGAGAGTTGGCTATAAAAAGGAACTAAAAAGGCAATCTAAGAATGGTTTCAATTAATTAAGGATGAAAAATATTTGTATTGGTGATGGTATTGGCTTAGTATTGGGACCTACCCCCTCACTTCACAATCCCATAGTGATAAGGGTGTCAGGTGATTTGTCAATATATACCATTAACCATATATTTATACTTGGCTAGAAAACCAAGTTGGCTTCCCTCTTAGTGATGAAATCCAAGTAGGTAAACCTTAGGTAGAATTTGTTTAATTCTTTTTGATATTATGTGGTTTGGAAGTATGTGAAAAATAAAAATAGTATGACTAATTGATAATTTAAAACTTCCTATTTAGTCTATGTGTGTTACTCTAAGTAAGAAAGCAAAAAAATGAAAAGTGAATTAATTACTAAAAAGATGAATTAATTCCTTTGATTCAAGATTACAAGGTTAGTTCAGATGACCAAGTATGAAAATAGTATAAATCAAAATTGACTGGGTTGGTTTTATCTATTGAAGCAAGAACCAAAAAAACACAGTTGAATAAGTTGATTGAGTCTTCTAGACAAGAAAGTAAGCTACAGAACTATGTTGATCTAGTAGACCTAGTTTATTGTAGGGTTACAGTTTTATAGACTAAAAACTATTAAAAATAAGACTATAAATGAAGAATAAAAATGACTAATATTGTAAGAATGAACCTGATAATTTTAGAGATGTTGAATTTGCTATTTTTATAATGTGTTATCCAAATGAATATTTTTAACGTAGTAACATATTTAGTTGAGTCGACTGAGTTTGAAAACTTCTATGTAAAGTAGTGAACTAAGTCGAGTCGATCGATCCAATTACCTATGGTTAAAGATGACTTGCATTAAGGAATAATAAGTTGATCAAAGTGATTGTGTGTTAAACCTACGCACAGAGTGTTAAATTGAGTCAATAGAATTGATCTAGTGATGTAAAAATGAAATAAATATTAAATAACAATAAATGAAGGTGTGAAAGAAAACCTACAAGGGCTAGTTCATGTCAGGTTCACCATAATATATACAAGGGAAAGTGAAGTTGATCTACAAATCAATCCTAGATTGGCGAAGATAAATCACACTATCCCTTCCACTTTTTGGTACATTTAGACAATCGGGGTCATGACCAATATGGATCCTCTAGACCTAACTAAGGGGTCCCTTACCACACAATATCACTAGAGAGAATTCCAAAAACTCTAGTAAATTAATACCAAATAATAACTCTAATTAGGTCCTATTTTTTCTTATCAAAGTAAATTACAAAGTAAAGTAAATCTAACCTAGTGCTCACCAAATCATGTAGTAGAAAATGGGGATAATAAACATGAAATTAAACATGCAAAGAAGAATTCTAAGTAAGTTAATATAGATATAATCATAATGCATGGAGACATAAATACATTCAAAATCCATTACTTATGTTACTTATATCTACTAAAATAGAAGAGTAAGAGTTATAAATACTTACCTTGAAGATGAACCTGTCGAGACTCAATCTCTCCCTTGGCCAATGGTGTTTTGTACAAGATTAGTGTGGCTTGTAAGGATCACAAATATAGGATAGCTCTAGGCTATAGGACTTCTCATAAGTATCCAAGACTTTTTAAAAGACAAGATTCTTCTCTCCAAGTGTAAACCGTAAGCAATGACTCCTCAAGTAGAATGGTGGAAGATCATATTATAAAGAAATGCAAATGAAATATTAACTCTATATCTCACTCAAAAATAGAAAAAAATATGTGTTTATATAGATTCATCTAACCCTAAACTCGTATTAATTTTTATCTAATAGAGTCAGCCCAATTGACCATGTTCTTTAATAAATAAAGTAGTTAGGTCCCAAACTAGGTCAGTCAGGGCTGACCTAATCCTGTAACATGCTTATATTTTAAGAACAGTGTCAGACTAGGTTGAATTTGTTTGGTAAATGACAAAAAGAGTTTTTATCTTAGGTAGGGATTGTTTAAGGTGGTGAATTTCTTAGATGAGTGTGTAATGGATGTGTCAAAGCTTAGGAAAATATATAGGAGAGATTTATGTTGGTTTCAAGTGGTGGTATAAGGAACAACAATTTTGTAAAGCACCAATGTTCTACCCACCCCTTTCTTAGTGCACCCTTTAAGGCATGCACTTAGAGAGATTTAAAATCGATGGGTTAATTCAAGAGAGAAATCATCAATAATTGGTAAAGTTTAAAAATATTTTATGTATACACTTCTCATAAAGCATTTGGAAAATATTGATTTATTAGTTGAGATAATGGATAATTTGAGGGTGATAAATCCCTAAATTGAATTTTCACTTTGTAAAATAAATAATACCCATAGGGGGATGTATAAACATCAATTTAACTCAGTTGGAATTTTTAACCCCAAGACATGAAATAAGTTAAAAACTAAAATGGATTTGTAGACATAATGTTAAAGGGCACTAAACTTCTAAGTTATACATTATGCATTTCACTGAATCAACCACTACAAATGGCTTATAAATTCAATTGCAAATTTGTTCCTAAATTAAAGATAAAAATATTTTAGAGAATTTTCATGTTCATACCATGTCCATAGATAATAAATAGTATTGAAAAGCATGGCATGAATCTATATTATGCCACATTGATAAATGTATAATTTGTAATATTATGTAGAAGTAAATTATAAACAATGTTTAAAACTTATGCATGAACATGTATCATGCAATTAAAAATATATAAATTTATACTCTGATCTTGAAATTTGAGTGCATATGACCCCATAATCTATGTTAGTGACTAAATTTGATTCATTTTGAAAATTTTAAAAATGTATTATGTATTGAAATTGATTTTTACTCTTGAAAAGGCTTATCTCATTTATGAAAATCCCACTAAAATGCCTAACTTTTAAGATGATCGAACTAATATTGAAATTCACTCATCTCAAAATAAAATTTAACTACAACAAGCTTATTAAGACGTAATCATTTAATAATATAGCATATGTGAAAATTATGCTAGCATGTATCATTTTAACTATGTATGTAAGACAAGAGGCAAGGCCTGTATAAATATATCAAATGAAGATTAGAGTATATTAGTGGTTGCATGATATTGATCATGACACATGTTAAAATTAACAAGATCAAAAGTGCACACACACACACACACACACACACACACACACACACACACACACACACACACACACACACACACACACACACACACACAAATCACAATATCATACAAAAAGTCTTAAGGCCACATATAAGAGATTTATTCAAATGTATCAAAGTATAAATTACACATACAATGATAAGGGCCAAATGTAATAAACATGAATGATGTTTCAAACAAGGTACATGTTTAAATGTTGCACACAAAAAAGGGTCAAAGGCCAAAAGCAATGGACATGTTCAAATATCACACATACTAGATAATATCTCATAGAGATGTACTAGAAAAGTTTCACCCAAGGGACATACACAATAGAAAAACAAGATATTATCTATTATGTGCAGGTAATAACATCAATGGAGCATAGAAATAGAAAATTTGGTCTACATTATGTTTATGTAAGCTGATCATATCCTAGAAAATAGCATATCCATATACATAATTTTAAATGGAGATGTTAGCAAGACATTTTTTATAGTATATATCTTGAAAATATAGGAGTCATATAATTATAAATCATGTAAATAATATAATCTATGGATAATATTCCCCCAATTTAGCAAGGATATTGAGTAGAGGTACGTTCAACACCTTCATCCATTTGAAATTTGTATGTCTTGTATAACATCCATGAATACTAGTGAAATACATGTGTGATATAAAATGAGTATCTTATCTACAAATCATGAGATAAATAATATATGAAAATGATGTAAACAAGATGTTTAATCATGCTCATGTCTTGATTTTAAATTTTTAGAATATTTTGAATATTTTTTGTATTTTTACATATTTTATTTTTTTACCTTTTTTAGAATTTTAAATACTTTAGAACAATATCAAACAATTATAAGAAATGGTTTGAAATCAGAAGAAAGGATAGGAATTTGAACAATATACAACATGTGTCAGTGTGAAATATGCATTATAAATGATATCATGGTCATGTAAAGGTAAGATGGCCCCATTGTAGTTATATTTGTATCTAAAAAACCTATAAGAATAGAAAGGGTACACAGAGAACTGATTTTACATCCTTATTTCATCAAATGTACACTTCTTAAAGTGTGTCTTATATATAGACAATATAACACATAAAAAAAGACACTTAACATGAACAAACACTAGTTTGCATACTAAAAATTAAGAAAAACATCTAAAGTTTGGGAAAATAAAGGCTCTATGTGCTTAGATTATTATTTCTAGGTGAAATTTTACACAAGACATGATTGACCAACTAAGAAAAATAATGGCAGTCATTCCTATCCCTAATTGGTTAATTTTATCCTTACATAAAATGACATTTGATCAGTACAAATTGTCAAAATAGAGAGATAAATGGAAAAATATGGTAGAAGATCAATATTTTATATTTTTCAAATATGGAAAGTGAAAAATGAAGAGCCAAGAGGCTAAAAAGTTAAATAAGAGTCAAGTGATTAGAAGGATTGATCAAATGTGCAAGAAAATATAAGAACATGATGCAATAGACAATAAGTTGTGTATAATAAAAAATGTTAATATTAGTCAAAGATATCATCAAGGGGATGATTATGTGTAGGTCATGTATCATTAGGAGTACCAACCTAATCTTCTACATAATCAAGATCATAATCATCAATGTAACTATCATCATTATATTTAATTAATTTCTTAGGTGTTTCTTGAAATTGTGATATGTCAATGTGATTATCTTATGCATTTGTATATAAAAAATTAACTATACCATATATTGGAGTTATCTCCTTTAAAGTTTGTTGTTCTTGAATATGTTCATCATCGTTCTGATCTTGCATCTTATTTTAAACTAGAGAAAAATTGTGTATCATTTCTTGAATATGAGGAAAATAAGTAGTTTATAATTTAACTTCTTGAATTGAAGATGTAACCATATATTTTGTAGTATTGGCCTTATATTGTTCCTATTAAATTGAAATAGATATAGTGTTTGCATCCTTAGAAACCATATTTATATTATTAGAATTTTAAGAACATTTTGGTTTGTAAAGTCATGCATGAGAAACCTTTTCATAATGGTTTTTTATTCCTTATCTTGAATTTGTTTTTGCAACTTCTCTTTTGGTAATTGATATTTTAGTAACTTATCTTGATGTGACTTGTGTAAGATTTTGTGTTCTAAATTTGCATTTTTTTATACTTGAACTTGTTCTTTCTAAGATGTAATCATATCATGAATAATTTTCTTAATTAAATTATATATCATAACATCAACACTTTCAATAGTAATCTATATTTTGTTTTTCAAAACCAAACAATTATTTGTATGATGCCCATGCATTTTATGATATGCACAATAGTATTATTATCTTCTTGGAGGAGGTATAGAATGTAATGTGATCAACCTATTTTGAATAATTATTCTTAAAATCTCACTTAAACTCTTATTATAATTTTTTATACTTTTTGAATCAATAATTGTAGATGTACAGTTCTTTTGAGGCACATGTTAACTAGATGAAGATGTAGATACATGATTAACATTAACATACTCTAGATTATTTATGTATGTTGTTATTTTAAAGTGATATAATATTTGAATTGAAATATCAATTATAATTTTACAACACTTATATTCACTTTCACATAGTGATAATTTGATCTTGAAGGGCTTCATAAGTACAAACCCTAGGTACTTTTGATTGAATATGCATACAAACACCATTAGTAGGATGTGCAAGAAGTGGATGGGGATGAGAAAAGATAATTTGGAACTATAGGGTGGGTCACCTTACCTCTTTGGATAGTGACAATGTGTACTTGGTTAGAGGGAATGTAGTTATCACAATCTTGAGGATGGTAGAAGTAATCAAAGGATTTAGACATGGCCTTTGTCATCTAGAAGTAACCAGTAAAAAGATTTGATTGCATGTTACAACAATAAGAATTGAATAATACTCGAGGTTATAGAGTAGGCCTTATATCATATTAAATATATAATTCCTCTTGTTCCCATGTCATAATTTACTTTACAAAAAATTAGTAATGGATTTTATGTCTGCTCATGTAATTTAATTCATTTTCAAAAAAATTGAAGCAAAAAATGTTCATCTAATATAACCATATTATTAAAAAAATGAAAATCAAGAAAAAAAAAAGTTGAAATCTAAGATCCTAAAAAAATGTATGGAGATTGGTAAATTCCCCTAAAATATAAAGTCAAAAGAAACTACTTTTAGTTTTAATGATTAGATCTGAAGTCAAAAGCAAATTCTTTTAGTGTTAGATTTAGATCCAAGTTCAAAAGAAAAAAAATAGTGCCAAATGTTCAAGAATTTATCTAAACCTTTTTGAAGTAATGCTCGAATGAAAATTGGGTTCACCAATATGTTTTATCAATTTTTTTATTAATATGTGAATTAACCCAAATTTTAATAAATTGAAAAGAATAAAGTAGATTGTTGAAAATAAACTTTTGACAAACATAATGAAAGTAAAACACTAAATCTAATAAAGTACAATCAATTGAAGTAATATTGACTATGAAATCAAATTATAAAATTAGTTGTTTCTGTCCCAAATTTAATTTTTTTGAGTAAAAAATGTCTAAACTAGAAAAATAAGAATAAACTATGCAAGTGCCCAGAAACTAGAACTAAAATTGAAGGACAGAATCATCTAACTTTAGACAAGATTGACTACCACTATTATCTTAAACTAGTCAATCCTATATTTTTCTAAAAATTATGAACTTAGGTCATGATCACTTGTAATAACTTGAATTGGGTCTATGTGCATATATTTAACCTTTAGAAGTGTGTGGAAGACCTGAAAATAGCTTCATCAATGTTAAAACCGTAATAGGGCATGCAATGATTGAAAACCTACATATATAAAAGTGTGGAGTGTAATTGGGTTGAGTTGACCCTAATCAACCCCATGATGATTGAATAATGCCTATGTATCCATTACTCCAAGGAGGTAACCAAGTCCATGTAGTTCTCCCACTTAGAGGTCTTTATGCAATTGTGTTCCTTTGACTATATGAATTTATCTAGAAATGGATTAAATACTTGATCATGTTTAATTTGGGCTAGATAAAACAAGATTTTATCTTAGTTAAGGACTATTTGTAGTCATTAGAAACAAAATTAATAAAAATAAGGAAACTTTTCTCAATGTGCAGTAGTGTGCCTCTATATTGAAACTACCAAGTGATAGAAAAGGTGACTTAAGTGTACCTTTAAAAAAATCCAAAATGGGAAACCACACGCTAGGAATCCTAAAATCATGGATCACAATGTAAAAGAGAGTTTAATTTTAAAAACTAACCATTAGATGGCCAAAGGAGATGATGAACCCATAGGGGATAAAACCTACTTCCACTATTATCCCTATTGGTCGATTCTACCCTGAAGAAAAACATATGAAATTTGGGTCCATGATTGGTCATACAAATGATTAAATATATTTTTAGCAATTGTAACACTTTTTTATGTGACACAGTAATTTAGAAAATAAAATAGTTCCAAGTAGGTGCTTAGGATAGAGTGATGTGGAAAAATACGTACTAATTAAGTGCACAAGTCAGTTAAAGTGAAATAGGGTCAAAATTGGCATAATCAAGTATTCATGACTACATTTAGGTTACTACAACAAGTATATCACAATGAAAGGAGGTGCATAGCTAAAATTAACAATTATTCTAAAAATAATTAATTTGTTTAAAATAAAAAAATTCAAGCTAAAAATTCATAGCATTTTAAAAGAGGCATACCATAACCTATTTTAGACAACATCCCTAACATAAATATGCTTGGAGAAAACCATTTAATACCTTTTCCACTTTAAAACCTTTTATAACATTTGTAAGATATATATTCTTCCATTATTTTTTTCTACTATAAAACAAAAATTACTTATTCCATGTTTAAATGGCTCACCCCAAAGTGGCTTGATAGTTTTTAGGACCACGAAGGCACTTTACGTGTTATCTAAATTTTATAAACTTGCTTATTAATTTCCACTTAGATGGTCAACATTGGGAATTAAGTATATGATATTATTATCAGTAAGGCATGACCAATACTATAACAAAACCAAATTTAATTATATTTCCATACAAATTCATAAATATTCTTTTACAATTTATGTTGATCATTTGATCAAAATATGTATGAATCAAGGCACCCCCACATTAGGTTATTTTCATAAATGTGATTATTTTAATTGGTGAATGTTCAACATCAATATAAGGGATACATATGGATAATATAGAAAATATGAAACCAAAAAATATCTAGTGTACATGAATGCATCAAAAGTAGGTGATAATATATGACACTTCTTGTAAAATATTGGTTTGTTTTCATTCAATATTATTCTTGTGACATTATACAATGCAAATGTCTTTTTTGAATTGACATAAATGGGAGCAAGCATCCCTCTCTTTATTAAAAAATGATTTTAAATATATAACTTAAAATATAAATTACATAACAATTGGATTCTAATTTTGAAGGCTAATCTTGGCTATAAAATTTGAATCATATGTAAAAAATAGAGCATAGTGTTTAATCCTATTTTTAATTTGAATGAATCTTCAAATAAATAGAATATTTAAGTATTAAAATTTGAATGTTGATATATACATATATGGCATTAACATATTATATGATACATAATTTTATAGAATTAGTAATTAATAAAAATAGTAAAAGGGCCTAAGGATGCATAAATCTCCCTAAAATAGATATTTTGTTGATTTTGCAGGCTAATTGTGACTGAAAATAGCTTGGCAAATCTTGTGAACTATGTCATGATCAAAAGAATTAATTGACTATGTGATAGTATAAGTTAATAGGATAAGTTTAATGTTTTATATGGCCACATAACGGTTGACTATGTGCCTAATTTTTTAATCTAGGTCTATGCAATAGTCTACGAGGGTTTTTAGATTAAATGTGTGTCAATGTTCCACATAGAAGATTTGAAAAAGATATCCCATTGTTCCTACATAATAAACAAGATAGAGATAAAATGAAAATGGGGAATATGGTTAGCATAATAGTTAAGTTGGCCTCATAAATCTTGCATAATTGAGTGTCGCCTACATAGCCCAAGTGGGCCTCAAACCAATGTAGTTCTCCCTCATAGGGTGATTATTTGATATGTGATTGTGAAATTATATTAATATAACTAGAAGATTAATTGAGATGTTTGATAATGGATGTCCTTGATATATGATAAATAATATTCAAACTTGGCCTATGACTATTAGAATGCAACAAATTACAATTGAAATAAATAGTGATATTTTGTTCAATGTGTAGTAGAATCTCCAAATAAAGTATTTGAGGGTGTAATGAGTGGCCTAGGTGTGACTATATAGGAGAATATTTGGAATATTTTCACTAACTAACTTGAAAATACATGTGGGAGAGACGTTTTTAAATGTCTAAAATTTAAAAAGTGACCTTTGGAGTACGGTGGACAAGGTTGTAGTGCATCCTTGTCTAACTTAGTGAAAACTTGTTCTAAAAGACCAGAGACTATAGGGACAGGAGATCATGTGAGTTGAATATAGATAAATATAGCTGAAATAGAGATTTATGTATGATATTTGAATTTTTTTCAAAATAATGAAGGCTCTCTTATAGATTACGAGTTAGTGAAATGGAAAATAGGACCAAGTAGAGTAAATAGGTCAAGAAGAAACATTATCAAGCACTTGATGATTAAATTTATGTGTCTAAAATTTCCCCCACTTTATTATAATGATGAAACAAAGTGAAATTATTGGAGTAAAGAGATGTAAACCTAAGTGTGTACACACACTTTGTCTTTGAATATGAATCTTGATTTTGTTAGATGCCTTAGTGTGAAACCTATAAGAGTATGCAACCTACTTTTCCTGTAAATTTAAAATGGAAAAGTGTTTACCCCCTTGTTGAGGCATTTGGATAAATTTTTAACCTTTGGTGAATTTAGAGTGATTAAGTTTCAATTTAGAAATCTTTGAATGATCTTAAGTTGGAAATATTGTGTGTTCCAACTCTCATTTGATTGTGTAGATTACTCTGTAAAATAATTGAAGGGGTGGAACCACAAACTATGGCTCACTACATCTTAAGAAATTAAAACCATGGATATTGAGTGTCACTATAATTTAACATGTCCCACTTATAATATCAAGACAAATCACACCACTACAGATGAATCTAAACTCTATTTGAATCTTTGTAACTTTTGAAACTTTGAAAAAAATTATATTTGAGAAAATTTGAAATTGTCATATATTAACTTGAACATGAATGAATATCATGCCCCTTGTATTGTACTAAATTGATATTTAAATGTCATTTTAAATTTTGTAATTATTTAAACTTGTAACTATAATTATATGATGCTTTCACTTTGAAACTATAGAAATGAGAGTACATATATATCACATGCCCCCATGATCCAAAATTTATGTATTGTTATCGATCTAAATCTTACCCTTGAGGAGGTTGTTAATGCTTTCCTCATTTAGATGGCACATGGAGACACATCTAGGCTATGAGTTACCTATAAATTGGAAGTAAATCTTTATATTAGGGCTTTCTCCCTTGATGTAACACCTGAAACTACTTATAAACCTATTTTTTCTAAGAAAAGGGGTAGAAATGACTAAAAATAAGTAAATGGGAGGTGATGCACTAAACTTAACACACTCCACTTGCTTATACTGCACTAAGAACATGAATAAGGATTAATATCTATTTCACTAACTCAACACATTAGCTAAGAGGGATGAATAAAAGGTCTCATAAGAGACACTAGTGAATATTTTCCATAGTCAACCATTGTAAGACCATGTAAGACACTTCATATGACATGTTAAGACAACAAATGAAAGAGAGATATGACAATACTACTAGCATTCATCAACTAACCATGAAGTATACACTAGTTACACTATTAAGAAGGTCAGAATCAGCATATATTTAATTCAGAGGAAAAGTACAATTATTTATTAGAGTAGGGCTTCACTATATTCCAATTGAGGATCAAAGGTAGATCAATTTCCATAATATTTATATGCTAGAAAGAGTCCCCCTAATAATGATGATTCTTCCTATTTAAATAGGCAAAAATATAAAGCTTGAGGTTTTGACTTGGTCTTACCCACTATCAAGGTAGTTACAAATTCAAAACAAGATTGAAGAGGTCAGTTAAAAGAGTATGAGAATTTTCTCAAGAATGTCATGGCCACACCTATGTAACTGCATATCACGTGTCTTTGAGCATACTTCTTCTCTTCTATCTACTTTGGGTGCACTTATTCCCATGATGACTCAAGCCAAATTTAATCTCCCTTTTTCCCACTTTGCTAGTTAGATTCAAGTTGTGTCATGACTCTAAAGATCAAGCCACTCTAAGATTCATTATGAAAATCAATATAGTTACACAATATGTTCATGGCCTCTTGATGGTTTTCTCATGATTTTGACAACCAAATGGGCCATCAATTTGAGCTAGTGCCTTGTTGGTTGCATAACCAATGTATATTTCATTTGAATAGGTTATTTTCCATATGGCTTCCCCTCATTATTTCATTCTTATCCTTCTTTTTGAGATTGGATTTGCCTCTATGGGCCCCAATTTACCATTCCCTAGCTACATGGCCTCTTTCACTTTTTTGTTGCATTGATGCCTTGCTCTACTTGTACTAGCCACTATGGGTTGTGGAACAATGAGATTATGACACATTACATCATCTTGTTAACCCACTTACCTAAGGGATATGAAATTGTATAATCATCTCTAGAGTGCCAGGTCATCAATATTGTGTCAGGTGGCTTCATCCTACTAACTCACTACTCTAACAAATTTTCACTTGTATAGACTACTCTAAGGCCCTAAGTTGTTAGGATTATGACATGTGGAGGAATATTTCTAACTCAAATATTCATATCTCTACTAACATGGAATTTTTCCTAGGTGACTTCTTGAAATTTTGACTAAGTCTCACTAGACTTTTTGCACATGCCCAAGGCTACTCAGAGAGTGACATGTGGCACCAGGAAACCTTCAAAGAGAAAAATGGCAAAATGGATAAGTGTCAAAGAGCTCTTTTGATGCTTAAAGTGTATGCTAAATATTTTTTCTATGTAGTAGTGTGATTTCACCACATGGCATCATCTTACTCAATCATTGATCTAACACACTACTATAAGTTACACGAAACATTATAGGACTGTGAAACTATGGGATTATGCCACACAGTTCCATCCCACTCACCTACTAGTCTAGGCCTCTGACATCTCTACTTTATCATATGTAAATATATAGGAGATTAGAGTGATGGTATTGTGACATGTGGAAGCATATTTCTTGCCCAAAACTTTTTTGATGTGGATATCTATCGAGAAAGCTTGAATAAATTTGACTAAGTTTTAAAAGAATTTTGCACAGGTTTGGGACCATTAAGAGAGTGGCATGTGGCATTGGGTGAAGTTTTAAGAATAAACGAAGTGTCAACATGATTTTAAAATGGGTTAGACTTAATAGGACCTATGAATGATTATCACATGGCACTAAGAGGCCTAGACTAGAGCCCTAACACACTGACAACCCAGGAACCCATCAAGACATTGCATATGGCCTCTCAATTTTAACATGTTTCCCCAAAGTCATCACTAGAAAAATCCTAAAATGGCTAAGTGTTTTTTTGTTTGATTCTCGTGAGTTATTTTAAATAAAAATAGTTATGTCCCATGAGTCCTCTGTGTAAATGAAAGCCAAAAAATGGCTAAGTGTTGAAGAGCCTACTTTGAACTTGAGAAGTTGCTAAGTCTACAAAATTTTTGTTTGAGATTTTGCCTTAGCAATTTTTTCAAACTTAAATAAAACTAAAAACCTATAACTCTCCACCTAAAATGCTAAACTAAAAGTTGGATGATGCTCTTCCATGGTGACCAAAAATGGTCAACATTCTTGGTGACCTTTATAGGTTGCTTGCCTGCTAATCAGGAATCCAGTAGCCTTTTTTGAAGTAATCCATTAAGAATTGAGTCATATAAGCATCAAAACTTCCTAATTTTGAGAACATAACCTTTTTGTAACCTACTCAATCTAATTTTGAACAACAAAAATGAGATTCACCTTTCAAATAGATGATAAAAATTAAGAATAAAAGAAATAGCAGTGTCAAAACACTAGAGGAAAGAGAATAACTAACTAATGTGCAACAACACTTAAAGGAAAGAAAATATAACTAACCTACCCTAAGCTAATCAACCAAAAAGATGTCTAAATAAATCCATTGATTAGTTCTTGAAAATAGTTGTCCTTTCTCACCAACTTCATGTAGCTATCAAGCTTGATGGCAACCATGAGAGAATAGAAAAGGGGTGACTATATGCTAGTCTTGATAAAATCTTATCCTTAAAAATCAACCTTTTAGAACTCATCCACCTTGATTGCATCATGAGTGATCAAAAGTGTGTGATTAGACTAATCTTGGACATGATTAGGCTCATCTTTATGTTCTAAAATGACATGATAGGTAATGGCTTCTCCTCGTTAGCCTCCACCTGAGCTAAGTAGCTAATAGGACATGCTCTAGTGATGGTATACACCTTATCATTCTTCACCTCATGACAAACTTCTACCTCTTCATAATTTGATTGATCAAACTAAATGTATTGATATTCCCCTTATGACATACTTGTAGTATTGGCTTCAAGAGGAAAATATTTTTTCTCCTTGAGGGGTTGAGGAAAATAGAGGTCTATTTTATCTTCCAAGAGTGAAAAATTATCTACAAATTGGTTAAAAATTGATAACCCACCTTGAAGACCTTAAACAAATCATCTTCGATTGGAATTGATTGCTAGAATGGTAGGTTTGAGGGACTACCTTCTCTTTATTTATTAGTTTGCTTGAAAAAGTTGCCTTCCTCAATCTCAATCAGAGCATAGTCTCCTTATAAAATATTAAAACCTAATTCTATGCTTTCAAACAAGTCTTCAAATTACCTTTCATTTTTTTTAACTCTATTAGGTCTTCTTGTGGCTCATCAAACTCTTCTTAATCATTAGAAACTTCTTGAGAAACATTCAATTGTACCCATATTATTACAACCTCATTTGAACTTTGCTCATGGAGTATGTCCTCTTCTTAAGGTCTACCAATTTCTTCATAACTTTCCTCTTAAACCTCAAAATAGTCCTTATCCCATTCAAATGAGTCATCAGGATCTTCTTTAGTTAGTGCAATAATATTAAACTAATCAAGAAGTTCTTCTTGAAAGGCATGTTTCTATTGAATGATTTGTTCATTATTAAAGTCTTCTTGAGGATCATTTATATGAATTGAGATGGTAGAGTATTCATCACATGTTGTAAGGACACCTTGAACTTCTTCACTCATTCTTTCACCATGTTCACTAGTCAATATAATTGCCTCAACTTCTCCTCATGATCATGAGGATCAACACTCTTGGGTGCAAGCTTATCTTCTTCTTGATCAAGAATATGTTCAAAATATCTAAACTAAATGGTAGACTCTATCTTTATCTATAGATTGTGCCCCTCCACCCCCTCTCTATATATAGGGTCTAGCCTATTAAATCAACTTTATATTATTGGGGTGGGGGTGGCCCTCTATATAAACTAACTCTAATATAGACCATGGAGGTAAGCATAGCGAATACTCCCAAATATATAGTGTGGGTTACACCCTATATATATCTAAACTAATCTGATCTACTCTATCTATTGGGGATCAAATCTATAAAGAGAGCACCCTATTTGGGGACCTATCTAGCTAGAGATTCTAGAGGGTCAGGCCATATATCTATAGAAAGGAATTTGGTATAGGTGTGGATATGGAGTCAGTATGGTATGGAGGACTTATATTCTCCCTACTCAGTCATATCACGTATATAATAGATGGAGATGGACATCTAATCATCACTAAAAGGGAGCCTACCATTTTGATCATTTATACCCTACCCTAGTTAAGTTCTATATGGGGCGAGGTGCTTGACATTATCCCAAAATTGATCTAATGGTATGATGAGGACTAGCAATGATAATTTAATCATCATCTTCACTTGAACTACCCTCCTCCTCATATCCTTCTTAATGCTCACTTATGGCTGACTATTTTTCATCAAGCTTCTATACAATAGGATATTCTTCAAAAAGGGAGATGGTGGGAGGGAAAGAGAGTTCATTAGTTTGTTTGAAGCTTATGAGGGTGTCTTTCCAACTTGGGATCTTGAAGGACTTCTTTGGGAGATCTTTAAGAAAGATGGATGGAGCTTATATAGATATAGGCTCTTCTTTAGTTTCAATCCCCCAATCTAAGCATTCTCCATTTTGCTTATCCCATACCACTTGCTTCCATATTGGAATTTTGAAAGACTTATTTCAGAGCTCTTAGGGAAGGGGAAGAGAATTTTGTGATATGACTTTTTTTTCTTCTCCTTCTAGGTAATAATTAACTTCTCACATTCTGATATACCTTTATCTTCATGGACAACTCAAACTTGGGAACTTCTTTGGCTTAGCTTCTACAACTTCCTCCCTCTCTTGATTTTGGATTTGCATATGAGTAGGTGATAAACTTTGAAACTTCTTTGGTTGAGGAGTTTGAGGGACTTGAAGAATATTAACTTCATATATTGATCTATTTTGATAACATGTTATTGAAAAATTATCCTTAAGCTCAAAATCTTATACTTTAGTAGCCATTGTCCCTCTTGCATATGCACATGTCAATTGGTTGTGGGCTTACCTACAAGGAAAACACCATTTGGATCTTGAAAGAATGTTATCAAGTATAATTAGGTTGAGATTAAGAGGGAGTTAGCTTAGAGAACATGGAGATATATAAGACTGACTTAGCTCATCAAATGGTTGATAAATAAGCCACATATCTTGCTTAGGGGACTGATAATGGAAAGGAAGGTAACATTCATTATAAGGAGGCTATTCATAATGATAAGTAGATCGATATGGGGGGGGAAATAGGACCATTTTAGGACTGATATGGCTTAACATATATCTGATATGGATCATCATACTATTGAAAAAGAGGCATAAAATAGAATTCCTCTCCATACCCAACCATCAAACTTATGAGGCAAACAAAATTAAGAGAATTATCAACAATACCTTGAAAAAGGTACATGGTCTGCTAGAACTAGTTGGTCAAATTTGACTTAGATTCACCATTGGTGTTTGTGGAAACTACCTCTAAAGGTTGATATGTTGAAGAATAACACCAATTATTCTCTAGTAGATGACTTAAGGATCATCAAAATGGCATCTCATCAGGTGTGATAGAAGATATTATCGATCTAAATCATTCCCTTGAGGAGGTTGTTCATGCCTTATTTAAATGACACATGGAGACACTTTTAGGTTATGGGTGACCTAATAGTTGAGGTGAATCTCTAGATTAAGGCTAGTTCCCTTGATTTATCACCTAAAACTACTATTAAACATATTGCTTACAGGGAAAATGAGTACAAATGACTAAAAATATGTAAATGGGAGATGATGCACCAAACATAACACCCTCCACTTTCCTATATTGCACTAAGAACATTAAAAATGAGTAAAATATATTACACTAACTCATCATGAGTCTCTAAGCATCTATATTTCAATATAAAGGTTATGATCAAGACATTAACCAAGAGGGATGAACAAGAGGTCTCGTAGGAGACACTAGTGGACATTTTCCATAGTCATCCATTGTAAGACCATGTAAGACACTTAATATGACTTGATAATAGGATAAATGAAAGAGATATATGACACTACTACTATCATTCATCAACTAACCATGAAGTATACACTATCTGTAGTATTGTGAAGGCTAGAATCAGCATATATTTAGTTTAGAGGCAAATTAAAAGTGTTTATTAGAATAGGGATTCACCATACTCTAATTAAGAATCAAAGGTAGATTAATATCTATAACTTTTTTTTGCTAAAAAAAATACCTATAATAATGATGGTTATGCCTATTTAAATAGGCAAAATCCAAAGCTTAGGGTCTTGACTTGGTCTTACCCACTAATGGGGTGGTTATAAATTTGAATCATGACTAGAGAGGTTGGTTTAGGGATTGGGAGAATCTTCTCAATGATTACATGGCCATGCCTATTTAACTATCTACCATGCATCTTTGAGCCTACATCTTCTCTTATGTCTACTTTTGGATGTACTTTTACCCATGATGACTCAGGCTAGATTCCATCTCCCTTTCTCCCACTTTGCTAGTTGGAGTCAAGTTATACTATGATTCTAAATATTGGGCCACTCTAAGACTAATTCTATGAATCAATATAGTTACACAATCTATTCACGGCCTTTTGATGGTTTTCTAACATTTTTTATGGCCAAACCAGCCATCAAATTTTAGCTAGTGCCTTGTTGGTTGTGCAACCAACATATCTTTCATTAAGATGGGGTCTTTGTCATGTAGCCTCCCCTCACTCTTCCATTATTATATTTTTATATGTAATTTAAATTTCTTCTATGGGTCCTAATTTACCACTCCCTAGATACATGGCTTCTTTATGCTCTTTTGTTGCACTGATGCCTTGCTCTACTTGTACTGACCACTATGGGGTTGCAGAGAAATGAGATTATGCCATATGGTGTCATCTCACTAACATACTTACCTAAGGGATTTAAAACTATACGATCATCCATAGAGTGTTGGGTTATTGATATTGTGTCAAGTGGATTCATCCCACTAATTCACTATTCTAAAAAAAAATTCACTCATATGCACTGCTCTGGGGCCCTGATTTATCAGGATTATGACACGTGGAAGTATCCTGCTAACATGAAACTTCAGATCTTTGTTAACATATAATTTTACCTAGGTGACTTCTTAAAAAAATTACTAAGTCTTGTTGGAATTTTTACATAATCTTGGGGCTATTTGGAGAGTGGCACGTTGCACCTTACAACCTTTGAAGAGAAAAATGACCAAATGGTTAAGTGTTAAAGAGCCCCAGTTAGGAACCCGTGGAAGCACAATTGATTACTTTTCTTATAAGCAATTAAACATGGAATTATACCAGAATGATTAAGTAACTAGAAACTTGAAACAACACAGAATATGAGAGACAATACACAATCTTGTATTAAATACTCTTCAGAAGAAAATACAATAAAGAAGATGCCACTTCTTCTTCCACCTCTAAGGCTTGCCACACCTCAAGGACTTCTTCCCTTTCTCTCTTGATCAACCACAACCAACTCAACAACCTGAGTTGTTATCCCCTCCTTGAATGCATTAGCTGATCTCCTTGACCTTACACCTTGCAAATCTCCTTTGACCTTACTTTCTTGCTTCAATGCTTTACTTGCCTTAATTACAATACATGCCTGATGGGTCTTTAAATAGGATACCATGCATACAATAATTAGACCTATAATTACAATAATTAGAAACATAGACTCAAGAGTTAAATTAGTCTTCAACATGCAAACACTCTCGAACCTCTTAAATTAGATGAGTCTAATTCTGGAAACGCATTCTGGAAACACATGCAACTGCATACACACGCACAAGTGACCAACGTCAATTTCTGTCAGTCTACTCCTGACTGATGTCAGTCGATCCCTAGTCCCTGCCTAACCGACTTCAGCAATACTGCCGATGCTAGTTACTGGTTGCACTCGGTAACTCCCTAATTAGCACCCTGGTGAAGCTTTTAGCTCCACAACTTAACAATCTCCCACTTGGAGGTAAACAGCTGCACCTATATAGCAACCTCCACTAACCATCTCAGATACCTCCATCTTCAAGCTCAATTTTGAAGACCAACCACCACACAACCTGTGATGTTATACCTATCATCCAAGTCCCCTGCCACATCTGAACTTTCTGACAACTCCCAATGGAGACAAAATCAACCTGTGATCTTCCATGTCTCTCATGCCAAAGAATTTTCCTGCTCCCAAATTCTTCATGACACCCATCTGAACTAACTTTACCTTTAGTTCAGAAACTCCCTACATGTGTAACCCTACAACAAGCACACAATACAGTAACAGGATAATGTAGCTAATATTATCCAACCTGGTAAAGAGAAATACAATGGTCAAACCTCCATTGTCCTACAGCCTACTCAAGACCATATACCCTGGCCTTCTATCTCACGTATCCATCCACTCTCTTCTCTAACCTGGGAATCCATTCCTCATCCATGCCAAGCTCCCACTGTTTCTGGATTCTACCTGTATTGCCTCTTCATATCTTCCTGGGTCTTGACCATCAGTAAGCAACAAAAAAAAAAGGTGAACAATGAATATGAGGTTCACATACCCTTTCAATCCTCCCTATGGGTGTTTGAGACTTCTTGACAGCTTGTTGTCTACCTAACATCCGTTCTAGTGACTGATCTCAGCCATCTCTCAGTCTGCACCCAACCGATGTTGGTTCCCTACACTGACCCTGACTGCCAACATCATTTCCCTGGCTGATGCCAGTGTCCCTTCTACCAACATCAGTTCCTATCTGACCGATGTCAGTCTTATCCTGCCCGACACTATCGACCTTGCTAGTCTGCACATGACTGATGTCGGTACCTGTCTGACCAACATCGGTTCTATGTGACTAACATCGGTACCTGTGTTTTCCTATAAGTGATGACTTCTTTATCTGCAAGCTCATCTTGGATTAAAACCCTATCCATACTGCCCTGCTCAGAATTATTCATCCCTTGTGACTGATCTATGTCCATCATCTCCTCCATAAACACCAAGGCTTCCCTGTTCTTGTCAAAAGCATCAAATTTCCTTTTCCTGCAATGAACTTGATCAATGCCCTCCGAATCTAAACTCATACCCTTTGACTCAAGAACATCCATTCCCTTCTTATTCATGTGACCAAGCCTATTAAGCCACATCTTCGAATCTATAGCTGAAGTAGATAAACTAGAAGTAGAATCAATAATACAAGTAGATAGATAAATAGTACCTACTTTCTTACCTCTTGCTAAAACAAGTGCACCCTTGGTAACCTTCCAAGAATCTACTGTGAGGTTTATTGTGCATCCCTCATCACCCAAATTTCCTAAAGAAACCAAACTCTACTTCAGGACTGGGACATGCATAACCTCCTTCAACACCCATGTGTTGCTGTCTGCAATTCCAGCTACACTTTCCCTTTGCCAACCATTTGACAAGGCATACCATCCCCTAAATAAAGCTCTCCAAAGTCTCCCTGGACATACTCATGGAACAAATCTCTATTTGGGGCTGCATGAAAAGAAGAACCAGAATCTAAAACCCATGATTCTAACTGACTATCCAAAGAAAGTATGAGAGCATCTTGTGCCACAATACCTGCATCCTTTGCTTCATCATTACCTTCATGTTGATTTTCTTTATCCCTCAACCAACAATCTTTCTTTGTGTGTCCTCTCTTTCCACAAAACCAGTAGGTGATACCTCTGGATTCAGATCTCCTTCCCATCTTTGACTTTAATTTCCCTTGCTCGACCTTCTCTTTGCCTTCCCCTGCTTTCTGCACTTAGAGCATTCCCTGATGATTCACCTGTGTTTTTCCTATGTATTTCCTCATTCAAGATTACACTCACAACATCATCAACTTTTAAGATTTTAGAAGCAGACGCAAAATTACTTACTGCCATTACCAAACTATCCCAACTTTCAGGTAAAGAGCATAAAATTAAGAGAGCCTTTACTTCATCATCAAAAACAATATTGACTGAAGCTAACTAGTTTACCAAACCATGGAAATCACTGAGATGAGTATATACCAATCCACCTTCCTGCATTTGCAAAGTAAATAACTGCTTCATAAGAAATACCTTATTTGAAGCAAAGGGCTTTTTATATAAATTTGCCAAAGATTTTATCAACTCTTCCGTTGTCTTACACTGTGATAAGTTGGAAATCACAGAAGATGCAAGGCTCAACCTTATGGATCCTAGAGCCTTCTGATCAAGAACATTCCATTCTTCATCCTTCATATCTGTGGGCTTGCATGCAACCCCACCCAATGGTAAGTACAAATCTTTCTGATATAGATAATCCTCTATCTGCATCCTCCAATGTTGATAATTCTTGCCGTTAAACTTCTCCATTCATAGCTTACTTTCTTCTACCATTATTATACTCCCACTCAATCAGAAACCCCTGAGAATGACCTATAATCAAACAATAACCTGCTCCCTGCAACCTTAGCTCTGATACCAACAGTTAGGAACCCGTGGAAGCACAATTGATTACTTTTCTTATAAGCAATTAAACACGGAATTATAAAATAATTATTAAGTAACTAGAAACTTAAAAAAACACAAAATATGAGAGACAATACACAATCTTGTATTAAATACTCTTTAGAATAAAATATAATAAAGAAGATGCCACTTCTTCTTCCACCTCTAAGGCTTGCCACACCTCAAGGACTTCTTCCCTCTCTCTCTGGCTCAACCACAACCAACTCAACAACTTGAGTTGTTATCCCTTCCTTGAATGCTTCAGCTGATCTCCTTGACCTTACACCTTGCAAATCTCCTTTGACCTTGCTTTCTTGCTTCAATGCTTTACTTGCCTTAATTAAAATACATGCCTGATGGGTCTTTAAATAGGATCCCATGCATACAATAACTAGACATCTAATTACAATAATTAGAAACACAGACTCAATACTTAAATTAGTCTTCAACATGCAAACACTCTCAGACCTCTTAAATTAGATGAGTCTAATTCTGGAAACGCGTTCTGGAAACACATGCAACTGCATGCACACACACAGGTGATTGACGTTGGTTGCTGTCAGTTTGCTCCTGACCAACATCAGCCAATCCCTAGTCCCTGCCTGACCAATGTCGGCAATACTGTCGATGCCGGTTCCTGGTTGCACTCAGTAACTCCCTGATTAGCACCCTGGTGAAGCTTTTAGCTCCACAACTTAACAGCCCCTTTGATGCTTCAAGTGCATGTTGATTTATTTTTTATGGAACAATAAGATTTCACCATATGACATCATCCCACTCACTCACTACTCTTATAAACTACTATAATTTGAATAGAATATTATGGTATTACAGAACTATGAGATTGTGCCATGTGGTGCCATCCTACTTACTTGTTAGTCTAGGGCTCTAACATTTCCACCTTACCATACAAAAATCTCTGGGAGATCATAACAGTAGGAGTATGACAAGTGGAATCATCTCACTTTCCCAACATTTTGTTGATGTGGAGATCTATAGCGAAATCTTCAATAAATTTAGCTAAGTTTTAAAATCATTTTGGATAGATTTGAGACCATCAGGAGAGTGAAACATGGCATTGAGAGAATTTTGAAGAATCGGCTAAGTATTGAGAAGTTTTGAAAATAGGATAGACTTATCAGGACCTATGAATGACTATTACATGGTATCAGGAGCCTTAGACTAGAGTCTTGATACACTAACAACCTAGGAACTTGTCAAGATGTTGCCCAGGGCCTGTTAATTTTAACACAGTGCCTCCTAAATCCATCACTAGGAAAAAAAACCCAAAATGACTAATTTCTTTATTGTTTGATTATCAAGGGCTATTTTAAATAAAAATAGATAAGTCACATGAGATCTCTTCATAAATGAAATCCAAAAAATGGATAAGTGTTGAAGATCCTTCTTTGACCCTAAGAAGTTGCTACATCTCTAACATTTTTATTCAAGTCATTACCTTATCCATTTTGTCAAACTTAACTAGAATTGAAAACTTACAACTTTGCACCCAAAACTCTGAACTGAAAGCTAGATGATGCTCTTCCATGGTGACCAAAAATGGTCAACATGTATCATGTTGTAACTTTAGAAATTTTATAGTACTATAAATTTGAAATTTTATCATGAATACTTGACCTCTCAAGACAAGCCCATTGTGATGCCCTACTTTTGAGATGAGGGATATAGCCTATAAATCACTTATCTTAAAAGAATAATTATTTAACTTGTGAAATATGTAATCTTGTATAAGTACTGTGAATATTTGAATTATATTTTCATCATAGTATATAATTTAGTATTGAATTATATTTTGAACATATGTTATATAAATAAAGCATTGAGCACTTAAGTAGTATATGCATGATACAAATCATGGCACTATAATATAAGTAATAAGTAGTTTTAATGCATTATATGAATTATGAAACCAGATTAATAGATAAGTATGTTCAATAAATATCATATGATGTCAAACAATTTTCATATGATGTCACACATAAAGACCTAATGACCACATAAAAGGGCTATGTGAATGTTGTATGAATACACAAGGCCAAGGGCCTCACATAAATGGCATATTGATGCCATATAAACAATAATTTTAACATATAAGGCCAAGGACCATAGATAACATCTAGCTTATTATACAGTAAAGAAATAAATATGCATAAAATAAATGAAGCTAGTCTACATACACCATATGGATCTATGTCATTGTTACTAACTAGCATAGATCATGCAACACATGTAGGGTATGAGTGAGTAGAAAAAAAATTCTGGATATGTAACTCAACATGGTATAAATCTTGTGGATAATTAAAACCTATTACATTTTTTATGGAGAATGAAGAGATGCCCCCAACTTAGAAAGGCTATTGGGTAATAAGGGAGGCTCGACATCGAATAAGCATGTGAAAGTATGTCTTATATCACACTAAAGCACCTCATTAAAAGTAATGGGTAATGAAAATTGAAATATTTTATTTATCTAACACATAAAAATAGCATATGTAAATAAATAAACTAGCCACATTGGAAAAATGCTTGTAGGTCTTGATTTTGAATTTTGGAAAAAATTTATTTTTTTTTTGGATTTTTTTGAAATATTTGAATGTGGTTTTTTCCATATAAATTTTTTTTAATATTGGAATGTAAAATTTATTGAAAAAGGTGCCAAGAATAAAATCTTTAAAAGTGGAGGAAGTGGAAGGGATTCTAACAATCCCCAACAAGGTGCTAAAGCATAGGATGATGAGAAAGAAGGCAAGTAATGTGCCCCAAAATGTATGTGTATAATGAGTCATAGTAATGTAGCTATAATTATTAAGATAAGAAAGTACACTATCCTCATGGGTAAGACAGAGATGTGACCATGTAAATGTAATGACATCCATAGTATGATGATGATGATGATGATGATGATGATGATGATGATGATGATGATGATGATGATGATGATGATGATGATGATGATGATGATGATGATGATGATGCAATAGTGAATAAGAAAGACCATTTTTAAGGTAGTTTTTTATTATTCATATTGGGTTAAAAATTAAGTGGGAAAGTACCTAAATTAAAAAATAAATCCAAAGGAAAGAATAATTTTTGGATAAGGTATGTAAGTAACAATTGATTAAAATAAAAAAAACTATGTATAAAAGGAAAATGTAAGTAATTTAACTAATTATATCAGTGATGGGCATGTATGCATTGCCCACGACATGTTATGAAGGAATGGTTTCCTATGAAAAATAAGTGCCAACTATATATTCCTCTAAATCATATGATGTAATATAACCCTCTAAATCACTATTCATATGCCCATGTAAGCATGTATCCTCCTGTGTTATAAGAGAAGATGTAATTACTTGTACCTATGATGAAGCTGTTTGAATAACCTATTGTGCCTTAAGAGATGAAGACCTCTTTTTAGATGCCCCTTTTTTATTAGGATGATGTGGCATATTTTTATAATTAACTGAATATGCTCATGTGTAACTATATCATGCTCAAAAGTAGATGGAAAAACTGATTTTGTAGTATGATCATGCTCACTAATAGATGAAGATATTTTAATGCACTTTGGAATCTATAAATCATGCTCTTGAATATTTTTGTAGACTATTTCATTACCTTGTTACTCAATGATTATGCTAGGTAACTATTCCATAGAACAAGTAAGCATCATTTGATCTAAAGGATATTTATATTGGAATCCTAGAATTTTGACCAATTGATTATCAAGAATATATTTGAGACATTTATGAACTGTGAAAGGTACTGATTGAATATTTTGTATCCAAGGGTGTCATAGTAGCATATCAAAGACCTTTATGGTTGGTAGAACTATAAATGGAGTGGGAATTATAAGAAGAACCACTTTTAAAGGTAGTTTTATATGCCCAAGAGTATCTTGTGTATGGCCATCAAATGCTTTGATAACTCTAAAAGTATCATGTAAGTCTTGATTTGTGTAACCAAGAGAGTTTATGAGTGTCATCATGCACAAATTTTCACTTGATCCATTGTCTATCATATATATGTATATGTATATGTATATGTATATGTATATGTATATGTATATGTATATGTATATATATACATATATATATATATATATATATATATATATATATATATATATACATATATATATATACATATATATATATATATATATATATATGTATATATGTATATGTATATATATATATATATATATATGTATATGTATATATATATATGTATATATATATATATATGTATATATATATATATGTATATATATGTATATATGTATATATGTATATATATGTATATATGTATATGTATGTATATATATATATGTATATATATATATATATATATATATATATATATATATATATTGCTTGTTAACATATTCCCTAATAAAGACTACATGTCTATTTGAATTATTATCAATAAATTCACTATCATCAAATGTGATCATAAGATGTGATGCTTGTTTGCTTGTAACCATACCAATGATGCTCTCAAGTGAATGTCCATATGTAGAAGGAGGATGAACATTATATGCATAGTGTACTTCAGAATATCCTTGTTATTTTCCTCATGATTTAGAAAAAGATATTTGTACATTTTGAGCTTTGCATTTTCATTGTTGGTTTAGCCTCTTCAGTAAGTGTTTCAATATTAATAATGTTCTCATTAATTAAATATTGAATCTTGTGCTTAAACTTGAACCATCTATTTGTAGAGTGACCAATACATCTATGGTAGTCAAAATATGCATTACCATCAAATTTTTTAGACTGTATTCTAGACATGTCCACTTCCATTGGTGGAGGAAGATCGATTAGGTTGCATTCAAGTAGTTGTTGCAATAATACATGAAGGGGTGAAGGTAACCTTGAAAATTACCTCCTTGGTGAAACTTGTAATTAAAGATTTTATGTTGGTTGTGAGATATCATTAACTATAATCTTAGATTCATTCTTGCTTTCATTTGGTTTTCTTTTATAATTTGGATTATTTTAAATTTAACATTTGAAGTAGAAGTAACATATGCTTAAGCTTGTTAAAAGTAAACAACTTGACATCATGCTCTTTGACTATATGACATGATAAATCAAAAGATTTGAACTTATCAAACATAATTGGCTTATGAAATGGATATAACAAACATTGAGTAAATATATCTTAGACCTCATTATCATCCATATGATTTGTCATATTTGTAAGCATAGTCTTATATCTTATCACATATTCATTTATTATTTCATTAGAGCCTTGTTTGAGATTTGAAATTTGGGAATATGATAATTTTTTTCCAAATTTGATAGAATAGTGTTTTAAAAACTAATTTTCCAAATGATTAAAATCCTTTAGTAATTGAAGAGGAAGATCATAGAATAATCTAAGAGCATATTTTTTTATACTTCTTGGAAAGAGTTTTGTCAATAATTTGTCATTATTTGCATAATCTAGATAAGTTGCATGAAATGTGTGTAAATGTTGTTTAGGATCACCTTTGCCTTTATATAAATGAATCTTAGGAGACTCAAAGCCAACTACTAATTGATAATATGTAATTTTGAGTGCCAAAGGGTTATGTAACAGGGAAAATGTATCTATGCAAGGGTTATCATGAGAAATAGTTTGCTCAATTTGGGATAGTTTAGCCTATAAGGAAATAATGGTATGCTCAAGAGTATAATTTGGAGAATTAATGAGTGTAAGTAGCATGATTAGGCATAGGAATATATATATATTGGAGACCAAGAGATGATGTTATAGGTGTATAAATAGGAATATATGGAATAGTACAAGTAAACAACATTGGAAGTAAGGGATTTAACAATCCAAAAAGATAATTGTTGTGGTATAAATGTGGCTAGTTTGCCTTCATGCTCATATTTTGATGCTATAAGGAGGTTTTATAAGATCTAATTCTAAAATTCAACTAATAAATAAAATCTAATATAATCTAATCTAAACTGTAAACCTAGACTTTAATGATAGAATAATAAATAAATAAGAAAACTAAACAAACACTTATAAAATTGAAGTGGGCTAAGCTTCCTCTATTGTGATTAAACGTGATTTGCTCTCAAATGTAAAAAATGTGGGTGATCAACTCTTATTCAAATTAAAGGTTATTGGGAAGCATTTATGTATGCAAGAGGATTTTTTATGTCTTGGATTTGCTTGAAAATTTGATATCACTTTAATGGCATAAATGTGGATGATTAAAAGTGATAAATTGCACATCAATTTATAAGCTTAAGGAAGTTAATTACATGGTTGAGGATTATTTTAATTGTTTGACTTATTAAAATAATCAATGTTTATGAATTAGTCCTCATCCAATGAGGATGATGACCAATTCCATCAGTTGAGAAGAAAGAGGAGTTGGTTGATTGAGTCAGTAAAAGTGGGTCAAGTTAGTTGATTGAATCAGCTTGGAATTTGAAATGTTTTAAGGTGACTTATAAGGTAGTTGAGGAAGTTGAGTAAGGTGGTTGGATGAGTCAACACATGGTTGAGACAAATGTGGAGGATGTCTAGGTGAGGTGGAAAATATAGATCTAATGAATTATAGAGGAAAATAGGTATTCATAATTAGTTAATTAATAATTAATCAATAATTAGGAATTTGGAGGGAAATGATGTTATTTTGATTTCAAATTATGGAAGGGGAAGGTTTAGCATATTAAAGTTAATTTTGAAAATAAATGGTGAAATTTAGTTGTCTATGTTTTCCCCTTTTTGAAATGGTGTCATGAAGCAATACCATTCCAAAGAATAGTAGATAAAGTAGAGATTTGATGATTGTGAAGAAAAAAATTGCCCTAGATAAATTAAAATGATTGTGATGATACCCCCTTGAGTGTTCATACATAAAAATAGATGAAGACTTGAAATTATTAAAAGGAATATGATGAAGTGGTTATAATTAAGATCGTATATAAATTAAAGTACTAAAATCGTTAAATCCCTTTCAAGTTTTATAACATGTGTAAAATGATTTTTTTATAGACATTAAAAACTAGAGAATATATTTTAAAAAGAATGTTTCTTCTTTGTAGACAATACACTTGGATGGTGTTCAGGAATTAGAGGTCACATGAGTGGATATGGGAATGATATATCCTAATGATGGTAAGTTGCAGGTTATAAAATGAAAAAATCTATATTTTATGATGTGTGATAAAAGTTTACAAGATTCATGGTTTCAAGCTTAGATAGATGTCTCTAAGTGTTGTCTACCTAGTCTATCATAGACAAAGTTTTGGTAGGGATATCAGGCTAGATGTAGTTCTCTCAATGTAAAAAGAGATGTAAAGTGATGATGTAATGTAAGATTGATGGATGGATGTTATTAACCTACTTAATTTAATTCTTACACATTGTGATTGGTTGTTATGATGGATTAATTTACCCTCAAACAATGATATATGCAAGGAGTGGATTGGGAATGGTATATCTCAAGATAAGTTGCATGTTTTGATGTGTTACATGAATCAGGGTTCATATGAGTGGATGTGGAAGTGATATATCATGTTGAAAATTTACGATCTTAGATTGGATTTATTGATTTATCTATGTAGTGATTGATGGATGGATGGAGAAAATATGGATATTGTGATGTTTTCGGTCCCAATTGATAGGTGCAAAAGATTGAATGGAAAGATTAAGAAATGATTGCAGATGATTTTTGTGCAAGCATTAAAAAAAAATTAATTGACTGCATGGATTAATGATGATTAATCACATTTGGATAGCATGCATTTGATTTATGGATGGAATATAGAGGTGATTATGGGATGTATGGTGCATTAAAATTAGTTTTTGCATTGGAATTCTTAGAAATAAAGAGGAAAATGAATTCACCATTGTCATAATGGTAGATTCAACATTGAATGTGGTGAATTTGCTAAAGAGAATGGTGAATTTATTAGAAAATTACTAACTCATGAAGAGAATGGAAATTTTTTTTATCAAATAGATAATTCGGTATTAGATGGTGAATTTGTTCATCATAATGGCAAATTCATTCAACATAGTGGCAAATTCATTTTACCCTATAGTTGTCATCTTTTAGAAACTATAACTTTTGACTTGAGACTCTATTTGAGCTCTCATTTTTGTCAAAATGAAGGTATCAAAAATAATAATGCAACATGTTAAAAATATTAGATAGATAAAAATGATGAGGTTAAATAAATTTATGTGATTTTTATGGGATTATGAATGTTAATGAGTGTGTTTGAGATGGATATGTAGCCATTTAAGATTAACATAATATCCATTAAAAATGTTTAGGAGAGAAAAAGTGGACTATAGACTCTAAGCACTTTGTGTTTCAATCTTCTCAACATGTCATGGGTCCTCCAAGGAGTAAACACAATGACTTTGTCACAGATGCTTCATTCAAGGATGTGAGATGGTTTGATAGTTGTTTTTGTTTATTTTATTTGCTTGGAGTTCTAAAAATATTTACAAAATTAATAACCGATAAGAGTTGAGCACCTTTTATTTGATATAGAGTAAAATAATATGCACCAATGGTATGGAAAAACCATGATGTCTATTGTGTGATACATGTAAGGAATGATAGAGTCACAAGAGCAAGACTTAGTGCATCATGATATGGAAGATTATCATAACATTGTTTGTAATACACATATTGATCTAGATACATAAAGTAATAATGAAAACAATATAAAAATAAATGTTTACAAAAATGAAAATCATGTAAGTAAAAAAACAAGGAAGTAAACAAACATTGTAAAAGCAAGTAAACACCCAAGATGTACAAGAAAGTAAGTGACTTTCCAAATAAGTAAGCAAATGACTTTTTTAGATGTCTTTGGCTAGATTATAACCCTTTATAATTTTAGATGTTTGACAATGTTAAACCTTCTAACTAGTAATCCTTGTAAAGCATGACAAAGATATGTAACGAAGGACAAGGGATCTTGATTTGTTTTGATATTTTTGTATTTTTGGATATTTCCTATTTTTTTTTGGATTTTTTTGTGGAAAATGTAAATATAAGGGTTATTAGGAAAGGAAAAACCTATTCTAACATCGAGGAAGGGAGTAGTAGTGGATAGAAGGGATACATTATGGATAGAGTATGGATGAATAGGAATGGATGGGAATTAATACAATAACTCTAAGGAACACAAGGTGTAAGAACCAAGTGTCTAGTCATCAAATTAGCATTGTAAAGATACACCTTGATGTTTCTAATAATGTGTCTCAATATGTTTCCACTTCCTTTTCTAGGTCAAACTTGGGAAGAAGGATGGTTCTATGATGGGAAAAATTGGATTAATAAGGATGGATTTCAATGGGTTTGGGATTAAATGGATAAATATGGGTTTCGATAGGTGTAAAATGGGTAAGTATGGAGGGATGATTTAAAATTCATAAGATTGAAATGGAATGGGGTTTCCCTAAAGTATAATGTACTTATAGATAATTGATTATTTTACACATGATGTCAAAAACCAATTTTCATCATGGTACTTGCCCAAGGCATCATAGAATGGTTTTCACTTTTAGATGAATTTATTTCTCTCTTTCCTTTATTTTCTTTCCTTTTTTGATTTTTTGATGTTTTGTGATTTTTTTTTATTTTTAGCATCTCAATTATAAAATGGTTTGATATGCATGATGCTAACCCCTATTGATCTTTCAAGTCTGCACTCTAGATATGTCTTCAATAACATCATTGGTGTCTAAGTTGGCTTCTTCCAAATTCACCAAGATACCATCATAGCCCCTATGATAGAGGGTGCTACCAAATAGGGTGAAATGGAAGGTATGTTGGATGAAAGATGTATGTTGAGTGTGTGAAAGGTTTGGAGAGATGAAATACTTGTGGGGATAATTGGGACCAGCGCTATTATCTACAGAAAGACTAGGAGTAGTTGTAAGTTGGATGATTTATGGATTAACTTTTGAATTAATGATGTCTTTAATATGTGATGGGGATCCATCCTAAAATTATGTTGATTCAGGGGAAGATTAATTTCCTCATCCATTACTGCCTTAGAAAGGTTTTTACTAAGGGATTATTCTTGATTTTTTAATTGGGATGAATATTTGGATTATCTAATAACTCCCTAAAGAGGTTTTCACTATGGGATGTCAATTTTAGATTTAACTTGTAGGATTTATTTTGATTGATGAATACTTGTTGTTCCTTAGAATATATAGATGTAATCACCCAAAAGTGGTATTTGAGTGCTAAGCTTTCTACTTGAGACTATTTATCCCTAGCTTATCCCTATACCTATCCTAGATCCTATTGTCACACGTATCCAGCCTTCTTACAGGCCACAGGCATCTCTAGTCATCCCTAAAGCAATCCTAGACCCTCATTTTATGATCTTGGCCCTTCGTGCCTAGTGTTTTGCTAGCTAAACACTAACACCATAATAAGGACATGTGGTGATAGTGTATCTAAAATGGTGTGAATGTTATTTGCCCTATATTTTCCCAAATGGATATCTTTTCAAAACTAGAACCTCTTAGGGTCAGCCTAGACATATTTAATCATCCACACAAGCATCAAAATAGTATAAATACATGAATTTTATCCCTCTAACCACTAGATGAAAATCAGATACAAACTACACATTAAAACATAGTATGAGTTATGCATAATTAAGATTATCAATCCCTATTCTACCCTACTTCTGCATACTACCATCTACAGCAGCCCAAAGCTCAAATTATTTAGATTTCTAGTCTCAGTCACATTTAAGGCACTCAAGTCCACTATAATACTAGCATCACTTTCACTTGTACCAACACTTAGGTGAGAATAACTAAATCAATTTTTATCCCTCCTTAGAGTATTATTATGTAGACAACTCTTTTCACAGTGAGGTGTTGAGGATGTCTAGCCTGCCCTACTAATAAACACACTTTTTAGCTTGTATCACCTAGATGTCCTAGTTACATGTAGGATTAAGGTTTACATAATCAATAATTAAAGGAAAGATATAGGGTTTCAAGACTCGTGTGTGTATAAATAAACCTAAGAGATACAAACACAAGTGTACCTAGAAGCTTGGGACAATCCTGCATAGAGGACATTACTATCAATATCAAGACACTACCACCACCTTTCCAATAATAGTGCTACTATCCAATTATGGCACTACTATCCACAATGGGTTATAAAATCAACATCTAATTTATAGCACTCAGACTATCTTTTATTTCAATTTCCAACACTCATATCATTTATATCATTTATTTTCTAGCTAAGTTATTACTTACACTATTTATTACTATTTTAAAAAAAGTCAAAACTAGTCAACTCTATAAAAATAAGTGGTTGTATTTTTTACATATTAGTCTCTTGATTTAGTTTACTCAACTCTTTAACAAACATAGGATTTACATTCACTAAGTCTGAAAAGGTTAAACTCTTTAACAAACATAGGATTTACATTCACTAAGTCTGAAAAGGTTAAAACATTTGGTGAACTTGAAATACTTCAAACAATTATCCAAACCCTAACCCTAGATAACCCTAAGGTTCACATTTCTAAAATTAATATTTAGATTCATACATTTTATAATTTCATTTGATATAATCATGATTATAATGATAGAAGAGGTGTATCACTTTTTGTTTCAAATTTTAATACTTTCATTTGCATGTTTATTCCCTTTAATTCAAAATGAACTCAAAAAAACATAGACATATGTATACATGATGCCTCATATCAATTAAAATGCTTATCATGTTTCATTACTTCTTTAGCATGTTATATTTCTCCTATGTGGAATTCAATTAAGACACAAATCTTTAATCACATAGAGAATACATTACATAAGATAACAACTATACTACCTAAAATTAACAAGTCTCTTTTAAATGCATTTTATTCTATGGTTCACTTTTATTCCTTCCCTATGACTCCTAGACATAAGGAAACATTAGTGTTCTCACTTATCCCTCCTCCTTATCGATCACACACATCTAGCCACCATCTTACCTCTACTACCAGCTCTACACCCTTAGTAGACCTTATGGTCCAGGTTATGATGTCCACATGTGGTCTCAAATCTTGGTATAATAGAAACACCCATGGATATAGATTTTTTGACCAAAATAATGCTTATTCATCTACAATTTCCATTTTAGAGCTCCTACAACATTTTGACACATATAAAGACATTTTTATGTGACATTCTGGTGCCTTAAACATCTGAGCTAGCTTATGTTGCTTCCATAATTAATATTATGAAATGGATTGAAGAGCATATTTCATTTGAGAGGGAAGGTCTCTTGCCTCATCACATCATAAATTTACACTTACCTCTCTACATTGCATTATAAATTAACAAGGTAGGTGTCAAATGGGTTTTAGTAGATAATGGTCAGGGTTGAACATTTACAATATCTTTTTTATTTGACTTCTTAATATACATGCTAAGGATTTAGATCTTTTTGATATGAAAATCTGAGGGTTTGATAATATTCATCCCAAAATCTTGGGTCAAATGACTGTTAGGGTGTGGAGCTAAAAACTTCACCAAGGAGCATTCATTATCAGGTTCAGGTCTACACAAACACTGGCGTCGATCAGGAGCGACCGACGTCAGTCACAGGCAGTTGCAGAGACGCCGACGTCGATAGAAGGTCGATCGACGGCGGTCACAAAAAAGCAGCAGGAACCGACGTCGGTTACCTGCATGTCTAGAAAGCTATTTTCGTGGACAGAAGCGAGTGTTTGCATGATAAGTTTGAGTTGTAGACTCAAGCTCGCGTCTCTATTATTGGCATTACTATTTTTAGAGCCCTTGTTTAAGTGGTTTAACTGTTTGTTGGAAGTACATGCTCAAGTCTCCTAATTCTATATGAAGAATTAGATCTTCTTAGCTTTGTAGTAGTTATTGTTGTAGAGAGTGAATTATTGTAATTCATTGTGTGTGAAGAACAGTACAGAATTGAATCAATCCAGGCTTGTTGGAGTTGATTGTTCTTGAGAGAGAGCTCTTGAGGAATAGAGATCTTTTGAGAGATCTATACATCTAGGAGAGGTGTGGAAGAAAGAAGCTTTCTTCAATTGTATTCCTTTTGTAAAGAGTTTGTTAATACAAGTTTTCAGGGTGTTTTCTTGTATCTCTTGTTCTTGCTATTATCATTCTAATTACTTGTCAATCTAGTTTAATTCCGCGTTTATTGCTGTCACAATTATAATCTATTATTGGTTTGATCCCCCAACAAGTGGTATCAGAGCCTTGGTTACAGGTTCAGAGCTTGATAATTGGTATCAAAGTTCAGGTTCACTGACAGGTGGTTCAGATCTGTGTAGTGTGTATTGATTATAGGTTCTCACAGGAGTTTCTACAGGGATTTCTGTTTGAGTGGGAGAAGCAATGGCAGATGAAAGTAAATTGAGAATGGAAAAGTTCAATGGCAAAAATTACCAACACTGGAGAATGCAGATAGAGGACTATCTGTATCAGAAAGATCTCTACTTACCGTTAGGAGGTATTGCAAAGAAGCCCAAAGACATGGAGGATGAAGAATGGGAAGTTCTTGACAGAAAGGCTTTGGGTTCTATAAGACTGAGTCTAGCATCCACTGTGATATCCAATTTGTCACAGGCAAAGTCTACGGTAGAGTTGATGACTACATTAGCAAATTTGTATGAAAAACCCTCAGCTTCCAATAAGGTATATCTTATGAAGCAGTTATTTAATTTGCATATGAATGAAGGTGGATCTGTTTCTACTCATCTGAATGATTTCAATGGTATTATGAATCAATTAAGTTCAGTGAATATAGTGTTTGATGATGAGATTAAAGCTCTTTTGATATTATGTTCTTTGCCTGAAAGCTGGCATGGCTTAGTAATGGCAGTAAGTAATACTGCATCTGCATCAAATATTTTAAAAGTAGAGGATGTTGTTAGTGTGATCTTGAATGAGGAAATACACAGGAAAAGCACAGAAGAGGCATCTGGGAATGCTTTAAGTTTTGAGAGCAAGGGAAGGCAGAAAGAGAAGAGCAAGAAAGGCAGAGCAAGATCCAAATCAAAGGGGAAAGGCAGATCTAAATCTAGAAATGGCAGAAGGCCACAATGCTGGAATTGTGGAAAGATGGGGCACATAAGCAGAGATTGTTGGTCAAAGCCTAAGGAGGACAACCAGCACGAAGGAAAGGAAGAAGCCAAGATTGCAAGTATTGCATAGGATGCTTTAATTTTCTCTCTGCATAATAATATAAAATCTTGGGTATTAGATTATGGTGCATCTTTTCATGCTACTCCTAACAGGGAATATTTCAATGACTATATCCATGGAGATTTTGGAATAGTGTATCTAGGGGATGATGAGCCCTATAAAATAATTAGCAAAGGTAAAGTGCAGTTGAAGATGCAGAATAGCAACACATGGGTGTTGAGAGATGTGATGCATGTACCTAGCTTGAAGAGAAATTTGATTTCTGCAAGAAAGTTAGGGGATGAGGGTTGTACAGTAACTCTCACAGTAGAATCTTGGAAGGTGACCAAGGGTGCACTTGTTATGGCCAGAGGTAAGAGAGAAGGTACTCTCTATTTGTGTAATTGTGTTACTAACAAATCTCCTTCTGTATTATCTACTTCAGATGTGGATGCTAAATTGTGGCACTCAAGGCTTGGCCACATGAGTGAGAAGGGGATGTCAATTCTTAAGTCTAAAGGTATGCTTTCAGATTTAAAAGGCATAGATCTAGAATTTTGTGAGCACTGTGTATTTGGAAAACAGAAAAGGGTTAGTTTTCTCAAAATTGGGTCTACTAAGAAGAGGCACAAGTTGGAGCTTGTTCACACAGACGTGTGGGGACCGGCTCAGGTTGCTTCCATTAGAGGATCACAGTACTATGTATCTTTCATAGATGATGCCACAAGGAAGGTATGGATCTATTGTATTAGAAATAAATTTGATGTATTTGATACTTTTAAAGTTTGGAAAGCTATGGTTGAGAATAAAATAGGTAAAAGATTAAAGTGCCTGAGATCAGATAATGGCGGTGAGTTCTGCAGTCATAAGTTCAGAGATTATTGTTACATGCATGGAATCCGTAGGCAAAGGATGGTTCCAAGGACACCTCAGTAGAATGGAATTGCTGAAAGGATGAATAGGACAATAATGGAGCGTGCAAGATGTATGAGATTGCATGCCAGTTTGCCCTTACAGTTTTGGGCACAAGCTGTTGACACTGTAGTGTACCTGATTAACAGAAGACCCTCTACAGCTCTGGATGGTGGTATTCCAGAAGAGGCATGGACAGGTAAAAAGGTTGATCTCTCATATCTCAAAGTTTTTGGTTGTGAAGCCTTTGTGCATATAGATAAGGAAAATAGAAAGAAGCTTGATGCTAAGTCTATGAGATGCACGTTTATTGGCTATGGCTTAGATGATTTTGGTTACAGATTGTGGAATCTAGAAACTAACAAGGTAATCAAGAGCCGTGATGTTGTTTTCAATGAAAGAGTGATGTATTGTGATCAGCTAAGGAAGTTGAATCAATCTGAGCAGAGCAATGGTGAATTGGATGAGGTGAAAATCCAAGATGAGCTCACGAGAAAAAGAAATAATCACTTATAGGAAAACACAGAGACTGACGTCGGTAGGTTAGGAACCGGCGTCGGCAGGATAGAAACTAGCGTCGGCCATACAGAGACCGACGTCGGCCGTACAGGTATCGAGGTCGGTCAGGCAGAATCGACATCGGCCAATTACAGGTCTACAAGTGACCGAGGTCGGTCACTGTCAAAAAATTTGGGTGGACAGCATGTTGTGGACGAGTCTCAGACACCCATCAGGAGGTCAGAAAGGGTGAGTAAGCCTCCAATTAGATATTCTCCTTCTTTATTTTATTTATTGCTAACTGATGGTGGAGAACCAGAGAGTTTTGAAGAAGCAATACAGGTGGAGTCCAAGAGTGAGTGGGAGTGTGGCATGGTTGAGGAGTTGGAGTCCTTAAGAGAAAACCAAACATGGGATTTGGTTGAATTGCCAGCTGGTAAGAGAACACTTAAGAACAGATGGACCTATAGGTTGAAGGAAGGTGAGAATGGACAGATGAGATACAAGGCCAGATTAGTGGTAAAAAGATTTGCACAAAAGCCAGGTATTGACTTTGGTGAGATTTTTTCTCCTGTTGTTAAAATGACTTCAATAAGGGTTGTATTGTCTTTGGTTGCTTTTGAGGATTTGCATCTTGAGCAGCTAGATGTTAAGACAGCGTTTCTTCATGGAGATTTGGATGAGGAAATATATATGGAATAGCTAGAAGGATTCGAGGTCAAGGGTAAGGAGAAGTTTGTGTGCAGGTTGAAGAAAAGCTTGTATGGCCTCAAGTAAGCTCCTAGGCAATGGTACTTAAAATTTGACAGGTTTATGACTGAGCACGGCTACAGTAGGTGTCAATCAGACCATTGTGTGTATTTCAAGAGATTTGATAATGGTAGATATATTATTCTATTGTTGTATGTAGATGACATGCTGGTTACAGGGTCTCACATGCAGGATATCTCAGAGCTTAAGGTAAAATTAGCTCAAACGTTTGCTATGAAGGATTTGGGAGCAGCAAAGAAAATCCTTGGCATGAGCATTAAGAGAGATAGGAAAAATCACAGGTTGATATTGTCTCAAGAAGATTATGTGGACAAGGTGTTGAAATAGTTCAATATGCAGGATGCTAAACCGGTAAGCACACCTTTGGCTGGACATTTTAAGTTGAGTAAAGAACAATGTCCTAATTCATATGATGAGGTAGAGTACATGAGTAAGGTTCCATATTCTTCTGCAGTAGGGAGTTTGATGTATGCAATGGTGTGTACTAGACCGGATATTGCCCAAGCAGTGGGAGTGGTAAGTAAGTATATGGCCAATCCAGGTAAGGAACATTGGAAAGCAGTTCAGTGGATCCTTAGATATCTTAGAGGAACCAGCAGCAGGCACTTGTGCTATGGAGGTTCAGATACTTCTCTACATGGTTATGTAGATTCAAATATGGCAGGGGATTTGGATGGCAGGAGGAGCACTACAGGTTATGTTTTTACTGTAGGTGGAACGATGGTTAGCTGGATATCTAAGTTGCAGAAGGTTGTTGCCTTGTCAACTACAGAAGCAGAGTATATTGCAGCCACAGAAGCTAGCAAGGAGATGATATAGATGACACGGTTCATGGATGAGCTTGGTAGGGAGCATGAGAGTTGCAGATTGTATAGTGATAGTCAGAGTGCAATCCATTTGGCTAAGAATTCAGCCTTTCATTCAAGAACAAAGCACATACAGCTAAGGTATCACTTCATACGACTGGTATTGGAAGATGGTGAGCTGAAGCTGGAGAAGATCCATACAGATAAGAATCCTGTTGATATGTTAACCAAGCCGGTTACAAAGGAGAAGTTGAATCTTCATTCAACTTCTGTTGGTCTTCATGATTGAGTTGAAGATGGAGGAGCTAGAAGATGTTGTTGTACAGGTACTGGTGCAGTTGTTTATCTCCAAGTGGGAGATTATTAGGGTGTGGAGCTAAAAACTTCACCAAGGAGCATTCATTATCAGGTTTGGGTCTACACAGACACCGGCGTCGGTCAGGAGCAACCGACGTCGGTCACAGGCAGTTGCAGAGACGTCGACGTCGGTAGAAGGTTGGCCGATGGTGGTCATAGACAAGCAGCAGGAACCGACGTTGGTTAATTGCGTGTCCAGAAAGCTATTTCCATGGACAGAAGCGAGTGTTTGCATGATAAGTTTGAGTTGTAGACTCAAGCTCGCGTCTCTATTATTGGCATTACTATTTTTAGAGCCCTTGTTTATGTTGTTTAACTGTTTGTTGGAAGTACATGCTCAAGTCTCCTAATTCTATATGAAGAATTAGATCTTAGCTTTGTAGTAGTTATTGTTGTAGAGAGTGAATTATTGTAATTCATTGTGTGTGAAAAATAGTACAAAATTGAATCAATCCAGGCTTGTTGGAGTTGATTGTTCTTGAGAGAGATAGCTCTTGAGGAATAGATATCTTTTGAGAGATCTATACATCTAGGAGAGGTGTGGAAGAAAGAAGCTTTCTTTAATTGTATTCCTTTTGTAAAGAGTTTGTTAATACAAGTTTTCAGGGTGTTTTCTTGTATCTCTTGTTCTTGCTATTATCATTCTAATTACTTGTCAATCTGGTTTAATTCCGCGTTTATTACTATCACAATTGTAATCTATTGTTGGTTTGATCCCCCAATAATGACACTAAACCTTACATTGGGGCCTAAAATGCTACCTGAAACATTTCAAGTTATGTCTAATGATCTAAATTATAATATCTTTCTTGGAAGACTATGGATTCATGATATGCATGTAGTTCAATCCACTTTACATACATATTTAAATTTCAGCTATAGAGTCCATATATATACATGCCCTATGGATAAAGAACGATTCAAATATTATCAACATACAGAGCCTTCTACTCACATGGATTTTGTTACAACACAACTCCAATCTATTATTCAAAGCATGTGTACCACTCCCCTAATTACTTCTATAGCATGGGATAATAATTTCACTTATCCTTTTGCATTGAGATACTTCCAAAAAATGGGTTACATAAGACAAGGCCTTGGCAAACATGAGCATTGAATCTTTAATCCCATTGAAGCATATAATCAATAGGGTAGACAAGGATTTAGATATAGATATAGCATATCCAATGCCAAATACTCTCACCATACTTATTAGCATATCATGTTTTATTCACCTATTCCATGGGAAGATGATACAGTAAACCATGTTTTTACACTCATAGTTATTTACCTTAATCTTATCGATGAAATAACTTCTCCAGATCTACCTACTTTTGATGAGTTAGATAATGAAAAGGCTCTCTTAGAATTCCTAGATACATATGTGGATATCCTTTCCTTTTATCATAATAATGCATTTCATCATTCCACAAGTGCCCAGGCATAATTTGGTGAGCATTCAGATGACTCTGATGATATGTTACTTGACACAGATGATATTATCCCTACATCACCATACACTATGGATCAATCTATGTTACTTAATGAAGAAATAGTTGAATTTAATTATGGCATATATATTGATCCTTGTATCATACTATTGGTTATTTCCTTACATAAAGCAGAAGATACACATATTTATTATATTTTAAAATATTTACCTAAAGTATTCACATGGGATTATTATGATATACCTGGCATTGATCCCTCAAATGCAGTACATAAAATTACACTATATATTGATGTCAATCCATTTAAATAAAATATTCAAAAAATGCACCCTAAAGTTTCCCTTTTATTCAAAGATGAGATCCAATGGCTCTTGGATGCTAGTTTCATTTGACCAATTACTCATCCATAATGGGTTGCTAATATTGTTCTTGTTATAAAGCCTAATGGTCAAATCTAATGTCATTATGATTCTATAGACATAAATAAATCATGTCCTAAGGATGAATTTCCTTTACCTAACATCAATATGATAGTCAACTCCATGGTAGGCTATGAGATACTCTCCTTTATGGATGTTTTTACCAATTATAATCAAATTAAGATTGTTAAAGAATACCAAGAAAAAACTTATTTTACCACACCATGGGGCACTTTTTACTATATATTCATGCCTTTTGGATTAAAAATGTAGGCATAGCATACCAACAAATAATGACACATATATTTCATGATCTGATTCATAAAATAGTCAATGATTTACTTGAAAAATCAAAAGAGTGACAACATCATGTAATATATTTACAAAAAAAAATTCAGAGACTTAGAAAATATAATGTGTGACTCAACCCCAGGAAATACGTATTTGGGTTTTTATTGGGTAAACTTTTGGGATTCATAATATTCCAATGCAGAATTGAGGTTGACCCCAAGAAAGTCAAAGTAATCATGGATATGCTTCCTCCTAACAATTTAAAGAAACTTCATTCCCTTAAAAGTAAGATTCAAGTAATATGTTGCTTTATAGCACAACTCATGGATAAGACCCAATCATTCACTAGATTACTTAAAAAGGATGTAAAATTTAAATGGGACATCATATCTTAAGAAATATTTGACACACTTAAGCAATACTTTCTAAACCCACATGTCTTAGTACTACCAGTGCCTAATAAGCCACTTCTACTTTACCTCTTAGTGACAGATCATGCACTTGGTGCACTCTTAACATAGCATGATGATCAACATAAAGAGTGGGTCATTTACTTCATTATTTGTACACTTGTTAATTATGAACAAAATTATATAGTAATCAAAAAACTCTATTTGGCACTTGTATTTGCTACTCAGAATCTATAACACTATATGATTAATAATGATACACAAGTCATTAAAAAATTCAATCCTTTAAAGTTCATGTTGAAACTGCATCTCTCAAGTTGCATTACAAAATGGGTTATGTTACTCATAAAATTTGACCTTAAGATCATTCTAAAAAAATATTAAAAGGATAGATAATTATAGATTAATTGGTAGCATCCCCATTATTGGATACAAAACCTATTAACTATGATTTGAGATATGACTTCACAGCATATCATACCACTTTTGATGCATGGATAATGTTCTTTGATGATTTAAGATGTGCATTTGGTGTTGGATCCAAAATTATTTTCATCGACCCATTTTGGCACATAGTACCCCTCACTTACCGACTCTATTTTTCATGTACCAATAACATCATAGAATATAAATCTCTTATCTTATGCCTTTAAGCAACTCAAGCTCTCCAAATCAAATCAATTAAAGTTTACAGGGATATATAATTAATTATCAATCAAGTTACAGATATCTACCAAACCAAAAAAGAATAACTCATTCCATATAATAACATGGTTCAATGTCTATAGTCTCAGTTTGAAAACTTCTCTATCAAAATTATCCCATGTAAAGATAATCATCATGTCAATGTGATGGCCAGTATTGCATCATTGATCTCCATTTACATAGATGAAGACTAGGCTATTTTCACTATCAAATAATTACAATCTCCATCAATTCATCATGTAGACCTCATATTTATAATGGTTATAATTACCCATGTAGCACAACACCATCCAAATGGTTCTTTGATATATACAACATTTTACATAAATATATTACACCTGATACTCTCATATAAAATGAAAATCACAAACTACAATGAAACTCCCTATGATATGTCATTATTGGTAGGGACTTATTCAAAATATATTTTGAGGGACACTTGATTTTATGTTTGATAGGTGAGGAAGCTAAGTTGGCTATAAGATAGGTACAGGATAGTGAATGTAGTGGTCATTTCAATGGTAAAGCAATGTCACACAAATTAATCATACAAGGTTACTATTGGACAACCATGGAATAATAATTCTAGGAATACACAAAGTTATGTGACAAATGTCAATGCCATGGTAACCTACACCATGTCCCTTCATAACAACTACAACCTATTGTATCCCCTTGGTCATTCATTGTATGGGGTTTTGATCTGATCAATAAGATAAACGTAGAATCCATAAGAGATCATAAATTCATTGTCATATCTATAAAATATTTTTAAAAATGGGTGAAAGCCATCCTATTACAATCCACAAAGGTAAAAGATATATAATGTTTCTTCATGACCAATATTATTTCCTGTTTTGGCCTTCTAGTGGCCATAATCACAAATAATGAAACATCTTTCAAGAATAAAATAGTGAAGAAATTTTGTGCCAAATATAAAATCTAAACACACATTCTCTACTTAATATTACCCCTAGGGCAATGTCAATAAGAAACAACAAACAAGATAATCAATATTATTCTCAACAAAATAGTTACCAAATTTTACGATGACTAGCATAATTAGCTCATCTATGCACTATGGGCTTACTACACCAGTATACACACACTGACAGGGGTTACTCCTTATTCACTAGTATATGGCATAAAATTAGTTATCCCACTATAGTTATAAATACCTTCCTTACAAGTCTCCTTAAACTGGCTCATCATAGATGATCAATACAGGGAGACTTCTCCATAAATTAGAACAACTAGATCACATGTGCATTCAAGCCATAGAGAATATTAAGGCATGTCATAAATTAATATATTAGACCTATAATAATCACATCTATAGTAGGGAATTTGAAATTAATGATTTGGTTGTAAAATAAAATCTCATAAACGTCAATGCCAAGGAAGAGAAGAAAGGAAAGTTTAAACCAAATTGGCTTAGACCGTACATAATAACATAAAAGCTAGGCCCAAAAGTATACCATATAACTTCACTTTATGTAAAGGCAATCAAAAACCCATTAAGAATCATGCATCTAAGGATATTTTACATATAAAAAATCAACAATTTCTTTTTCATATTGCTTATACATAACTTTTATCCAAAAAATACAAAAATAATATAATATATCAAAAATACACAAAAACATTCAAATATTACTCAAAAAACACAAAATTATAAATTATATGCATTATTATGTTTACATTTCTTATATTTTCCAAACACTACATATGCTAGCTATCTTAGTATAGTCATTTTTATCATACACATGTTTCACATGTTCTTATCGAGTGCTTGTCGATTACTATAGGACTCAGGTCCACTACACTAATCTATACTTGTTATTATCTACCCACTAGGGGCATATACATTGATACATGTGTCTTCACTTGACACATTCACCCACTTGGGGGCACCCTATACACAGTTTTAATTCTTAGGTTTTATCTTTCTATACTCTACATCTTAGCTTTAGCATTGTTATATCTTGATATTGATCATGCTACTCTTACTCACAATTTTTTCTAGTTATTACTACTTTAGAATCAACATATGTATATCCTCACTCTTACATAGATTTATATTACATATTCATGCATACTTTCATTTATAGCTTTCCTAGTTTAGACTTAATTGTATCTATATGTTTCTTCTATTCTAGGGAATTTGAATATGCCATTGTTATTTAGTTCTACACCACTTTTATTCACACTATGTATGTTGAGCTACTATGTAAAAATTATTAATGTATAACGTAATTATTATTTGGTAAACAATAATATGTTAATAGCTTGTGGTTAGATTTATTATTTAATATAATATATTGTTAATAACAATATATTCATATTTAGTTTGGTTCGTTAGTTTATGTTATATAGGGATATTTATAGAGATTGTGGTGGATATTTGATATCCCAAAATATAGGAATGATTTTCCTATATATTATATACACTTATATGGAATTATGAAGCTAAAAAAATAATATAGTGAGAGTATTATTATTATGTTAAACTATTTCTCTATGTATGCTCCATTAATCAAGTATGATATTGATATAATTATGTGCAAACTCTTATTTACCCCAACATTTGGTATCAAAGCAAGGAAATCATGTGAGAATGGTCTATTAGTCTCTATAGAGGCAGCTTTGGTCTATTGCCCCATATAATGGCAAAGACAATTTAAGATAATTTATTTTAGTTGTAGTTTGTATTATGGCATCATTATCTACCTATAATGCAACTCACAAGCTTGGCATAGGATCTAGTTTTGCATAGCATAAGAATTCAAAATTATGAATGATTGACCTATAGTTTCATGGGAATGTCATAATAAAAAATGACATGATCGTTGATTTAACAAAGAGTGTCAATGTTACAGATCTAATATTGTTAGTTCTTTTCCAACGTAGTCTAAAACTTTTGTCAAGGCATAAGTGAATGGTTGTGAGGATCATCACATGGATTAGATTGGATCAGTGATTCATTGCATTACTCTTACTTTTCAATTCATCACTTTATTGGCATCATTATTTGAGATCCATCCTTGTTACTATCACTTGCTTCCCACATATCACTTGATGATGTCCCACATGGATATTGTAGATTATTTTGTTTGTTCATCTAATCCATACACTATGTAATTTTAATCTAGTAGATATCTGGTCCATCAATTCCATTCTTGGCCTCACCATTATGCCATAAAAAATCTTTGTTATAATCCATGCATTCCAAAGATCCACATCTACATAGCCATTTCAGTTCACCTAGTGTTTATGTGTCCATGTAGCTGTATAGACCCATGCATGATAATTCTACATTGGTAATTTTTATTTTAAAGTCTTTTATTTCTTAAGATAAGTTTATCTACAATAGTTTTTATTATATTATCAGAGTCACAATATAAAAGTTCAGTTATTTTTTAAGTCTATTCTAGTTCGTAGTGTTATTTCATATTATAGCATCATTTTTTATAAGCTATATTCTATTTTATGTCAATTTAGTTAATAACGTCTCTTTGAGTTTTTTTAATATGTAAAAAAATTCAAAAAATGTCAAAAATCTTTGTTATTAGGTCCTCTAATGTTGAAGTAATTAGCTATTAAATTCAACATTGGCTTTTGAAATTAGGTGTTCTTTTCTGTATGGTTCGTATAGTCCTAGTTTGTGTCATAATTTATCAAAAGTTAAAATGTCATAAAAGATTATATTAAGTTTTATATTCTTAAGAAATAGAGTCATTCAGTCCATTTCAAAGTCTATTGTATGTCAATATTTAAAGTCATAGCGTCAAAATCAAAAATGTCAAAAGATTTATTTTTAAAGGGTATCATAAAAAAAAGTCAAATGATAATAATTGGGTCCATTGTCAAAATTGTAAAGAAAAAATTACCTCATGGATGCATTTTTACTTGTATGTGATGTTCGAATTGTAGGAGGAATTTTTCCTCAACTAAGCTTCATCAACACATGTGCTGAGTAAGCAGCTTCAACAATTGTAGGATGAAGGAAATGGAGGCTAGAGGTTTCAGATCTTCTTGTTAGTTACCAATGATGAGGCATAGATATTTTGGTGACATTTTTTGTGGTGTGTTATTTTTAGCATGGTGTGTTTTTCACTTTTTTCAATGTGGTGTGCCTTGTGCCAAATCAGCTAATGCCAAGGATAGTTCGTCAGTGGCAATGGAGACCATCTATGTTATTTTTGTTTGAATGGCAACAAACATTAATAGAGGTTGCATAAGATGACAATAAGGATTTATTCCTCATGATATTTCATTTCTAGAGTTATGTGTGTTCTCATTCCCCTAATTATTTATACATCCTATAATATTTGAAGAAAAATAAGAATGTAGATATTCTAGAAATGTGGCCAATAGTTATATAGGAGGGTAGTTGAATGCAAAAATCCTTTGACTGTAGAGATCCTCTTACTACCTTACTTATTTCTAGAGATGATAATCCAATGACATGTCTATTGTGGTCACATGGAGTAAATGAAAGATGTGTTCCTTCACATAGTAGTGGTCATGTGCAACAAGATCTAGATAGCAAGATTCAGATAGTAGTACGTAGACCTAAAAGTATGCATTGGCATATGATTCTATTTGGGTCAGTTCTTGAAAATGTATATTCTCCCCATGCTCACATTAAGGGGGTGTAGATACGATTAATAATGCTCACAAGGGGGTGAATGTTGAGGTATTATGTAAACATTATTAATGTATACTATAATTTTTATTTAGTAAATAATAATACATTAATAGTTTGTGGTTAGATTTATTAGTTAATAGAATATATTGTTAATAACAATATATTCATATTTAGTTTTGTTTTTTAGTTTATGTTATATAGGGAGATTTACAGAGAATGTGGTGGAGATTTAATCTCCCTAAATATAGGAATGATTTTCCTATATATTATATACTCCCATATGGAATTATGAAGCAAAAGAAATAATATAGTGAGAATATTATTTTTGTGTTAAAATCTGTCTTTGTGTATGCTCCATTATTCGAGTATGTTACTGATATAATTGTGTGCACCTTATACGTAGTTTCAATTCCTAGGTTATATCTTTCTATACTCTACATCATAGCTTTAGCATTATTATATCTTGATATATTAGATGTTACTCTTACTCAAAGCTTTTGTCAATTACTACTATTTTATATGTAGCATATGTACATCCTCACTCTTGAACAGATTTGTCTTACATATTCATGCATACTTTCATTTATAGCTTTCCTAATTTAGACATGATTATATCTCTATGCTTCTTATATTCAAGGAAATTTTAATATGCCATTGTTCTTTAGGTCTACACCACTTCTATTCACACTGTGTATGCTTTAGACATGTGCCCCTATCCTTGTGTGTGCCTCCCTGATTCTGTATGCAGATATTTGAACATGTCCTTCTACGTGGTTGTTGACCAAATTTGACCCTATAGGTCAAATTTGGACCCCTATAGGTAAAAAAAATGATTTTTATATGTTTTATGGGTCTAATATTATGTCATAGGGTGTATTATAAGTCTTTTATGTCATTTCATATCATATTAACCTTGGTCTTAGTCATTTTAATCCTTGTCTTTTTTATCCCTTTAAAGGTAATAAATACAAGTGGAATGGTTTTCAAGGTGTCAAAGTTTCTCAGTTTACTTTCAAACATCCATTAAGTTGTATCCCTTATCATTAATGTCAGCCCTATCTAAATCTTGTAGGTTATCTAACTAAAAATCAAGAAACCAACTAAAAAAAGAAGATTTTGGTACTTATACAACCCATGAGAGAGAGTGACACATGGGATAAGGTCATGTAATATCTCTTTAGCTTCCTTATACTAATTTCCATGCTTTACATACTATATAAGTGCTAAATTTGAGATAAAACCATTATATTCCTTTTTTGCCCTTATAGACACATAGAAGTGATCAGCAGGTTTATGCTTGGTATGGTCAATTGGATAAGTTCTAGGTCAAATGCATTTGGGAGGTGAAATTAAACTTAAATATATCCATTATACGTAACAATATTTTTAATATTGGTCAATTGTGCTTTATGAATCACCTCTAACAAGTTGATTGTGTTTTTCTACTCACTGTTTATTGCACCCTATAGGTTTTGATCTTGTTTAGATGATTTTGTATAATAAGCTATTATAATTGACTCCAAAGGACATGTACATAATCACATCATGATCTCAATTCTTGTTCTAGTGTTTTAAGGTATTTTTATAGTTAAATCATCTCAAGTTTGTGGATTGGTCTCTTTTGGGATGACATGCATGTTTCCACCATTTTATCAATTTTATGTTGATTCCTTTCTTCTTTAAATATCACCTATAAAGCAACATTCCATGAGTTTGTAGTCATAAACACCATATAGTCAATCTGCTCTATAACTGTCATACACAGTCAACTAGGTGAGCTGTGTAAAGCTATGAAACACATTCATGTATTCATTATGGTATAAAGGTGTTGATTAGTCTCTTAGATCATGAAAAAACAAGTTAATCCAAGTGACACTATAGAGATCATGAGAAGAAAGGTTTTAATATACACACAGTCTTCCACCATTAATAAAGATGTACAGGTATCTCATGAAGGCCAATCATGATTGAAAGGGAGTATCTGAGCTAATCAATTTTTTTGAGAGTAAGAAGAGTATATTTTTAAAATTTGGAAAAGTACCAAACTTCATTGAAACTCACAAACCATGGATACTATTTATTGGTTCCTCCACTGCATGTACATTGGAATGTCCACCTACAAGTGGCACTAATGGAGGTATGAAGGTACTTGTACGAAGGAAATTGAACATGTTGAAAACATTTTTGATATCCTAATATGTTGTATAGATCATAATATACCTATGTGATATGATATGTTGGTAAGCAAACTATGAGGAACCTTTCAAAGGCAATGATTATAGATCTGGAGATCAAATACCTAAACTAAGAAAACAAAGGTCTAGACCATTTGGTTTATAGCATACAATAGGGTTACAAAGACTTTTGATGCATATTGATGACTAAACCTTGCATCATCCATATAATATAAGAGATATGCAAAGGTTAAAGGGTACATGACAAGTGGAGGATAGTTGTTGAAAGGGTCAAAGTTACCCTTTTGTACAATAAACTTAGTTAATAACATCTACAGGTTTTGAGCTCTAAAGAAGGTCTCTAGCACCTAAGGTTGTAGTAAAGGCATATCTTCATGATGGAATGACCATATCAATTAAAAAAGCATATCAAGGACCATAATGATCATCAAAAAGGTTTGATATGTAATGTTTTAACTCTAAATACACATACAAGTCTCTTTTCATCACAAAATGTGTACCTACAAGCTGGCTGTAGGGTTACCATGAAGAATGGGCTATATAGCCTTGATAATAGACCTCTATTTAAGCATAAAATGAATATTTATGGTTATAACATGGTGTGGAGAGATTCAAGAGGGACATAAAACATGCAAATAAGGCCTAATTTAGACATAAACAACTATAAGATCCTTTTGGTTTAAACACAATTGATTGTGTTTGATTGTAACTGACAGTGACCTAGTTGATGCCTATTCTAAGTTTTTGGCATGGTAAATGCATAGTATAGGTGAAACAAAGGACTATTACATGGCTTTAAGGGCTGAATAAGACCTTATATCAAGGTAATCAACTCCATATGTGTAATATACACTTGTAGGTAGGGGAAGTATATAGATAATGTCAGCTTACCAGTCAAGCCGAACCGAGTACGGATAGGTTTCAAGGTGAAATCATGTATTATGAAGGTTTGATAATATTTTAAATGTCCTCATCATGGTGAAAAGCACCTTATATACTCGCATGATGGATATAAATCAAAATAATGACCCTAAACAATCAATACATAGTCCATTATTTAAACTTTATGTATACACCCTAAATTAGTTAAGCAAACACACATATCATGTCTTTTCACAGTCCTTTCATAGGAGACTCTGACTGGATAATATGAGCTTTTATTCACATTTAGCCATGTCCCTTTGTCTAACTAGTCTTAGTCTTATTACATTTCTTTGCTTATCCCTATATATCTGTAGCTTTTTTGACTTAACCCTTTCAGACCCAGGAAGCTCTTATAGGCCTAGACCCATCCCCCTAGGTCCCATACCCCCTAGATAGTAGTACCCAAATAAGACTACAGTGATAAAACCTAAGGTATCCAATTTTTGGTGTTGTTGTCCAAGTGTAAATTTGGTCCTAACGGTCAGTTTCTTCTCTAAGATGGGTCTTACCCCTCTTATTTACTTTGTTCTTAAGTTTTCCAATGTCGACCAAATGCGAATAAAGCTCCCAAATTTAAAATAATGAGTCTCCTGTATAAATTACTACACAAGGAATTTTATATCTATCACTTACTATTTTGGCACATTAGACATAAAATCAATCAATAGTATAGCTCAGCTTCTCTACATCACACATAGATTTGCATGCTTGATCAAGGAAGTGCCTAGGCAAAATTCATTATTACATCAATCATGCATGTTGATTATGCATGTTCCCTAAGGGAGAACTACATCAAATCTTAGACCCTAGCTTAAGGGTTAATATAGTTAGCAATCAAAATAACAGGGGTTCTTGATTGTGTGATCATTCTTCCCCTAACCTATTTTTTTCCCCCTTTTTCTTTTGATATATTTTTTGTTTCTATGTGTGTAGATAAATACAAGTACTGAAGATTGAAATAGACCTATAGCGAGCTTCAGTGACTCCCAAGACCTAAAATTTGGTACGTAGGGTCATAATGAGCAGATGAACAAAACCCAAAAAGATTTTAGCCTTAGGAGAATAATGTCAAGAAAGGACTATAGCATCAAACACTAGGGTTTCTTATTTTCAAAACTCTTATCTAATCAAATTACAAAAGATAGATTTAGGTTCCAAATAGTGTCTCGGTCTTGTATGTAAGTTATCAGACCCTAACTCATCCAAATCATCTTGTTTTCTAGATAAGTGTTCTTCTCCCTCATGCAAGTTAATTTGATCAAATTGATATAAACCTGTATTTTACTACATTTAATCAAAATTCTTCCCATATTCTAGACCATTATTATTTAGGAATTAAACATCTAATTTCTTAAAATAATAAAACATTTAGTGAAACTGACTTACTTCGAACAAACCTAAAACCCTAGCTACACTTAGGGTTTTTCCATCATATCTTGTGCAAAAAAATTATTTTTAAAATTCTAATTTTTTTATTAATTTTTGTACATTTATCATATTCAAAAATATTTTTAAAATTCAAAATTATTGCATAATTTTCAAAAATTCTAAAACCCTAGATTTCAAAACTAGGTCATCAAACATCAAGTTTTTCCTCACAAATTTTATAACACTATTTTGAAATTTTTGCAAATTAATTACCTTGTCAAAAATTATTTTAAAATTAGTAGTTTGTTGTGAAAAAATTTAGTTTTCAAAATTATGATTTTTGTATTAATTTTTATATATTTATCCTATTCAAAACTATTTTTAGAATTTAAAATTATTGCATAATTTTCATAATTTTAAAATCGTAGCTAAAAAGCCTAGAATTCCAAACTAGGCCCTAAAACCTCAAATTTCCCTCCCTTACAATTTTAAAAAAAATAATTTAAATTTATTACAAATTTTTTGGGTAATCAAAAATAATGTTCAAAATTTAATGTTAGTAGTTCTTTGTACATTTATTTCCTTTATAGTAATTTTCAAAATTCTCTTTGATGATAAAATGGCCACAAAGGCGATTCCTCCTCATCCCATAGATCAATTTCTAAAATTTTCCTTTAATTATGACAATGATCAGATAAATTTGCAAAATTGCACATTAGATAAAACTATAGTAAATGATTTCATTTATAGTGAAGATAATGACTATTATTGTAATGAAGGATATGATGATATACGTAATGATGAGAGTGAATCACAAATAGATGAATCTTTTTATCTTAAACCCATCTTTTTTATTCTTTCTTCTAATGAAAATAATTTTGATAAATGGGAAAGATACTTCTCACCTCATTCTCCTAGACACAATGCACCAAATGCACAAATTAGTCATGTACTTCCAAATGAATGTCTAATAGGTAATAATTTACTACCATATGAACCTAATCTATCTCTACCTTTTGCTACTGCTATGTTCAAAATACAACAATATAAATGTAATAGAATCAAATTACTGAAGCATAGTTCAAATGAAGCATTATGTGTTCCTAACTCTACTCTTTCAAAAAAATGTTCAAATAAAAACTCTTCTACTCATACTTCTCATGTTGAAAATAAAGAAAATGCATATACTCCATCCATGGATAGCATATATACACATGATATTCCAAATTCCAATGATAACTTATTGCATATTAGAAGGGAATTAAATCTTTCTCTTACACCTCTCCTTAGCAATGATGGAAGTGATGATGAATATGATAGTGAGCATGCCAATGAATATGAAAATGAGAGTGATTATGAACAATATTACATGTATGATAATGATGATGATAATTATGCACATAATGAAGAAGAATGTGCATCTCATGTTTCTAACTCTTCTCTCACTTCTCCTCTCAAACATAATGCACTTCCAAATGTTGTTTCTACTTCTATGAAAGATTATATTTCTAATAATGCACATGTTAATTCTAATAGTACATATTCTATGCATTCCAAATGTGATTCACTAAAACAAAAAGATACCGATGAATCTCCCAAGCCACTCCTCACTATTGTAGAACCTAGTTCTCACTCTTCACCTAAAGAGAATGGTAGCCCACATCCCTCTAGTAAGGTCCAAGCTACCATTACTCCCAAGGTTTAGTGAGCATACCCCCACTTTATGATCCACTTGCTAAATGTAGCATTCCCATGGTTAAAATTAAAAATCAAATTCAAAAATTAAATGAACCACTTCAAGATACTAATGTACTATCCCAGGAGATCATCTCTTTGATGCATGCAGTTCATGAATTACAACACCAAGTACATCTCCTTACCCTAGAAAATAAAGCTTATAAATCTTGGATGGATTCTAATGATCTACATGGTAACCCTATTTTGAAGACATTCATAAAATCTTAATTTCCTAAGCACTTCTAGATACCATCATTACCTCACTTTGATGGAACTGGAGATCCATTCGTACACCTTCAAGCCTTTTAGAAGGCTTTGTCATCTCATGTGATCCCATTGATTATGATCAAGTTATTCCAATAGACATTAGTGGGGGAAGCACAGAATTGGTTCTTTCATCTACTCCCCATTGGTTCATTTCACACATATGATGACTTAGAGGAGGCATTTCTCATAAACTACACTATTAACATGGGCCCTCATGTTACATTTGAGAAACTAGCCACACTACATTAGAATTCTTCATAGCTAGTTAGTGAGTATATCTTAAGATTCAAGGCTCACATGTTAAGATTTCTATACAAACCAGAAGATCTAGAGATTTAGCATATATTCATTAAGGGACTTTGCCAACCTCTCCTCAAGCATCTAATATATCAGATAGAGCCTTATTTCAAACATTTGTGTTACATAGTTCTCACTTTGGAAAAGAAATTGGGATTAATTGAGGCAAATTCAGTTAATCAGATCACTCTAGACTTCACAATAACATCTTTAGATATAGTTCCTACCACTCAGCATTCACCATGTCCTAAACAAGATAGGAGACCACAACTAGAAAAGCAACTAGTCAAGAACAAATAACAAGTTTTCAAAACACAACTTATAATATGCACTATAGAGAACAACAACAAAGCACCACTACAATTTGATTCAAAGTGGGATAGCCTATCTACCATATTATCAGCACTACTAGATAGGATGTTAATCACATTAACTTCTATTCACTAATGAGATCCACATCTCTTACATAAACAACCACAACAATGTTTCCACAACTATCATCATATATGTGGACACATAGATAATGACCATTTTGGACTCAGAGATTGCATTACTAGTTGTGTTGATAATGGCATCATAACATTCACATAGGGGGCATATAAATCTCCTCTATTATGGCACCCTAGACCTCATTCCTCCATGACTAAGTCATCCCAAGACATTCCTTTATAGGAATCATCGATCACTCATCGTGAGCACAATATGGGTTTTAGAATAGAATCTCACAAGAGATTTGTTTCAACTATTTAGAAGGTTTGGAAACTAGTACAACAACAACATCCTACATATAACACTATAGTCTGAGGGATACATAGTGCAGTTCCATATACATATCCAGTGGAGTCACAAGCACAACATCAGAGTACCACTCATGAGAAATATTCACTATGGGTAGATTTTTAGGGTCCTATCTCACATAGCAACTTATTACAATTAAGATTAGATGAACCCCCATCACATGTTATATTTTCATCTCGATCCATTGCTCAGTCATATGCATCACAATAGAGGCCACAAGGTGTTATTTCACATAGCAATCCACTATGATTGTGAATCGATGAGCCTCCTCCACAACACATAGTTTCAATTGCACATCCAATCAGGTTGCATTTTTTAGAAACTCCATGCATAGCTATAGTTAGAGCATAATAGATAGTATCAGCTATATGACACATTCTTACATAGGATGAGTAGTATGGGTACTTGTTCAGTTGGTTGATAGGGTTTAGATAGTGACACAACACATAATAATACAATGTATAGTCATACTAATTTTAGTTTGTAAGCTTCACTTAGCAGGGCAATGACGGAGCCAAAGGTCTAGCTACCCTTTGTATTCTTGAGCCACTCTTGGGGAGGTAATATCCACATAGTTCTATCTTACTTTCCCCTCTTACTAAAAACTAATATTCCTGATTCTAGATATCCATCCCTAGCCAGAACCTGATTATCAAAGTCTAGATATTACCAAACCAAACTTATCCAAACACTTTCCCACTTAAACCAAATCAAACATATCCAAATCCTACTTTACCAATCCCAAAAACCAACTTAAATTTATTCAAATAGATTACCAATTACCACAACAAACAATTTTTTGCTTACATACGATTACAATTCGAAATCAATAAGCCTAGCATCACAATTATCAAAACATCACATCCAAACATATCAAAACATCAAATCCCATATCCCAAGTACCATTTACCAAGCACATGAAAATTTAGAATCCATACTAGATCAACCATTTCTAAAATCAACCAATTACAATCAATATACTAACATATTCTAAAATCCATAACATGTTTACACATGAGTTCAAAATCAAACCAGCATCTATATATAATGAAGTTTTCAAAATATATACATCATGTCAAGGTAAAATCAATAATGAATGGGCATCATGCCCTCACTCTCAGTCTCACTCTCTCTTCTAGTGCTATTCCCATAATCATGTCTCGCACTTGATGACCCTACACCTCCTCAAGCTCCCAAATGCCTCTTGTACCGACTATCCCACTCTAACAACCAACCATGTTCCTCATGCAAGTTTGTGTATCATCACTGAATATCCATATATTTATCTACAATCTTTGTGATCACCATGCCATAATCAAGTGGAGGCATCATATACCTATCCAACTCAACTTTAAGCTTATCCCTCCCTTATACTACCCTAACATATGTAGTTGTAGCTATAGCAGCTCTATCAAATAAATGAGCATAAATGCCAGTTGTAACTATCATTCTCTTTATCAAACCCTCCTTCATAGCATCATCAAGAACATGTCATGTAAGCTCATGAAATGTCAACTCAATGATGGTCTCCCAAAACTCATCATCTCCCTTCCCCACCCCAGCAGGTGCCTCATCCTGTGCACCTTCCACCCCACCTACACATATAAGAAATACAACACTACATTAGATATATACTTTCAAATCCAAACTAAAGCACAAACATAGATACAATTTAAATACAATCACTAATTATCTCCCATCATCTAGATCAGCTCAAGATCCTCATACACAGGCACATCCACTCCATCCATAGGATACAATAGAGCCCACCATTGCCTAGCCCACCATGCATTATATGCCTCAGTGCATCCCACATCATCTACATTGATAATATATATAATTTCATCTTTCACTACCAAAGGTAATAGTGCCAACTCATCCTCAGTTAGTCTTGCATAATCCCCTACTCTCGTTAGTGCCCGTGCACTCCTCAACCATACGCATGCTATAGGAAGAAATCCTATTAAACTCCAAACTGCATAGTCACACACTCATACTAAAAGCACTCATATACTCCAACCTAATGATCATGTTACCATCAACTGACCCTCATATATTGTAGCTTCTCTCCATCCTCAGGCCATCCAAAAAATCCTTTATAGGGCCTCCATATGATATCATGGGCCACTAATCTATTTAGCATCCTCCTATAGTGATCTATCCCAAGAGATCAGATAGCTAGCTCACTCATCCATCACTCACCAAATAGTTGTGGATATGCCCAAATCACCCTCAGTAATCTAATAGGTCACACAATTTCTATGTGTTCATATGCCCAATAATGTAACAAAGTGGTTGCACCCACACCACCACTGAATGCCTCATGTGTAAATCTATATAACTCTTTGTATAGGTAGGCAAACATAGTCCTACCCCACAAGAACACAATACCTTACATCTTAATTCTATGAACCACCTTATGCATCCTATAATAAATAGACACTCCACTACCATCCATTATAACAAAATAAGGCAACAATATAGCTAACCATTTTTGTAAGTGCAAAACCCTCGACTACATAATCACTAACAATAGCACATTGTTATCACTATCTTGGTGATGTAGTTCTGAGGACACCCTAGCAAAGTATACAGATGCACAATCAATGGTAAATGCACCCATGTCATCCTATAATGTGACCCATCACCCACTAATTTTCAAATGCAAAATATGATATATATCCTCCAGAGTAACAGTGATCTCTCTAGTAGGAAGCCAGAATGTATAGGTATCAACATTCCACCTCTCACATAAGGCAGTAATCATGTACCTATCCCACTATACCATACCCAAGTCACATACATGACCCAATCCATCCCTATCCATGATAACACTCTCATCAATAGGCAATGGTAGCATCCTTAGTGTCTCCATCACCTAACCTCTATGGAACTCTTGCATCTGCAACTCACCCTACAAACACTAGAAAATAGACTATATATCAGAAAACCATGCCAAGTAAATATCCAAGTTATACAACAATAGATAAAAAAAATTAAAATCTCAAAAAATCATCCACAGTGGACAATAGCACTACAAAAGGACACTAACACTGGACTACAGTGTTGGAACTTGGATAGTAGGGTTGCATCCTAGACAACAATTCTAACTCTAGGATAGGAGCATTGGAACTAGTCAAAAACTTTCTAGACTACTTCAAATAGCTCAAAAATACCCAAAATAGGCTTCTAAATAGGTACAAATCAAGCATTAAGCATACTCACCAGACTAATCTCCCTATCGTCCTCAATCTGGGATACCAACTATTCAAAACATGTCACAGAAGGTGCTCATCTCCTAGGCATTTTGAACTCTAGAGATCCAATATCTCAAACTAGTCACTACACAAATGAACTCAAAGTCAATCAAAATTTCTATATCAACCAACTCTTTTATTCAAAGGCAAAACATTATTTTGCTCATAACTTGAGCCCCCTAGCTCCATTTTACAAACCATTTGATTCAACATAATCATAGAAATGATACCTTCAACATCACATAACCTTTACTCTTTCACTACATCATTTACCTACTATGGCATTCACACATCCCTATGCCTATTTTGTAGCCCAACAAAACAAAATTATAATCAAAACATACAAGTAACCCAGCCTATTCAAGCAACCAATCATTCACTTCATTCAATCTATTACTACCTCATTTTCCTACCATGGCATGAACATTTATATATCTCTACTATACCCAGATACAAGCTTCAATCCTAATCAATCCAAGATATTTTTCACTCCTGATAATTCAATCTCACCCATTAAATAATAGAATTTTGATCTATTCAATACATACCAACCAAGTTCCTATACATTCTGCCACTAGTCATCACTTTTGGCTCAACCTCTTATATCGTAAATGTCATCCCTCTCCCCAAAAGGGGGCATCATTCTTACTATTCATATTCTTACACTTATCCATCACACCTATCCACTCGCATAGATAGATACATCATGGTTCTTACACCTCTAGTAGTCAAATTATTATATTTATCTCAAATCAGTCTAAACACATAATGATTCAGACTACATGGGTCAGTCTGGTTTTTACACCTCTAGTATTTAGATTATCAACATTACTTAGCTCAAATTGATCAAGATTATATAGTGGTTTAGATTATATGGATCACTTAGCATCACTTAGTTTAGTTTGGTCAAGATTATATAGTGATTCAGATCACATTAGGTCATGCAGCATTACTTAGGACATTCAGAGGGAGACACCTTTAATTTATAGGTATATAGACTATCTAAATACCAAATTTGGGGGCATGTACATTACTATATGTCTCACACATATAGCTTCATACAACATGACACAATTATAGACTAGATAGCATATTATAGGCATAATGTAGAACATATTATTTTGATCTTCAGTTTGCACATGGGACATGACACAATAGATCATATCACATGTGGCTATATATATTTCTAGACTATCTAGATGCATCACTCACATACCAAATTTGGGGGCATAGCACAGATGTTCATGTCCTTCATCTTTTAGGATTATACAAATTAGGATGGCAAGACATGCCATTTTCTTCTTACTCTTTTACTAGAGTTTTTAGTTTACACCCAGGCATTACTCAGGTTATCACTAGGTTGGACCATATGGTCATCTATAGTGATTGGTCCATTATATTAATCAGACTCAAACCTAGGAGTTTGTATGGGATAGATGGCAGAAATTGGTTTTGGACCTCCAAGCACTTCTCAAATCTAGTTTATATTATTCAAATTTAGTACAGGGGGCATTTATTATGGGGAATCCTTTCTCCAAGAACTATTTTAGTTCTTCATCCACTTTCATGGCTAAGAAGTTGGACCCTTTTTTAGCACACTTATCTTCACATGGGTAAGTTTAGGTACACATCTTCTTTCTTTATTTTACTCTAGTACTTCATTTCATTACATCACTAGATTAAAATGGGGACAAATGTATACACCTTAAATTGGTCAAGCAAACACACATATCATGTCTTTACATAGTCCTTTCACAAGAGACTCTAACTGGAGAATATGAGCTTTTATTCACATCTAGCCATGTCCCTTTATCTGACTAATCTTAGTCTTACTACATTCCCTAAACATCTCTTTGCTTATCCCTAGTCATCTATAGATTTTCAAACTTAACCATTTCAAACGCAGGTAGCTCTTATAGGCCCAGACCTATCCCCTAAGTCCCATATCCCCTAGACAATAACACCCAAATAGGACTAGAGCACTAAAACCCAGGTTGTCTAGTTTCTGGCACTATTGACCAAGTGCAAATTTGGTCCCAACAATCAGTTTATTTTATAGGATGAGTCTTACCCCTCTTTTTTTATTCATTTCTAAGTTTTCCAATGTTGACCAAATATAAATAAAGCTCCCAAATTTGAAATAATGAGTCTCTTATATAAAGGACTAGATAGGGCATTTTATATCTAGCACTTACTATTTTGGCACATTAGACATAATAAAATCAATCAATAGTATAGCTCAGCTTCTCTGCATCACACATAGATTTGTATGCTTGATCAAGGAAGGGCCTAGGCAAAATTCATTCTTGCATCAATCATGCACATTGATTATGCATATTTCCTAAGGGAGAACTACATCGGATCTGAGACCCTAGATTGAGGGTTAATGTAGGTAGCAATCAGAACAACAGGTGTTCTTGATTGTATAATCATTATTCCCCTAACCTAGTTTTGTTTACTTTTGATTTTAATCTATTTGTTATTTCTATGTGTGTAGATAAATATAGGTAATTAATATTGAAATAGACCTACAATGAGATTTGATGACTCCCAAAACCTAAAATTTGGTACATAGGGTCATACTAAGTAGACAAATAGAACCCAAAAAGCTTTTAGCCTTAGGATAATAGTGTTAGAAAAGGACTATAGCACCAGACATTAGGGTGTCTTATTTTTTATGCTCCTATCTAATCAAAAAATAAAAGATAGATTTAGGTTCCAGACAGTGTCTCGATTTTGTATGCCAATTCTTAGACCCTGACTCATCCAAATCATCTTATTTTTCTAGATAAGTGTTCTTCTCCCTCATGCAAGTTAATTTGATCAAATTGATATAAACCTATATTTTAATACATTTAATTATAATTTTTCCCATATTATAGACCCTTATTATTTAGGAATTAAACATCTAATTTCCTAAAATAATAAAACACCTTGCATGCAGTCCACTCCATAAGTTTGTTTTGGAATTTGAAGGAGTTTAAAGGTCAATTGACCTGATCAAGGGAAAAAAATTGGTACAAAGCATATATAGGACTTAAAAAATCTCCTCCAATATTTTCTTAGTATGGAAAAATAGCAGAATATCTCTCTATTTTGTCTCAGATAGAGGGCACTCCCCTTGAGTGTAAACTAGTAGGTTTTGGAGAAAGGGTGATAAATGGATAGACCAATAGCTAAAACAACCTTGATAGGAGGTGTAAGAAGTTGTAGGACACCTAGACAAATATTATCAAATAGGCTTGAAGGCTTGAAGCTACACAAGTGGTCCAAACCTATAAGAGTTGCAGGCAAGTCTATCAAGTAGGGTTTATGCCTAAAGCCAAATGGAAGGTCACCTTCACTTCCAACCTTTGGATAACATTATAATCCATTTGGTCATGTTTTTAGGGTCATAATAGATGTGTCCAAGCTATTGGAATGTAAGGCAGTCACATAAAAAACCACTTTTGGCTCACAGATAGTCCAAGCCTATAGAAAATGGAGAAACAATCTCGATAGGCTAAGTTGAAATGCTTATCTCTTTGGATACTATGCATGGAGATCCAAGAAGTTTGGAGATCTTAACAGAGGTCCTAAACATTGATCTTGTGTAATTGGTTTGTAATTCTAACATTCCATCTCTATGAACAAAGTTAAAGAGCCTAAAGTACTCAAAACCCTTGCAAACCTTGGATAAGGACCTAATTGGGAAAATAAAGAAGGAAACACATACAAATGGACCAAAATGGCTTGGGAAATGATTTGAGATTTTATAGGACTCTCTAGAGACCATTCCCATCTAATTTATTTGTTTCCTATCTGTACGGATAGGGTACAAAATTGTTTGTATTAACTATTTTATGCATTGTTTAGGTTCGAAGAGGTTTCAAGAGATAAAATCAACTTTGGGAGAAAGCTAGACACTTATCCTAACTCCCTATGTCCATTTCATGCTTCATCAAAACTCTTAACTGTCTCGTTGTTAGCTTCATCTCAACTAATCAAAACTGGCAAAGTGAGCAAGATAGTGAGAAGTGTGAAAACTTCAAGTGGGAACCAATTTAAGGTATACCTGAGCAATCTAAGGCCATGGAGGGTCTTGCCAAGTTTCATAGACTCCATTATATGTATTTTTATGAGAAACTAAAACAAATTTTCATGTGTGCAAGGTGTGTGAAAGAGGAGTTTTCTTTGACTATAAGCAATAACGGCTCATTTTCAAAGGAATCCAAGTGATTAGGACTGCAACTAATGCCTAGATAAGCATGTTTTCAACCCTTCCCCCTTAGTCCAATCATGAGATCTTTCTCTAGTTATTTTTGTAATGTTCCAATAGGGGTGAATGATGAAATTAGTTTTATGATCCATCAAAGGGAAATTCATGCCACATTTCAAGAGTTTCATACCTTGGATTTCCACTTATCTCTTCTAACTTTGCATGATCAGTTTCACATTCTCTTCTCATGCACATGTAATCCCTTTTCTTAGCTTGATACTTGTCCTTGTGACCTTTGGAATTATTTCTTCTCTTCTCTTTCTCAAGTTCTATAAGAACTAGCCATTTTATCATTTATAAAATATGCTCCACCTGAGTATGGCAAAGCCTTGATCATTTGCATACCATGGATCAATAAATACTACTAATTTTTACCTCTTTTATGATTGTTCATAGTGTGTTCACTTGAATGATTGATTTTTCTTAGTGATTACTATTGTTTCCTTAGCATTATTATCTTATTCTCTCTCCTATTTGCTGCTACAAAGCTTCTTCTTGTAGGTCATATGAAGTCTTCAATGAAGTGTCAAGGTTAAGTGAGTTATTCTATTCAAATAGTACCATTCTAGGTCTCTTGGCTAGTTCTCCTAGCCTAAACATTCATCACAACCTCACAACGAAATACTGATGTGAGAAGATTCAGATTAGAGAAGTGTATGCCTAGTTAGTCTCTTGGTCTCATATGTGACATGTAGCTAGCTAGTAGTCATCAATCAATTTGGTGTATCACTACCTTTAGGATAGTTTACTTTCAATTTTCTCTCCCTTTTCATTGCAATCATAGGTGTAGTAGTGATCCAAAAGTGGTACATCAAGAGAGTTATCCCTATGTAGAGATTCACCTCATTCCTAGGCTACCCATAGCCTAAAGGTGTTTCAATTGTGCCACTTGGATGAGGAGAGCTGAGACATCTTCTCAAAGGATGTAAATCCAAGTGATAATAGTTTTTGGCATGCCCAGTGGGACTCATTATCCAAGAAGTTGAAATATTTTTGGTGGTCTTTCAACACATCAACCTTTAGAGGCATCTATCCAAGCATCAATAGTGGCTCCAAAGTTACATCATTTGGTCAAGAAACCTAGGTTTTCTTTTTGAAATTTTTTTGTAGTTTTTTTTTCTGTTCTTGTTTCTTAATAAATTTTGATGGCTAGTTTTGGTGTTGAGTATTATTTTACACAAGTTGGTGAGGTATCTCAAGCTTATGGCATTTCCTATCAGTCTTTGTATGACCCTTATTAGCCTTATCATGATCCTTACCATCTTTAATATGAATATTATCAACCTTGTCATGAATTGTATCAGTCCTATAACTAACCTTCTCAATATCTTGCTCCTTCTAGTCAACCTAGTCACTTCTCAAATCAATTTATTTCCACTTTTAAACAAACTCTCTTGGCCTATGAGAGGTACATGATAGATCTTGACACTCAAAGAGGCCATGGTCTATATATTCTTAATCATCTCTTTCATAATGTGAGAGATGCATTAGAGCTGGTTAAAAGAGAGTGGGCACCTATTGAGAGAGAAAATTGCCAAAGGCTCACAAGTGAGATTCTAGATGTGAGTGGCCTAGTTTCATCTTTAGAATATAGGCTAAGAATTCATGAGGAATATACTCACCAAATCTATCAACCCTTATATCCAACTCCTCAATATTTCTATTAGTACTACTTGACCCCTACTCATGAGCCCAATCAAGGTTATCAAAGTCATATTTTTGCCAATTAGCTAGAAGAGAAAGTTAGAAAGACAAACCTTGTTTTTAAAGCAAAATCTTGATAGGAAAATTGAGTTAGCCAATAATTAGATGTATTAGTCCATCTCATTAGCAAAGGAAGTTGAATCTAATCCCTCATTTCCCTCTTTCATTACATCCCCACCTCAAGAAAATACTTCTAGATATGAAATACCAAGTTGGAGACAAGGTGGAGAATCTAAGCCTAAGGAGATCCCAAGTTTATTGAACATTTCATCTACTCCTCAAATTACATCACTAACTCAAGAATAGACTCTTAATGCTAACATCCTAAACTAGAATAAGGTAGTGGAATCATGGGGAAAGAAAGAGGATAGAAGCCTAGATAAAGAGTGTGAGGTTGATAAAGAGCTTAATCTTACACAAACCCCTCCCACCCTTCCTAAAGAGACCTCTTGTTTTCCATATCATCCCTCTTGTACTCCCTATCCTCATGATGATGCCTATTATAATTATCTATAGGATCTAATGAATCTAATAGAAAGCATAAATAAGAGATTAAACAATAATAGTAATAAACAATAATTATATATCTGAGATAATAACATAAATGAATAAATAACTCAAATATGATAAATTACTCTGATAATTCAATATTAATCTGATATGAAATACATAAATAGCCATTGCTTATATAGAGGAAGGCATGCACAATAAATATCAGGGAACTTACACAACATGTGTAGTTTAACTGATATCTATCTACATGAATAGTGGAGTATAACTCCACACTAACAAGATAGGTGTCCAATGTGTGTAAATGATCAACACAAGTTGACTATTAGTTAAACAATCTTATCCTATCTTACCCTGAATACTGGAGTGGAACTCCACTATAATAAAATAAGTGTCTAAGTTAACTACTAGCTAAGCAAGCTTATCTTATCTGGTGCAAATTATTAATAAACTAGTTAAAATAAGTAATTAGTGCACCAAAATAATAAATACAAGTAAATGTAATAAATCAAATAAATGCACCAACACCCCCCCCCCCACAAGTGAAGCTTAGGTAGGGCTATGTAGATAAGAGTCCCAACAATGTCTAGCCATATTAGGTACTCTGTATAAATAGATGAGGAAAGGAGAAAACCCGAAGGAAAAAAAACTCCTCAAAATGAAGGTTTGAAGAACTAATTTCCCCTAAAGAACTAATGTCCCGCACCCCCAAAAGAGATTGTAAGTGAAGATACTTGCTCTTAGTGAAAGGTTTGGTGAAAATATATGTAATCTTCTCCTCTATAAGATAATATTTAATATCAATGATCTCTGCCTAAATCAACTCCCTAATAAAGTGCATATGGATCTCTATGTGTTTGGTTCTCTAATGATGAACCATATTCTTTGAGATCTAGATAGTGCTTAGGTTATCACAATAGATGATTGATGGCTTCTGAAATGGAACACTAAGCTCAATGAGAATATTATGAACCCAAATAGCCTCAGTAGTGGCATTAACAATGCCATGATACTCAGTGTTTGTAGATGAAATAACAATATCATTTTGTTTCTTACTCTACCAATAAATGGGGCTAGATCTGAAGTGGAATTTGTAACCAGAAGTAGACTTACAATCATCATAATCACCAACCCAATCAAAATCTATGTATTTCACTAAGTCTAAACCTATACATACAGCATAGTGAATCATGTATCTGATAGTGCCCTGAATATAGCTCAAAATTTACTTGGTGGCTCTTCAATGAAGCTCATGTGGTGTCTGCATAAACTATGAAACCATGCCAACTACATATGAAATGTTGAGTCATGTATGAGTTAGATAGATGAGGCTACCTACAAGTTGGTGATACAATGTGGCATTAACCAAGGGAGTGGAACAATGAACCTCAAGTCTAACTTAAGATAAGAAAGGAGTCAGTACAGGCCTACAATCAACCATGTGAAACTGAGCTAACAATTCCATGACATACTTGGGTTGTGAAACTGTAATCCTATAAGAATATTGTGTTATCTAAATCCCAAAAAAATAATGCAATAATACCATGTCTATCATAGACAACCTATCATGAAGTGCAGTCTTAACACTATTGATGATAGACATTATGCTCCCTATAATAATGAGATCATCAAAATAGAGCACCAAGTATAATAGTGAATTCCCCTATCATAGAATGTAGACATTCAGATCTAAGTGACATCTTGAGAACCAAACTGAGAAAAGAAATGTGTCCATCTTAGAATACCAAGCCCTAGGGGCTTGTTTTAGACCATAGAGAGACTTCTTCAAGCAGCATACCAATGAAGAATTTTGAATGAACCCCTATGGCTACTCTATATAAATCTCCTCATGAAGATCCCCATGAAGAAATGTGCTCTTCGCATCCATCTGATGTACAACCCAACTATGAGTTGCACCAATATCTAGTATCAAGTGAATAGAATTCATCTTAGCAATAGATGCAAAAGTTTTTGTATATTCAATGCCTTCTACTTAGGAAAAACCTTTGGCCACTAAGCATGTTTTATACTTATTAATATTTCTATCCACTAAAAACTTAGTCTAATATATCCACCTACATTGTACTAATTTTTTTCCCTTAAGAAGAGGAACAAGATCCCAAGTGCTATTCCTAATCAATGAGTCATACTCTTCTTCCATCACTGAATCCCATGCAAATATCCCTATGGCTTCTTGAAAAGAATATGGATTAGAAGCTATGGCAATGTAGGAATGTGGAAGACCATGCTATGACCATGTTCTCCTTCTATCTAATGGATCCCTAATAAGAGGGTCTACATCTGCCAAAGTTTGTCTAGCCCACAAAGGCATCAATGGGCAAGGACCTGGAGGAGGAGTAAGAACATGACCTATTAAACCTTGTTGGGGAGGTAATAACTCATCAAATAGGAGTATCATCATCATTGTTATCTGATTCTTCTAAGGAAGAAGAATGAAAAATGTTAGAAGACAAGTCTGAAGGACTTTCTTCAAAGTAAACACTTCTCACTATAATAAGCTCATGTGAATTTGGATTAATGAGCTGATATCCATTAACACCATCAGGATAACCCACAAATATACAAGTTCGACTTTATTGTTATAAGGCACAATGCTTGTTTGAAGGTATGTGAGCCCATGTTAGACTACCAAAGACTCTAAAATGATGCACATCTAGATTCTTATTACACCAATATTCAAGAGGTGTTATCCCTTTTAAAGCTTTAAGAGGAACTCTGTTTTGTATAAATACATCACAATTCATCGCTTCCACCTAGTACTCAAGTACTAATGATTTTTCATGAATCATATACTTGCCATCTCTTTTAATAATCTATTTTTCCTCTCTGCTACACCATTCTACTAAGGTGTGTATGCAACTAAATGCTAAAGATCAATTCCTTCAAGAGCACAAAATTGTTCAAACTTGTTGTTCACATATTCCTTCCTATTATCTATTCAAAGAATCTTGACATACTTTCTAGATTATTACTCTGCTAGAGCTTTGAACTCTAGAAATCTATCAAATATTTCACTCTTGAGTTTTAAAAAATAAACCCAAGTATATATGGAGTAGTCATCAATAAATGTGAAGACATAGTGGGTTTTAATAAAAGACAAAGTAGGTAATGGACCTGGTAAATCACTATGAATAAGTTTGAGGACTTGTGCAGCCCTCCAAGCCTTCCCTTTATCAAACTTATCATCTAGATATTTTTGTAAGGTATAACCATGACATACACCCCCTAAAAACTAAATATATGGAAGTCATGTAACCATCTCCTACTGACTAAGCTACTGTAAATAGCGGTAGTTCAGATGACCAAAATGCTCATGCCATAATTTTCTCACTAAATCAATGTGTGAGAGCAAAGCTGTAGAGGAAGACTGAGGCACAAAGTGGGAGAATGAACAAAGTCAAGTATTATTATTGACTTTTCCCACTGCAACTAAGGCATTATCCTCCAATTTTTTGATTGATATAGAATCGAGTGTGAACTCAACTTTCCTACCAGTATCAAAGTGAGTGATTTGGTAGATAGAAAGAAGGTTAGTTGATAATTCTAGCACATAAAGGACATCCTCAAATACACTACTAACAACATCAACTATACCTTTTCCTATAACATCTACTTTACAATCATCACCTATGAGAATATGAGGTAAGAAACTTGGTTCTAATCTAGAAAATTGTTCTTGATTAAAACCCGTATGGTGCAAAGCACCTGAGTCAATGACCCATGACTTGAGAGAATTTACCAGTGCAACTAGTGTCGTAGCTTTCCCTTTCCCTAAATTTGAAGGAGTAGAAGAATTATTTAAAGAGGATTGATTGATGTTATTCTTTTTTAGTAGACCCTTAAGTTCATCAATCTCTTTCTTCTAATAATCTTTTTCACTATGAAACCCCTTTTTGCAATAAGGGCAAGGAGTGGTAGTCCTTTTTTGTGAATCCCCTTTCTTATTAGCGGATTTATAATCTCCTTGTGAAGAAGATTGTTGCCCTTTATTCTTATCTTTCTGTGACTTATTATGATTATTCTGCTTCTTTTTACTTGAATCTGTATTTGATACTGATGTTGAAACTTACTTATGTTGAGGTTAATTTACAACTAGAGCTTGAGATTTAGATGACTTGATTAGACCCATAGCTATTAAATTTTCTTCTTCAACCATTAGAATCTTAGAAAATATCTCAAAGGTGGGCATTTGATAAGATGTGCCCAATGTGAGCTGATGATTCTAAAAGCTAAAGACAAAGGATGAATATTCAGGACCTAATTTGTGTAAGGCACTGAAAATCAATTAAATATCCTTTTTATCAATTTTACATTTAGAAAGTTGTGCTTTAAGATCTATGACTTTAGTGATGTAGTCTTGTATTTTAGAATAATTTTTAGGATCCAAACTAATGAGTTCATTGTCAATTTGGTAACCCTCATCTATTTTGCCAAATAATGATGCTAATTTATCCCAAGCCTCTTTTGGAATTGTACATTTGTCAAGATGGAAATTTAAATCTAAAGACATGTAAGACTGAATGCATCCAATTACTTTAGTAGTTTCAAAGAGAAAGTGTTGTAACTCTTTTGCATCAGTAGGTGGAGTAAGAAGAGTTGTTATATAAGGCGTATATCCTAGCATCATTAATGCAATTCAAGCATTTTGTTTCTATGTATTATAGTTGTATGTTGTTAATAGTGGAAACTTAAGATTCCCCATGATTCAATTATAAATAAACTATTACAAAGCAAAAATCAAATTTTAGAGCACACCACAAAACCCCCCTAAATGACCTAGTTTTATCCCACCCATTAATTATTTTTGGCACTTTATAATTGAGTGAAATTACAAAGCTAGATTGTAATTTTTCCAGTTTACAAAAAGCTCATTTAGGCCATCTAGTCTAAAAGTATAAAAAAATGCACTTTATTACAAAAATTTCTGCACGAATGTGTTGTACTAAAAAAATTATTAACTTTCAAAAAAAATGGGACCTTAATTCGAGGTCGTATGTGAAAGTTATGAACCTTTGAAGTTGTAAAAATGAGGATGGGCAAGAGCTATTGTATAAAAATCTAAATTTTGGAAAAAACTAAAAATACAACAGTGAAGAGCATAAAATTTTAAGCTATTTCAAAAAAAAAATTGCTCAAAATTACCTCCTGATGTTCAAATGGTGGGCTTTCAAAGTTGCCTTTTCAAATCTGCATGTTGATCCGTGAGGCCTACCAAAAAAAAATTGGTCTGCATAGTCCATATGTTTCATACAACCATACCTGGGAGCAAAAACAATTGTCTTTTGGGGTGACTGTGTCCAAATTGGATAAAATTTATATGGATCTATAGGTTTTTAAATCTTCTGAATGCAACCGTGAGGTCCATTTTGCTTAGAAATGCTTCAATTTTTAGGTACTTTCTAGATTTGGGTGTGGTGCTTCTAGATCAAACCCTTACCAATTTTGCCTCATGTGCCCAATTTAGACAAAATTGTAAATGATTTTGACTATCTCAGGCACTCTAAACTCAATGGCGAGCTCAAAATTTCTATATAAAGCTCTAATTTATATCTTTATACAAAATCAAAAAACTAATCCTATATCTAGATATTTTTCTCTTGAATATTTAGCAATCTATAGATTCAAGATAGCTCTGGTACCATGTTATAATTAGGTACATGATCTAATGAATCTAATAGAAAGCATAAATAAGAGATAAAATAGTAATAGTAATAAACAATAATTGTATATCTAAGATAATAATAATAGAAATGAATAAATAACTCAAATATGATGAATTACTCTAATAATTCAATATTAATCTAATATGGAATACATAAATATCCATTACTTATATAAAGCAAGGCATGCATGATAAAGATCAGGGAACTCACACAACACATGTAGTTAAATTGATATCTATCTACATGAATAGTGGAGTGCAACTCCACACTAACAAGATAGGTTTCCAACTTGTGTAAATGACCAACACAAGTTGACTATTAATTAAACAATCTTATCCTATCTTACCCTGAATAGGGGAGTGGAACTCCATTATAACAAGATAAGTGTCTAAGTTAACTACTAGCTAAGCAATTTATCTTATCTGGTGTAAATTATTAATAAACATAATAAACTAGTTACAATAAGTAATTAATGCACTAAAATAATAAATAATAAATTCAATTAAATGCAATAAAGTAAATAAATGCACCAACTTCAAGAGAGACTTTTCCAAGAGAACCTAGACAAGCAAATTGAGGAGTTAAAGTTGATAATGAAATTATTGAGTCAAGGTGTGATGGAAAATTTAGAGCCAAAAGAAGATCATATGTTTAAACACACCCCATCTAACCTTCCTCAAGAGAGTCCTCAAGCTAAATCAGATTTCAATGAAGAGATTTCTAAATGGAAGGAAGCAAACCAAACTATTTTAGCCTAAGGTCTACCTCCCCTTCCTCAAGAACTCTCAAAAGAATCACCTACAATTCATTCTCAATCAGATGTTGAGTTCTATGTTCCACCTCCACCAAATAGTTAATCTTGTCCTTACCCTATCACCCTTTGCCTTGATGGACCTATGTTATGGGAACCTAAAGAGGAACATTTAGTTGAGAAGAATTCAGAACTTTTGCTTGAAGAAAATATAACTCCTTGGCAGCCTCATTGGGCTAAGTCATCTAATTACAAGATGCCTAGTCTTGGCATCACCAAGAAGGAGAAGGAAATTAAGGATCTTGTAGCCCTTGAGAACCAAAATCAGATTATAATAGTTGATATACGACCTGAGAGTCCTCAAGAGTTTCCAAATTTTGAAGAATAAATGAGTCCTTGTGTTGAGTCTTCTTGTTGTGTTGATAATGAAAAATGCCTTCCTTGTGTCAAAGAAGAATTCTTGGATGAAGTCCTTTTGGATTCTAAAGAAGAGGATGAAAGAGATTCTCTTGTTGTTCCCCTTCATGATGCTGATCAAAGAGAAGATACAGATGTGTGGCAATAGTTTGTAAGCATTTATAATGATTTTGAGTCTCTCAAGGGGTCTACAACTTCCTTAAAGTTGATTGCAAGTGATGGTAAGTAAGATGATATTTTTCAAAATGTCATAGATGACCTAAATAAAAGTTTACCTTAGCCTTTAAAGGTCAAAACAAGCTTCTATTAGCCTAAATCTTCTAAGGAACAAGAAACTACTCCTCTTGAAATCATGCCTACAAAGAGGATGCAAGTTGATTATGAGATGAAGAGTGGGCAGCAATATGAGGTATGTGTACAAGACCAAGAGGAATACATTTACATTGGAGACCTATTTGAATATGGTCAACTTGAAAGCATAGCAAGTGAAGTGCCAAAAAATAGGTCTAATCTATCAAGTATCCAATCCAAAGAACAACATGTTTGGCACTATGATTCATCTCATGAAGGAGGAGATTCAATAAACTTTCCTTTTGATCCTAGAAAGGGAGGTATGCTTAATTATTAGTTATACATATTGGTTTATTTTTATGATTTCCCTAAGTCGCTTTGAGCACATATGTGTGTGTCTTGTTAGTTAGTTTGCTTTGTTTTGTGTGTGTCCTTTATTTTATGTGATTGAGGTAGTCAATTAGTCTTCTCTTGATCAAAGATTGTTGTTAATTGTCAAAGTCCTCTTTTTGTGTGTTATATTTCAAATGACTCTCTAAGCCCATGGACAGGATAAGGATACTGATCTTTAGTACAGTAGGCATACTACCCCTATGAGTCACTAATTTTTTGACCAAATTTGACCCTATAGGTCAAATTAGGACCCCTATAGGTGAAAACTCAATTTTTAGATGGTTTAAGGGTCTAATATTATGTCATAGGGTATATTATAAGTCTTTTGTTGTCATTTCATATCATATTAGCTTTGGTCATAGTCATTTTAATCCTTATGTCTTTTTGAGCCATTTAGGGATCATAAATGCAAGTTGCATGGTTTTCAAGGTGTCCAAGTGTCTTATTTTCCTTTCAAACATCCAAGAAGTTATATTCCCTATCAATAATGTCAATCCCATCTGAATCTTGCAGGTTATCTAACTAAAATCAAGAAACCAACTAAAAAAAGAAAAGTTTGGCACTCGTACGGCCCATGAGAGAGAGTGACATGTGGTATAAGGTCATTTAATGGCTCTTCAACTTCCTACAACTAATTTCCTACTTGACATATTTTTAAAGTGCCAAATTTAAGCTAAACCCATTTTGCTCCTTTTTTGCCCTTTTAAACACATAAAAGTGGTCAGCAAGTTTATGCTTAGTACGGCCAATTAGAGAAGTTCCAGGTCAAACACCTTTGGGAGGTGAAAATACACCCAAATATCTCCATTTACATAATACAAGTTTGAATATTGGTTAATTTTGCTTTATGAATCAGCTCTAACAAGTTGACTATGTTTTTATACTCTATTTCCTATACCCTATAGTTTTTTATCTTGTTTGGATGATTTTTGTACAATACAAATATTGGAATTGACTCCAAATGACATGGACATCTTAAAATCATGATCTCCATGCTTGGTTTAGTGTTTCAAGGAGTTTTGATAGGTAAATCATCTCAAGTTTACAAATTGGTCTCGTTTGGGATGACAGGCATATTTCCACCATTTTTTTGGATCTTCATTCTTTGATAAGGGCTCCAAAGGGTTGTGATAGTTTCATTTCAATATTATCAATGTTCTCTTGATTCCATTATTCTTTCAATTTCACCTCTAAATCAACATTTAATGAGTGTTTAGGCATAAACACCATACAGTCAATCTGCTTTATAACTATCATATACAATAAACTAGTTGAGTTATGCAAAGATATGAAACACATTCATGGAGAAGTCATTATGGTCTCAAGGTGTTTAGTAGGATCTTATAGCATGAACAAACAATTTAAGCCAAGTGACACCATAGAGAGCATGATAAGACATGTTTTAATATGCACATAGTCTTCCACCATTAATAAACATGTATAGGTATCTCAAGAAGGCCAATCATGATTGAAAGGGAGTATCTGAGATAATAAATGTTTTTGAGAGTAAGAAGAGTTTATTTAGAAATTTTTTAAAAGGACCAAACTTCATTGAAACTCACAAACCATGCATATTGCTTATTGGTTCATCCACTGCATGTACATTGGAATGTCCACCTACATGTGGCACTAGTAGAGGTATGAAGGTACTTGTGTGGAGGAAATTGCACATGTTAAAAAAATTATTGATCTCCTAATATGTATTATAGATCATAATATACCTATGTGAGGTGTTAGGTTGGTAATCAAACTATGAGGAACCTTTCAAAGGTAATGACTAGATTTGGAGATCAAATCCCTAAACTGAGAAAAAAGAGGTCTAAGCCATTTGGTTGATAGCATACAACAAGGCTACAATTACTTTTGATGCATCTTGATGACTAAACCTTGTAGCCTCCATATAATACAAGAGCTATGAAAAGTTTCAAGGGTATATGACTAGTGGAGGTTAGTTGTTTAAAGGCACAAAGTTGCCCTTTTATACACTAAACTTAGTCAATAACATCTACAGGTTTTGAGCTCTAAAGAAGGTCTCTAGCACCCAACGTTGTACTAAAAGCATATATTCATGATGGAATGACCTTATCAATTTAAAAAAGCATACCAATGATCATAATTATCATAAAAAAGGGTTGATATGCAATGTTTTAACTCTAAATACACCTACAAGTCTCTTTTCATCACAAAATGTGTACCTATAGGCTGGTTGTATGGTTACCATGAAGAATGGGATATATAGCCTTGATAAAAGACCTCACTCCAAGCATAAAATTAATATTTATGGATATATCATGGTGTGGATAGCTTCAATAGGGACATCAAACATGCAAACAAGGCCTAATTCAGACATAAACACCTACAAGATCCTTTTGGTCCAAACACAATTGATTGTGTTTGACTATAGGTGATAGTGAACTAGTTGATGCCTATTCTAAGTTTTTGGCGTGGAAAATACATAGTATAGGTGAATAAAATGAATATTATATGTAATTAAGGGTTTCATAATAACTTATATAGAGTTAAGCAACTCCATATGTGTCATATACACCTATAGGCAGGGGAAGTATACAAATAGAGTCAGCTTACCAATCACAGCTAACCAAGTAAGGATAGGTTTCAAGGTGTAAGAATGGATTATGAGAGTTTGATAAAAAATTTAAATTCCTCATCATGGTGTCAATAACCTTGTGATACTCTCATGATGGATATAAAAGTAAAGGAAAGACCCTAAACGAGCAATACATAGTTTATTCTTTAAACCTTGCATATAGTCCACTCCATAAATTTATCTTAGAATTTGAAGGAGTTTAGGGGTCAATTGACATAATAAAGGGATAAAAATTGGTACAAATCATCTATAAGACTTAAATAATCCCCTCCAATGTTTACTTGGTCTAGATAAATAGGGGATTTACCCTTTGTTTTATCTTAGACAAAGGGCACTCCCCTTGAGTGTAAACTGGCAGGTTTTGGAGAAAGGGTGATAAATGGATGAACCAAGAGATAAAACAACCTTAATAGGATGTTTTATAAGTTTTATGACACCTATACAAACATGATAAAACATTCTTAAATTCTTGAAGCTACACAAGTGGTCCAAACCTACAAGAGTTGCAGTCAAGTTTGTCAAGCAGGGTTTAGGACTAAAGCCAAATAGAAGGTCAACTTCACTTTCAACCTTAGGAGAACATTTTAATTCATTTGGGCATGTTTTTATGGTCATATTAGATGTTTTCAATCTATTTTAATTTATTGAAGTCATAGATAAAGCCACTTTTGGCTCAGAGATAGTCCAAACCTACAAGAAATGGAGAAACAAGCTCGATAGGGTAAGTTGAAATGCTTACATCTCTTTGGCCACTGTATACACCCTAAATTGGTCAAGTAAACACACATACTATGTGTTTTCATAGTCATTTTATATGAGACTCTGAGTGGAGAATATTATATTTTATTCACATTTAGCCATGTCCTTTTATCTGACTTGTCTTGGTCTTACTACATTCTCTAGACACCATTTTGCTTATACCTGGTCATCTGTAGCTTTCCAAACTTAACCCTTTCAGACCCAGGTACATATTTTAGGTCTAAACCATCCCCTTATGTACCATACCCCTTGGAAAACAATTCCCAAATAGGAATACAACACTGAAACCCAGAGTGTCTAGTTTATAGCGCTATTATCCAAGAGCTATTTAGTCCCAACAACCAATTTCTTCCATAAAATGAGTATTACCCCTTTTATTTGCTTCATTCATAAGTTTTCCAATGTCATCCAAATGCAAATAAATCACCAAAATTCAAAATAACAAGTTTTCTATATAAAGGACTACACAAGGCATTTTATATCTAGCACTTACTATTTTGGCACATTAAACATAATAAAATCAATCAATAGTATAGCTCAGCTTCTCTACATCACACATAGATTTGCATGCTTGATCAAGGAAGGTCCTAGGAAAAATTCATTCTTGCATCAATCATGATCATTAATTATGCATGTTCCTTAAGGGAAAACTACATCAGATCTGAGACCCTAACTTGAGGGTTAATGTAGGTAGCAATTAGAATATCAAGGGTTCTTGATTGTGCGATCATTCTTCCCACAACCCAATTTTTCCCCCTTTTACTTTGATTCTATTTTTTATTTCCATGTGTGTAGACTAATATAGATACTAAAGATTGAAACAAACCTACAGTGAGCTCTAGTGACTTTTAGGACTTGAAATTGGTATGTAGGGTCATACTGAGCAGACGAACAAAACCTAATAAGCTTTTAGCCTCAGGATAACATCAAAAAAGGACCATATTTCTAGACACTAGGGTATCCTATTTCTAGAAATCCTATCTAATCAGGAAATAGAGAATAAAACCAAAATTTAGACACTATCCAAGTCTTGCTCCTAAAATTATAGACTCAAAATCTTCTATTTTAGAATAAATCTAGCTAAGTTAATTCTTATTTGTCTTTTATAATTATCAGATAAAATCTATAATTTTCCATGTTACAGTATATTTTCCCTATCATTCTAGACCTTTATTACTTAGGAATTAAACATCTAATCTCCTAAAACAATAAAACATACACTATGCATGTAAATCGAAGAAGTTTGGAGATGTTAACAAAGGTCCTGAACATTGATCTTGTGTAATTGGTTTGTAATTCTAACATTTCATCTCTATGAATAAAGCTTAAGATCCTAAAGCACTCAAAACCCTTGTAAACCCTGGATAAGGACCTGATTCGGAAAACAAGGAAGGAAATGCATCCAAATATACCAAAATGGCTTGGGAAATTATTTGAGCTTGTAGAGGACTCTCCAGAGACTATTCTCATTAGATTGAGTTGTTCCCTATCTGTATGGACAGGGTACAAAATTGTTTTTGTTGACTATTTTGTGCATTGTGCAGGTTTTAGGAGGTTTTAAGAGATTAAATAAACTTTGGGAGGAAGATAGAGACTTATCCTAACTCCCTATGTCCATTTCATGTTTCATCAAAACTCCTAAGTATCTTACCAATAGCTTCATCTCAACCAATCAAAACTGGCAAAGTGAGCAAGATAGTGAGAAGTGTGAAAACTTCAAGTGGGAGCCTATTTAAGGTGTACCTAAGAAATTTAAGGACATGGAGGGTATTTCCAAGTGCCATCCACTCCCTTTTATGTATTTTCATGAGAAACTAAAATCAATTTTGAGGCCAAGTGTGCAAGGTGGTGAAAGAGGAGTTTTTTTTTATTACAAGCAGTGATGGATCATTTTTAGAGGAATATAGGTGATTAGGATTATAACCAATACATAGAAAATCATGTCTAAAACCCTTCCCCCTTAGTCTAATCATGAGATTTGTTCCTATTTAGTTTTGTGACATTCCATTAGGGGTGAATGATGAAGGCAATTTTCTAAGCCAACAAAGGGAATTTCATGCCACATTTCAAGAGTTTCATGCCTTGGATTGCCACTTGTCTCTTCTAAATTTGCATGATCAGTTTCACATTCTCTTATCATGCACATGTAACCCCTTTTCTTAGCTTGACATTTGTCTTTGTGACCTTTGGACTTCTTTCTTCTCTTCTCTCTCAAGTTCAATAAGAACTAGCCATTTTGGCCTTTGTAAAATATGCTCTACCTGAGTATGGCAAATCCCTTTTCATTTGAATACCATGAATCAATATAGACTACTAATTTTTGCTTATTCTATGATTATTCATAGTCTGTTCACTTGAATGATTGATTTTTTTTAGTGATGAATGTTGCTTCCTTAACATTGTTATCTCATTCTCTCACCTATTTACAGCTTGAAAGCTTCTTCTTACAGGTCATGTGAAGTATTCAGTGAAGTGTCAAGGTTAAATGAGTTAGTATATTCAAATAGTTTCATTCTAGGCCTCTTGTCTAGTCCTCATATCCTAAATATTCATCACAGCCTCATAATGAAATACTAATGTGAGAAGATTCAGATTAGAAAAGTGTATGCCTAGTTAGTCTCTTGGTCTCATGTGTGACATGTAGTTGGTTGGTAGTCATCAATAAATTTGGTGTATCACCACCTTTAGGATAGTCTAATTTCAATTTTCTCTCCCTTTTCATTACAAGTATAGGTTTAGTAATGATCCAAAAGTGGTACATCAAGGGAGCTATCCCTATCTAGAGATTCACCTCATTCCTAGGCTACCCTCAACCTAGAGGTGTTTCAATTGTGCCATTTAGATGAAGAGAGATGAGACATCTCCTCAAAGGGTGTAAATCCAAGTGACAACAGTGTCTTTATGCCAACTTACTTATTGCTTGTGTATATAGACATTTTAACATGTCCTTGTCTATCTTATGTTTCTCATATTTAATGACATGTGCCCATGTCCCTTGTATTGTGGCCCCTTGGCCTACTTTGTGTGCCTCATGTGTTTTGTATATATGCTTTCTTATATGCATCATGACCATGATACTTGTCTTTATTTGTTACACACACCATATTTCAATTCCATGAGGGACCTCATGCATCTACCCTTCCTACTTGGGTGTTTTGATGGACATCATGTTCTATCCCCCTAGGTAGATACCTAATTATTAATTAGATTTGTTATTACATACATTGATTACATAAATATTGACACCCTTATGAATGTTATACATGACATCAATATTATAATACATACTTATGCTCATATTATCTTACATTCTGATGTTATGTGTGCACATTATATTGGATTATTATGCAGTTATCATATATACTCTAGCTAACACATATTTTACATAACTTTTTCTTTTGATTACAATTCTTGCATAGGTTTAATAACTCCCCTCAAAAGAGGGGCATTATTAAGGGTTTTTCATAGAGATTGAGATCCTATATTGCACTCACAATACATTTTCAACATATACGATCAATTATAGAAAATTAGACACAAGTAAACATGATTGGAAAATAGTGACCCAAAAAGTAGTACAATTGCATAGAAATCAAATCAAAAGGACACTAACACCCAAATTGGGAAACTAACACCACATTTTCAAAAGTGGCACTACTATCCAAGACATGGTGCTACTATCCAATAGCCTTAGTTTTAGAAAAACCCATATTGGCTAGGAACGTTCAATTTGTACAATACATGTTTGTACATATTTAGTTATAGATTTATCAAATTTTCTCATATTCATATAATTTAAGATAAGATTCATATAAATTTTCTTAGATTTGGGGCATTGTGTATGGCATGACCATTCCCATATTTAGTTTAAATACCCAAATATAGTTCATTACAACTCAGTCCAAAATCCATATGCTTAGATATCAGATTTGGGGGCATGTGTGTGACACATTATTTCCATATGCTCATTTACAAACTAATTGATCAAATGGAATGAAAAATTCTAGTTCATTATCTATGTTGTATACACTCAAAATAATATTCTTTTTTGTACACTAGTTTCATGCCTTATTCTGAATGGCCTGGAGCTGCCTAATGTACCCGAGTGGCCGCAAAGTTGATAATACCCAAATAGAAATTTATAGTTACTTCACATAGTTCAATTATATATGAATCTACCATACATGGGTGGGTAATTATTGATTCATAACCTAATTTATTTCTTGAGCCACCTACATAAGAGGGTTGGACACACTATCAGTCCAATCCAAGTTATTCATAGGTCATGATCCACCAATCAGGGGTGGGTAATGATGGATTTATAACCAAATTGAGTTATTAATCCACCCACACATGAGGATTGAGAAATCTATTAGCTTAGTCTAATAATATTCACTAATTTATCACTATATACATGCACACACATAGGTTATCACCAAAATTATGTATTAGTTTGTGTACGGAGTGAGGTGTATTCGTTCCTTTCCTCTTTCCCATATCTTTACTCAATTTTACTTCTTTATTCACTTTAGTCTTTTGATTTTGATATATATTAAGTAATTAATTATTTATTCATGTCTCACTTGTAGGACACACATTGGATCATGCTTTACATACTCAAACCCAGCTTCATAGGCTTCACCTCATAGGTAAGTCTAAGTGTACTTATTTTTCCTTTATCCTAGTCATTTTTGCTTTGCTACATTTCTAGAATAAAGTGGGGGGGGGGGGGGGGGGGGGGGCGGGGTATTTAATCATACAAAAGTGGTATTTGAGTGATAAGAGTTCTACTTGAGATTATATATCCCTAAACTTATCATATAGCCTATTGTCACACTTATCTAGCCTTCATGTGGGCCATAAACATCCCTAGTCAACTCTAAAGTAGTCTTAGACTCTCATTTTTTGATCTTGGACCTTCATGTCTAGTATTTTACTAGTTGGACACTAATTCCATAATAAGGACACTAGCACCACATTGTACTAGTGTCCCCAAAATGGTGCTAATGTTTATTTTCCTATCTTTTTCCAAACATATATCTTTTCAAAACTATAACCTCCTAGGGTCAACCTAAACATTTTTTATCAATCGCACAAGCATCAAAATAGTATAAATACATGAATTTTATCCCTTTAATCACTAGATAGAAATTGGATGTAAAATACACATTCAAACTTAGAACAAGTTGTGCATAGTTAAGGTTATCAATCCCTAATCTTCCCTACTTCTACATGCTACCATCTACAACAACCCTAAGCTCAGATTATCTAGATTTCCAATCTCAAGCACAGTCAAGGCACTTAAGAACACTATCATACTATCATCACTTGCACTTGAACCAACACTTAGGTGGGGAGAACTACATTAGGCTTGATCCCTCCTCAGAGTATTGGTATGTAGGCAACTCTCTTCACATTGAGGTGTTAAGGACGTCCAACCTACCCTGCTAACAAACACACTTTTTAGATCATATCAATAGGATGCCCTAGTTAAATAAATTATTAGGGTTTGCATAATAAATAAATAATCACAATCAAGATACAAGGTTTCAAGACTCATACATGTAGGAACATGCCTCAAAGATCTAGATATATGTACACTTAAAAGCTCATGATAGTCCTACATATAGGACACAACTACCAATATTAGGACACTACCACAACTTTTTTAATAATTTAACTACTTTCCAATTATGATGCTACTATATAAGATGGGTTATAACATAAAGATCTAGTTTATGACACTTAGACCAACTTCCATCTCAATTTATAGCACCTAGATCATTTATATCAATTTTTTCTGACTAAGTTATTACTTGCACTATTTATTACTATTTTTAGAATATTCAAAGCTAGCCAATTATGTAACAAAACAATGGATGTATTTATTGAATATTATTCCCCTGATTTAGTCTACTCAATGCTTCAACAAACATAGGATTTACATTCACTAAGTCCTAAAAGGTTGAAACAATAGATGTTTCTTGATGCTTTTTTGGTCGGAGACCAGCTAAAAATTCTATGATTATTTAATTATCTTGGAAAGAAACTAACAGTAGGTAAAAATGCTAGTCCCAATCAATGGATGTGAGAGATGGACTTGCAATATGGGAAGAAGGATTACAATGTTGATGAAAGGAGTAGGGGTAACATGATCCTTGTAGGGATTATGAACGGATCTTATTTCAATTATGGATGAAGTTTCCTTAGAAACTACAAAAGTATTAATAACATATTTAATTGATTTTTAAATGGTTTGTATTCGATTCCATGAGGTTCATTTTTTACTTTGAAATGGATGGGTTTGATAATTCCTTGATCATGGACTTTTTTGTCTACATGTACCTCGATCACTTGGGGTATATGTTTTGGGGTGATGGGGGTTTTAATATGTGATAATAGGTTGGGTGATTGAATAATGGGTGATAGGTTGTGTTGGTTAGAGGAGGATTAGTCCAAGATGGGATCTTCATCAAAAATGGGCTCTTGGTCAAAGATAGGCTCATCAGAAATGAAAGGTAGGCTATGGTGATCAAGGTTGGGTTCATCAAAATTTGAATGTAGACCATGGTAATCAAGATGGGTTGATCAACTATGGATTAGTTAAAAATGGATGTGTCAAAGAGAGGTTCATAATAAATGGATGGAACTTTTATGACCTTGACTTAGAAGTGGAATAGCTTGATTAGGCTCAGGAAAGACATTTTGGCACACCCCTAAACTATGATTTTCAAACATAGATACACTTGGCTCTACCTTAATGTATCTTTTATCAATCAATTCTTGGATATAATGATTGAGTCTCATACAATGGTTTTTGGAATGACCTTAGATTATTTGATATTTAAAATACTCGTTGTCTCTATACCAATCAAGTTTTGGAACATTTTCATCAAAGTATTTGGTGTTAGGGAACATGATCATGTTTGTGACAACTAAATTTTGAAATAATATATCATATGGTTCTCCCAAAGGCATGAATTTATTTTCTTGATTCTCTTGACTAGGTTGACCACCAAGCATGGTAATGTTTTTGGTAGGTTGGGTGCTTTGGATTAGTTGTGGCTTTGGGGCTTGAGTAATACTAGATGGGAGGGGTGATAGAATTTGATTCCCTTTGCTAGTACGAAAAGGAATGTTGGAATCAAGGCTATAAATAGTGGATGGGATAATTGGTTACTTTTGGATAATATGTTTACTAGTGGTAGGTTGATGTTGATGTTGATATGGAATGGTTTTTGGTTCCCCAGTAATGAAGTTGGCTAGAAAGGTGGCTTGATTTTGTGTGGGTGGTGTGGATTCTTTCCTAGAGAGTAAATGATGTAAGGCCTTGGGGTCAATATTAGTGGGAATCTTAGTTCCTAGACTTAAATCTTGTAGCAAGACCTCATTCTCATTGGCTATAATATAATATATGATTTGAAAAGGGGATCAAATGGATCTAGGTCTATGATCCTCATCTTCAACATTATGCTTGATCTCAATATGGTTTTCTTGATTTCCAAAGTGAAAAGGGGAGTTAATAAAAGGCTCATTCCTCAAACTAGGATTGTTCATCATAGATATGTGCCTTATGATAGGTGACATAGCTAAGGAAAGGTTATGACTTAAAAAGGAAAAAGATAAAAATTTGACTCTAAAAAAGGTGAAAGACCAAAATGATTAAAAGTTGATTGACAATAAGATTCTTTTGAGTTTTGATTTTTGGGACTGAACTTGTGATTTTTAAAAATTTTGGATTATGACTTGTTTCAATACTCAAAATAATTTTGGTTTCAATCAAGGATTTTAGCACGTGGTATTTCACAAGGAAGCAAACAAACAAGTCTTATTTTAAATACACATGCATTGCACAAAAAGGGATAAAAAACCAGGTAGAGGGACTTGAAAAACTCATAGACTTTTCATGTCACCTTTTTTTTGCATTAATTGTAGCCTAATATTTCAAAGCAATAACCATGGAGGATCTAGCCATTCCTATGACCCACTAAGCTCAGTTTCAAAGGTGCATGGAAATTAGATTCTTAGCACTAACTGCTAACAAATGCACTACAAGTTAAATGGTAAAAAGGGATTTCATTAGCTTAAGGTTTAAACAAGTTTATCTAAGGGAGTCCTCTATATACCTTTTAGTATGATGAGACTCAAAAATGTGGAAGAGGTTGATTTGATAGACACACATAAATGGGTCATCTCAATGTGCCCTACACAACCATAAGATTTAGTGTGTTGACATTAGAAAAACTAAACTTTGAGTCATATTGTTTAAGGCTTAGGTATTGGAGTGTGGAATCCCCTCACTTCATGACATTCTTAAAACACAACACCGCTTAGCCAATAATGACACTTATAACTTAATTTCTATACCTTGCTAGTATACGGGGTTTGGCCTACCACATGGTGATGAAATTCACGGTTGATAGATCCCCTAATAAAATAATAATAAAAAAGACTAACACTTGCCTTTGATTCTCAAGTATCTCCACTAATGTGATGCCAAGAGAAGAGCATATGTGCAAGTGGGTCTTGGATAACATAATTTACAAATATTGTTTCTGATTTTTTGAGTATAATCACCAATGTAATGCCATGAAAAAGAACATATGCAACAAGAGAAAAACACACAAATTACTTAAAAATATATTAACTCCAAAAAATAAAATGATTGTTAGTTACTAATAAAAATGAAATGTTGAAATTGAAAAAAAATGTTAGAAAAAAAGAAAAAATATAAAAAACAAGCTAAAAATTTGATTTAACTAGATTTTTATTGGTTTGCCTTTGAATAGCGGTTTGAAAATAAATTGTTACAAGTATTTTGTATGGATGAAAATCAAGGTAACCTGCAAAAAAGTTAGAAAAATCAATAAGAAACACATAAAATCAAGATTCTCGAATGATTTCATTATTCCATAGTCAAATAAATTAGCTAACAATTAGCTAAACCAGAAATAAATAAATAAATAAATAAAATGAGGACTTACAAAATGATTTCATAATTTACTACAAATTTGATGAAGTTTCGGACAATTTTTTAAAGTTTAGAACAATTTCACAATTTCACTAATTACTAGAATAGTTTTGATATTTGCTGAAATTTATTCAAAGTTAAATATTTTTTCATGGTTGCATTCTTCTCTTTGATACCTTCATTTTGGCACAAATGAGACCTCAAACAAAGTCATGTGTCAAAATTTATGGCCTCAAGAAGATAACCACTAAAGTGTAAAATTAATTCGTTGTTTGCTTTGACTAATTCATTGAAGATACTTATGATTTTGTTGTTCTCAGAAAAAAATTTAAAAATGAATTTGTTGTTTGATCTAAAGAATTTGCATTTATGTAGAATGAATTTGTTATTTACTTAGATGATTTTGCTGATGTTTGGAACAATTTTGTTGTTCTATAAGAATGATTTAAACAGAAAATATAAGCTAAAATAAAAATTATAACTGAAACAGAATGGGGTTAAACAAGCCAAAAACACATAGCAACTGTTAGAAAAATAAAAAATTGCAAAAAGTAAAAAAAATAACACAATTTTTTTTATGTTTGTTATGAAATCGTTGTTTTGTAGGATGAATTCACTATTCTTAAGGATGAATTTGTTATTCTACAGGATGAGTTCAATGTTTTGTAGGTTCATAAATAGAAAGCTAAAAACTCAAAAAAAAAACTAGAACAATAAATAGAAAAATCCAAAACAAGTGTTAAATGTATATGCATAAAAAATATCAATAAAAAAATGAAAAGGTCTTCCTAGATGCACCTATGATGTCAAAGATAAGGGACAAGGTCCCACTAGGCATGTCAGAATGTATAAACTCTGTTTCTAAAATGCAACTAAGAAATCAAATCTAATCTAAACTAGAAACCTAGACTTCAATGATAGAGTAACAAATGAAACAAGCAAACTAAACACACACACTTACAAAATTGAAGTGGACTAAGCTTCTTCTATTGTGATTGAACATGATTTTCTCTCAGCTGCAATAGATGTGGGTGTTCAATGTCAGGAAAACCCAGAACAATAAATATGCTCCAATCCCTACTGAGTCAGGATCTTGCTCTACCAATTAGAACACATGTGATTACTTCTTGTATTATATACATAGAAGAATATACAATAAGGAAGATGCCACTTCTTCCTCCACCTCAAAGGTTCGCCACACCTCAAGATCTTCTTCCCTCTCTCTCTCGGTCCCAACAATCAACTCCAATACAGAATTGATGTTCACCTCTCCAACCAGTCAGTAACACGCTGCCAGTTCACCAAGTACACAACCGTACTCCAAGTAGATCTCCTGCTCTCTGCTGCTACCTGCAAATCACTAGACCTTACTCACCATGTAGATATCTCTACACCCCTGAAGAACCCTTGTCCTTGCCTCACCAAGTCCTTATGATTCTTCAACCAGTACTCCAGTGGATCAGCTCCTTGACCTTGCAGACCTTGCAACTCTCCCTGATCATACACACACAGCACCCATTAGAACTAGGAGGAGCTACACTAGCTCTCTCTAAAAGCTCTATGGCTTTCTAGCACACTTTTACAATACAATCATGAGTCCATATATAGATCTCATCCAAACAATAATTATACAATAATACAATAATTAAATCTGCAGCTCTCAGTCTAAGAATAGCTCTAAACATGCAAACACTTGGTTCGTCAACCAACTGCCCGTAACATACTCGCAGCTCGAACCACAGGTGACCGACGTCGGTCCCTGGCTGTCTAGGGGTGCCGACGTCGGCCGATCTATGACCGACGTCGGTTGCCTTCCTGTCTCGCTCCTGCCGTCGTCGGTTGTCCTGACCGATGCCGGTGTCTGTGACACTTCGCAACACTTCCTGCAACCTCCATAACTTCTCCTGTTTGCATCCTGGTGAAGCTTTTAGCTCCACAACCTAACATTCAAGTCTTCTTCAAAGCAAATAGAATTGGGAAACATTTTGGTGTGTAAAAGGATTTTTGATGGCTTGGATTCGCTTGGATTCTTTTGTCAATTCAATATCATAAACGTGGATGATTTAAATTGATGAATTGCACATCACTTTTTAGGCTTACAAAAGGTTAATCAGATGGTTGAGGATTATTTAAATTTGTTAATTTATTAAAATAATCAACAATTAGGAATTAGTCATCATCCATGAGGATGATGAACATTTCTATTAATTGTGAAGAAAGAGGAGTTGGTTGAATGAGTGAATAAGAATGGGTCAAATTAGTTGGTTGAGTCAGCTTGGAAGTTGAAATATTCTAAGGTGACTCATAAGGTAGTTAAGGAGGTTGAGGATGGTGGTTGGATGAATCAACACATGGTTGAGATAAACATGGAGGATGTCTATGTGAGGTAGAAAATCTATATTTAATAAATTTTAGAAGAAAATATTTATGCATAATTAAATAATTAGGAATTAATTGATTATTGGGAATTTGGAGGGAAATAATGTTAATTTGAATTTAAAATGTGGAATGGGAAGGATTAGCATGTCAAATTTAATTTTGACACTAAATGGTGAAATTTAAGTGTATATAGAGGCTAATGATCTTATTCACCTTGTGAGGGTTCTCTTGAAGACCTTGGTGAAATTCAGATAGTTCTCATACTTGATTTTGGTCTACTTCATTAAACTCATGTGGATCAATATGAGTTTCATATTTATTATGTACATCATAGTCCTTTTCATTATTTTCATTATTAGTTTCAATGTGAACTACATTTGTAGGAGACCAAGGAATTTGAACATTAGCATTATTAGTTTAAGAAAAAATATCATGACTTGCCATGGTAGAAGAGACCAAATGAAGATGCATATGTGAGGTACAAATACCACTTAATTTAACACTACGTATTATAGCATACAATGAATATGCATCAAGTAATGCTAATGACTATAAATACAATTCAAGCAAAAAACAAGGCATGAAGGTGATATAGGCAAGGGTTTGAATGATTATGTAGATTCTCAAATATACTTGCTCATTTGTTGATTAGTCTCAGTCCAATCTTTTAAAGTATTAACTATAGAGGCATAACCATGTTTGTATCCCACTAACCCTATTTTCGAGGGTACAATGAGAGTAAATTCCATGGATAATATGCTTCTCTCAGGTGCATTAGAAATCAAATGGCTAAAGAGAATTCATATGGTATAAATAAGGGATCCCAGTAATTTTTGATATACCATGGGCTATGTAGAAACTAAACTTTGTATTTAGTGTTGTACTATAGATATGAGTATTAGGGTAAACTCTTCATGTCATGATGTCTATAAATAGAGCACCACATAACCCTTCATGATAGTTACTAAGTAGTTTGAAAAATGTTAGAACATAATTTATAAAACAAGCAAAAGCAAATAGAAATTAAAGAGAAAAGAAAATCAAAATATTTTTGTGTATAAAATTAACAAATTTCAGCCCAAGGTCAAAAGAAAGAGATTCTTGTCAGATTTTATCCGAGATGATAAGATAAACTTATTCATTATTGGATTAAATCTAAAATCAAAGGATTTGAATCTTTATGTTTTAAATTTATATCCAAGATTGAAGGCTGTCAATGATTCATATAAATTTACTAAAATCTTAAGACAAAAATCAAGCAAGGAACAAAAAATCAATAATCAAAATAAAATGCAGGTTAGCCAAAATGTTTAAACTTATTTCTAATTTGAATTAATTTCCAAACCAATAGAATATTAAACTATTGAAATTTGAATGTTGATATATATAGATTTGATATTAAGATACAATATGCTACAAAATTTTATAGAATTAGGAAACTACTAACAATAGTAAAAGGGCCTAATAATGCATAAACCTCCCTAAAATAAATACTTAGTTGATTGAGCAGGCTAATTGTGACTAAAAATAGCTTGGTAGGACCTGTGAACTGTGTTGTGACTAAAATTAGTAATTGAATATGTACTGAGACAAGTCCACATGATGAAGACAAGGTCACATGGTGGCCTTGTCTGATGACTAGAACCACATCCTAGTTAGTTGTGTGCCTCATTTTTTGATCTAGGTATGTGTGATAATTTGTGAGTGTTTGTTGATTAACTTTGTGTGCCTATGTGTCACACAAAAGACCTGCAAAAGACAAACCTTTGTTATTTCACAATAAAAAAGATAGAGATCAATTGAAAATGAGGGAATAGTTTTAGGGGAATAACTAAGCTAACCTCATAAACCCCACATAACTGGGCACTATCTACATATCACAAATGGGCCTCAAGCTGATGTAATTATCCTTTTTAGGGTGATTGTGTGATATGTGATTATGTAACTATATGACTAGAGCTAGAAGATTGATTGAGATTATTGACAATGGATACCCTTGATTTGTGATAAACAATATTTAGAATTGGCCTATGACTATTAGAATGTAACAAAATTTCAATTTGAATAAATAGTGATTTTTTTCTCAATGTGTAGTAGAATTTTCAAGTAAAGTATTTAGGGGTGTAATGAGTGGACCTTGTGTGCTTATATAGGAGAATATTTGGAATATTTTTGCTAACCAACTTGACCAAATGTATGTGAAATCCATTGTGAAATGTCTCAATTTAAAAAAATTCATCATCAGAGTACGAGGGACAAGGCCACAATGTGTCCCTATCTGACATAATGCAAACTTGTCCCAAAAGACCAAAGACTATAGGAACGGGTCTAATAGGAGTTTGTGAGATGAATATGGATGAATGTAACTGAAATAGGGATGTATACATGATATTTTAAGTGAAAAAATAATGAAGGCTCTTTTATAAATTGTGAGTTAGTGAAATGGTGAATAGGACCAAGTAAAGTAAAGATGTCAATAATAAACATTGTCAACACTTAATGATTAAATTTATATGTCTACACATAAAATAATTATATGTTCATTACAATCCCAAATGTTTCATCATAATAAGGACACTGATATGAAATTAATTCTAATAATCCAATTTGGTTGCCATCTAACAAGAACACAAATTATGAAATCCAAGTTGCTTTATAATATTATATACTCAACACTCAATATAAGTTTTGGAACTTGACAAGGATGGATTTTCATATAGTTAGGGCATTTTTAGACATGTAAGGTTTTACATGAAAACAAGAATAAGCACAAAAAACAACTGATGTTCCAACTACCCATTCTTTGAAATAAATAAAACCATCATTATTTCATCTCTCAAATCATTAATAGTTAGTAGATCCAAAAAATGTAAGCAAAGATATAAGCTGAACATTTTTTCTAAAGAAAAAATATAAATATGAATTGTTGTATACATTCAAATTCATCATTAACCCCAAAACTGAAAAATTCATTTGAATATTTTAACATAGTAGAGAGAAAATAAAAAAGAAGAATTGGGCGACTTACCTTTCTTCCTTTCGTGAGAATTAGAAGAGGTGGATGGGTGGAGGAGGTCAATAGAGAGATAAACAATGACAATCGCAAACTACTACCAGAGAACCACACTCATATAGAAAAATTGAAAATTGAAATCATAAATATATATGAATCAATGTGAGGCCAATGTCATAATAAAAGATAAGTGGGTTGTAATAATCGAAAATGTAGGTTTGAACATTTAATTTAAACTTTTATGGAGACTACAAACTTGTAGAGGTTTTTACCCAATAACAAGTGCCACCATCACCCGTGTCATGCGTAATCTCATGATTCAAAATCACCATTTATATTCATATTCATATTGAAATTTACTCTCAAGTTTCAACTATAACACATAATCACAACCCCTCGAGATTCACAACATGCACTGACAATTATTTCTTTAAATGACCCTTCTTTTGTCTTTCTCAATAAAAAATTACACTTCTTCCTTATCAAATAATTTATAATATTTGTTTTTTTTTATGTCCAAATTTTGAATCACACTTCTTTGATGGGTTTGAAGCCCTTTGATGGGCTAGGATGACCTCAATTTTGATCATTGGTGGTTGTACGGTCGCCCTATCAATTTTTTTATTTTATTTTTTGTAAATATTCAAATGGAAGGTACAACTTGCTAATTTTTTAAATTTTTTTCCTAATTTTTTTTGTATGGATATGTACAAACTGCACAGGGGTTCCTAAAAACTCAAAAAACAATCAAATGTTTAAAGTTAATCTATTTTGGTTAAATTGACAGTGCTCGTATGGGTTTTTGGGCATTCTAGACTTAATGGTGACATCCATTTTACCCCAAAATGCTTCTAAAGTTGTATGTACCATAATTCCTAAAAAAGCTTCATTCCAAAGCTATGTAAAAACTAGCAAATGCACAAAGAAAATAAACACCAAACAATAGCTACAAGAATTAGGCTTTGACACCATATCAGAGTTATAAACACTCATCTCCAAGATCTAATATGCAATCCATTGCCACAATGAAGAGAAGCCATAGAAAATACAACCATACAAATGAAGCTTATGCACACATGGATTAATACTAAAAAACCATAATGCACAAAATTTTGAGTAAAATGTTTGTGTATATTTCCTCATCAATGTATAATCTGAAGTCATCTTTAGTGGATAATGCAATGAAGTGTCTAGTTTAAATATCCTAGAAAGGTTGTTTCACTCCAACCACTTGGTTGTTGTGAGCAACCTAGAAAACAAGAGAATCCACTTAATTAGTGCACTAAACAATTTGTACATGCACAAATAGTTTCAATCTAACAATATTAAAACAACTCCTAATTTAGGATTAACTCTAGTTGGAGTGTGAACTAATACAAAAATAGGCTAGATAGATAATAACTAGTTTTTCTAAGCCTAATGTGAACACACACCTCCAATAGGGTCTAAAACACTTCTATAAAGAAGAGGTACGAATGTAGGTAAACATTGGAAAAACTAAAATATTGGTCTTCTCTCTTTAAAAAAAGGAACAATTCAACTTAAAATTCTAGGGGGGCCTGCTTGAAGTGGTATTAGAATACAAGTACCATAGCCTATAAATTATCAACAAATTCTTGTGGGACACATGTAGAATGAAAATAACACAAGGTGGATGGAAAATTCTATACACACTACAAAATAGATGCACGAATGAAGAGTTGTGGGATTGGAAAACCACCATGGTCTTATTTGGACACCCTAATGGTCCTATATGGGTGTGAGATCTAGGTTAACAACACTTCAGGTTTAAACTAGAGGCAAATAAAATGGATCCAAAAGTGCTTAATCACAAACAAAATCAAGATGAAGGCATAATTCCTGTATGAAATACTTCTGGTAGAAACAAGCACTTTTCCTTTAGAGTCTTGACAATTGTGATCAAATTATTGGGCTACTTGAAAAAAATATAGAAAACATTGAGAATGATAGGTGGCCTAAAGCAACAAAGGAAGAAGAGATAAATAGGAGAAAAGAGCATATAGATGAAACAAAAACACAAATGGATGCATAGATGAGATATTGACATAAAAGAAAATCCAAACCTTAACAAAGAAGTAAAAAGCTATGAGCATCATGAGAAAGCATACATAGGGGTTGAAATTAAATGGAGGGAGAAGATAGTCATAGCTCAAATAAGAACTAGTTCTCACATGCTCAAATGTGAGATAGGGAGATCGGTGACCCCTAAGGAAGAATGGGAGCAAAGGATATGTTTGTTTTGCACCACATAAGCAATAGACACAAAAAACCACTTCAATCTAGAATGCCCAATGTATAATGACATCTAGGTCAAGTATACACAAATATTGAGAGTCGATGCCATGTGGGAGCTATTTGAAGAGAGGAGAATAAAAGATTTGGGGGAGCTACTAATTCAAATGAATAGGAGAAAGAATAACATTCTTAAATAAAAAAAACCCATTTCTCAAGTTATGCTTTAACAAGTGGTTAAGAGATCTATGACATAGTATAGTCCATCGTTGAGTCTCCTTGACATAATTAAAATCATTTCATTCCACTAAAGCTCTGAAATTGTTTAAAAAAGGAATCCACACCATTAAGGATTTGACTTCTTCTCAAGATTGGATATCATGGCATTTGGTAAAAGTCAAATATAAGTTACTTAATATAGACTTACCTTCCATTTTTCGTATTCAAGAGTTAATACCTAATGTCATGCTACATAAGATGAGATTATAACCTTCACATGCATGGTGGAAGGACTAGAGATGGAACTGTGATAATCATTTCGTAAATTACTCAATTGGTCTCATTTACCAAATTATGAGTCCATTTTTTTCTACTTTAGGCAAGCTAAATAGATGTTGGAATTTAAGTTTGTTGCCCAAGACTTGGCTCACCAAACTTAATATAATATGGAATGCTAAGTTTAACCCTAAGCTTGCACATTTTCTTTGGTGTTTGGTGTATCAAGGCCTTCCTTTAGGTGAGTGCCTCTTGCACATTGGAACTACCTAACCTATATGTCTGACATGCTCTAGACCCAAGTCCTTCAAACATCACTTTTGGACGTGTCCAAGAGCTCTATCTACCTGGGAATGGATTCAAGACCTTTTCCAACCTTTCCACCTAGAGCCTTTTTCTTGAGGTATGATTTTTTTGGGGAACAAATCTCAATCGCTGTCATACATTTCTTGTATATGGAACCTTTTCATAGCTATAATTTTATTTTAGCTATGAAAATTTAGAAATTCATCTATTTTTAACAATGAAGAATCACTTTACAGTTTTATGTTATTAACAAGGTGATTGTTATCTCTTCAATTTTTATGTTGATCCAAGCTCACGTTGGAAATGTGGCACTTGAGTTTCAACACTTGCAAGCACTATTGAACCACTAGGAGAGTGCTCCCTGCAATACGAGTAGTGTCATTCCAAACGAAGCACCTCACGACTCCCATCCTTTGGTTCATAAGCATTGGCGGAGCCACTCTCAAAGCCACAATTGCTTCTCCACTCCTCCCCAATGGGAGGGTTCAAGTTTGTCGTCGACATGTGGGAAGTGCTTTGTTGCCTTGTTACGATGGAGCTCCCATGTGTAGGGGTGGTTTGGTTGGCAGTAATATTCAACCACCCTCTGGTTGGGGATCACAATTTTTCTAGCACCCCCCAAGACCACTCAGGATGGTTGGGTAGCACCTAATCCTCCTTCCATTAAGCGTTTTGCTTGGAGTGCCCAACGCCACAAAGATGATCTCCCTTTTGGAACTATCACCTATGTCTAATGATATGTCCCCAGCTTTCTTTTGATGTAATCTTATGCTCTGTGAGTTTCCATACGTTACCCATAATTTTTTGTTTTGAACTGTGTTTTCTTACTAACATATAATTTAGACCGTACATACCAACCAACATCTTTTTTGTTTTGTTTTAGGGATATAGTAACCATCTTTGTATTATTTTATATATATATATATATGGATTAATAATAGATTTACCTACGCGTTCCAATGAAACGACCTTTCGGGTCGCTTCATACTCTCCATAACAGTAAAAAATAAAATCTTCGCTATCCAGCCCTGACCCACGGTTCGTTTTCTCAAAAACAATCCAATATGAACCCATTCCACAACCAAACAAATTTCTGAATTTTCCTGACCATCACGGACTTCACATGGGTGACGTGTGAGACTTATAAATTCCTCATTCCAAATCCTATACCCGTCTAATTTCGAGATACCCAATTCATAATCCTTGTTGGTTGGAGCAGATCCGCGAATAAAAGCATTTCTCCTCCTGATATTGTCACCTATACCATATTTTTTGTGGGTGCTTAAAAATGTGCGGTATATTTGCATACCTGAACTACAATGTATCCAGAGAAAGGAGATACATTTTGGAGCTTCTGTTTAATGGCCTGAGACGCCTGGAATACAGAGGCTATGACTCTGCTGGCATCTCTATTGACTTCCATTCATCAACGGAATCCAATTATTCTCAATTTACTCCTCTGGTGTTTCGCCAGGCTGGCAAAATTGACCAACTTGTGAGGTCTATCTATCAAGGTCAGGATATTTTTCTACCCCTCCATATGTTTTTGGTAAATGCATTGATTAATGTGCTGTCTATAGGATATGTTTTCTGGGGCATATTGAGTTTCCCTCATGGATTTCAGTGTTTGTTTCTTTAGTGTTTTTTTCATGCTCATGTTGCAGAGGGTATACACATATATCAATTACACAGGTATTTGCAGCCATAACCTAGTTCTCCAGTTTTCCAAATCTTAAACCAAGACAATCATAGAAAATAAAAAACAAAACAAAACTTTCTGATAGAAACTATCTTGCAAACAAATAAACAGATTTTTGATAAGTTTTACAGATGAAATAGCCTAAAAACCATAGTAGTCAGACTCAGGAGTTTATGAAAAACTAGAAGAGTCATTTTTCACAATGTTAAAATTGTTATTACATTATAAATACAGCAATCTAGACACAGCATTATTATCTTAGCCCTTAAATATTATATTCCATTTTTTTAAAAAGTTACATTTGTATTTTAAAATTTAATTTGAAAATGAGGCATCGAGTAGTTGGCATCTATGTATATTTTATGGCTTGATATTTAGGTTGAATTAATTTTATATATTAAATTATTTTAAATAATAATATTTTTATTAATTATTTAAATTTTATATATTATTTTTCTGTTGAATTAAGAATTTATTATATTTTAAAATTTAAGATTTTTGTTTTACTGAGTCATATTAAATTCTTTCCAATTTTTTTTTACCGAGTACGAGTCTTCCCTAAAATGTGCTTGCTGAGTCTCATCCCAGTCCAAGTCTCAATACTATGCTAAAACCCATTGAATTTGCCTCATCCTCTATATATGTTTGTGTGCATGCACATATTTGTATGTTCATATATATATATGAATGTGCTTGTTTATATTTGCCCACATTCTCTCTGTCATACGCACATTCACAATCATGCATTCACATGGGCAGATGTCTATGTGAATTGTACAAGTGCGTATTTGTGTGTTTCATCCATGTGTGTTTGTGTGTTCGAATATATCTGTATATATACATGTGAGAATAAAATATGATTATATATTTGTTTGTATGTGAGAGAATATGCATATACATTAAAGATTTGAGGCTTTCACAATCCTTGGCATGAGAAGAAAGTTTTTGGAAAAAAACTTTGTGCAAATTTTGAATCAATGTTTCTGATCACCCCATAATCTTTCATCAAGAAAATCATATATAGTAAATACGCATTTATGTGTATGAATGAGGGAATGTGTTAATATGTGAATATGGGTTTTATACATGCATTTTCATACACACTCTTTCTCACACATTCACAAGCTTACAGATAGACATGCTATGCGTATACATTTGTGTGTGTATGTGTGTGTGTGTGTGTGTGTGTGTATGTATATGTATATATTGGATAAATATATAATTTATTAGGTTTCTAGGAAACAGAAACTGGTCTGAAATGTTGAAACGTGGATTTTTAAAAACCCTTGGGTAGAAAACGTCAGGAAACATCCATACATTATATTATTAAAAAATATAAATATATATAAAAATAATGCATAATACTAATTTTTAGTCTATAAAAGATAAAATATTTTAAAAATATAATATTCATGAAATTTCAAAATGTTCAACATACTTAAACAATATATATTATTATCATGAATGATGTGTGCATTCTTGAATGGAACTTTCGAGAATGCACGCATCATTCATGATCACGATCACATTAAAAGCAGTAAAAATATAAAATAAAAGGTTGTATGGAATGAAAAAACCCTGTTTTTTTTTCTTTGAAGCTACTTCTTGTTGCTTCTTGCTTCAAAATTCCTTTTTCAAGCCGCTACTAAATTTCTCTTTGCTCTTGTTAAAAACAAGAATGATATCATAATTGAAATATAGGTTTAACGTAGTGTGTTCTAATATATATATATATATATATTTTCTTAAAGTTTTAACGTTTTTTTTTTTTTAAAGACTTGTGCCTCTGGAAATGCCCATGCACTTGCCAGAAATGTAATTACAGTACTTGTCCGGGTGTTTCCAGATGTTTTTGTACCCACATTTCGTACCCAGGGGCCAGTACTATGCTTAGCAGAAATGGCAGTGGGGCCTTTCCTTGCAACATAGATAATATACACAAAAATAAATATATGTGTTTTTGTTGTGTTGGGGGGATGGGTTTGGCGGGGAGCATAGATTTCAGAGTTATTCATATTGTGTTTATTTTTTCTTGGAACTTTCTCTAGATATTTTGCAAAATCCAGTTGCAAGGGACTATATACAATAATACATGTATGTATTGTTGGGGGCAGTGCATAGATTTAAAAAAAATTATGCTGGGGTTGAGATTTGGTTTTCCTTTGAACTTGCCCTTATATTTCTGCAAAATTTCAGAGGGTTTTGGCGGGGAGCATAGATTTCAGAGTTATTCATGTTGTGGTTACTTTTTCTTCGAACTTGCTCTAGATATTTTGCAAAATCTGGTTACGAGGGATTATATACATGTATGTATTGTTAGGGGGGAGTGCATAGATTTCCAAGTTTTTCATTCTGGGTGTGAGAATTGGTTTTCATTTAAACTTGCTTTAATATTTCTGCAAATTTTTTTTGCAGAGGCTGATGCAAGTGATTTAAATTTGGAGGAATCATTCACAAGCCATGTGGGTATTGCTCATACACGTTGGGCAACCCATGGGCCTCCTTCTCCCAAAAACAGCCATCCTCAATCGTCTGGAAAGGAGCATGATTTTCTGGTAGTTCACAATGGTATCATCACCAACTACATGGTATGCTTATTTTTCTTTAGCAACTAAAAAAATTCAAAGCATAGGAAAAACATTATCTCAATACTTCAAGTTTTTATGTAGGCAATTGTCTGGATCAATTTGATTGAAGGAATGGGTCACTTGGAAAAACATGTTGTCTTCTTAATATTATTTCTATTTTTAAAACCTTCTACTAGGTTTACAAGTGTGAAATAATAAATAAAAAGGCCCTTGTTATGAACCCTCATGACTCTGCATTGGTTTTATCATGTGCTTATGGTGACTTCCTTTTTTTATTTGCACAAAAACAGACGGATTATATTAATATAAAAAACAGTTTACAAAAGCAGGCATCAACAGGGCTATAACCATTCTTAAAATAGAGTATGTTGCGTACCAAAGGAAAAGACTAGATACTAAAGCATATCTTGCTAGGGACATAGAGTCTATCATTTTGTTTTCTGTTACAATCATTGAAGGGCACCAAAGTGCATAATCAAAAGCTGTTTAAACTGGCCTTAAAAAAATGACAAGGATTAACATATCACAATAACTAGAAAACTGGCAGCATGAGATCTTCTTTATCAGTCAGAGCTGGTGGTCTAAAAGAGAAAGCTCTGAGGGCCAGGACACACAGTATCCTTCTCAGCATCTGCTGCTGAAGTGTCCAGAACGTCTGGAAGTTCCTTGTATTTAGAGATGGTGATGTAAACATTCATGTTGACGTTCCTGAAAGGCTCACACAAAGTAGAAGAGGTTCAGTGTCTATCATACTGAGAGTTTTAGCACAGACAAGAGGATCTGTCTCTTTATTGCTAAGTTACCGGTTCTGTTCGATTTGAATATGGTGCTGGTATTGTGAATCAGGTATGCCGTTACAACAACTTTTTATACCCTGCATATGGCTGTACAAAAATTATATAAAATATTAAAAATATAAATATTCTAGCCTAATAAACAGGAATTAACTGCATAATGTGCATAGAATAAATAAAATATGTAATGACCTCAACCAAATATTTATGCAAATATATTTAGATCTGAAATATTACCCCCAAATTTCAGTATAAAGTATACTTTGCAACCGTAATAAACTCCACACACTTTTATATCAAACTATCAAAATACATATAATGCTGATTTCTCATAAATGTCTTGACACCGCTTCAATGTTTGAACACATGAAATAAAACTTCACCAAGATTCTGGAGCTGATTTATATTTATGAAATGTACATAAATATACTGGAATAAATATAAAACTACAACAATACATCTCACTATGAAATCTGAAAACCTATTCTATATACCAAAACTCCCATCCTCACAATTATGTAACTACAACATACCAAAATATATGCTGAAAGCTGAAACAAAGCTTGAAATGCAAATACAACCTTTGTATGAGATTGCCCTCAAGAAACCAAAGGGGTTTCGTCCTCTGATCTCTAAGAATCCAAGGGATTTCGTCCTCAAATCGTGTAGTTAAACACAAGTGCTCAAGCTATGAAAGAAATTGATAATTTGGCAAAAAATCCCAAACTAGTGAAGCTGCCCAACTTAAATAAGGGTCCGGGCACAATTTCCAACGTCTCAAAAAGCCAACAATTAATAATAATAGAATATTTCCATATTCTACCTACAACATAGGCAATGGAATGTTTCCATATTCTATCTCCAAAATCGACCCACCAAAGATTTGTCATAGTTTCCTTTTTACACATTGCTAATTTTGTCCCAAAAGATTTGCCACTTCCACTTCTTACGACCGTCATAGATTTTGTCATAGAGTTTCTATAATAAATATGTTTTTTCTAAAATTAGTTGATTGTAACTCCCCCATTTATGCGGTCATAGATTTGCCTTAATGAAGATGCCAAATAATTAAAACTATTTCCTTCTTGGCCTTATAATTAATTAACTTTGGCTCCACTCAATTAATAATAATGATTAAGTGTCCCTGTTTAAGTTGTAATTATAAAATGACGTTGGAGAACCACTTAAAATATTATTATTTTCTTTATTTGAAAAAGGGGACATGACAAAATAACTACTGAACACTACTGATAAATTGAGAACGATAACTGCATGCCAAATGCCATGTGTTTTGTGTTTTGCTATAGGTAAAATGAGTGACAAGTGTTGTTTTGTGTTTTCTTTTTGGCTTTTAAAAGGTTTTAGAGTTTTTTAATTCTTTTGTTTTCATTGGTCAAAAAAAAGAAGTGAAAAGCAGGCATCTAGCCTATGGATTTGCCTTGGATATGCCCCGGGGCCTGAACCAGACCCTGACCCAGGCCAAGTACGTCCCAGACTAGTGCCGAGGCCTAGGGAGGGGCGAACCAAGCTACTTAGCTTTATTGATCTATAGCATGAGTTCCTCTAAACACTAAGCGTGCTCTAGAAGAGTCTCTTGAAGCTATCTTATCTTTTGGGCTACCAAGTCCAATTTTACACATAACTTGGTCATTTAAAGAGTCACAATTTGAATAGGAAGCAGTAATGCTAGGTTGGATTATCCTGAGGAGGGATAGTCTTCTCTGCAAACCCAACCAAAGAAGTGTTAGTTGATTGAGGAGCCTTGAACGCTGGATCTAGCATACCCCTCTATTGATTGAAGGCTTTATTTGCCTATGCAAAGTTTCTTATAGTAAATCCATAGGAGTTGAACTAGTGACAATTATGGCTGGTAGGGTTTCTGACTTGTGGATGAAGATTCCCTTTTATCCATTGGATGAATTTCTATTATGTTGTTTGTGGCAAAAGTAAATTATTGTTACTCTTGGGTATCATTAATATTGATCTTATTCATAACAACTTCTTCAAGTTGCATGTATTCCAGAAATACCCATGATTTGGATACCTTATAAGGAGATTAACAGACTATACTCTATATGCCTCAGGAGGCTAATAAAATGTAATTATGCTAATATGCATCTACAATGGCAGCCAGGGGTGGTGGTGGACTATAATATCTGTGAGATGTTAAAAATTAATAGGTGACCTTAATTTTGACGTCTATTTGACTGTCATAGGGCAGTTTCAACATTAAATTTGATGTCCATTTGACCATCATATGGAAGTTTTTTTTTCTTGCTTGGAGAATTTGATTAAAAAAATCGTAATATCTTGGGCATACGGTGGAGTTTGGAGCCCTTATTTTTCCCAGAAAGATGTTTTCGAACTTGACACATTGGTGTAGCTAGATTGAGGCCATCCATCACCAGTTGACGGGAAATTTTCAGAGAAGGTAATGGATTCATTAATCAATGTGGTATGTGACAAATCCTAGATATGCACCTCGATATTGATATCTCTTGGCATGAATCAATGTGGTATGTGACAAGTCTTAGATATGCACCTCGATATTGATATCTCTTGGCATTTTTCAGATAGATGTATTTAAAATATCTATACTAGTTTTATGCCATTCTCCTTTTCTTGTGTTGTAGATGATTTTAGTGTTGCTTGAGCATATTACAAAAATAATAAGGCAAATAGAATGTAATCTATTATGTCATTTTACTTTTCTGGTATGTAAACAATTGATCATACCATTTGCAAATGTTATTTTTCTTTAAATACTTGTAAATTTCAAAACTATATGGTGCACCTGGGGACATGCAATTCAGGGCAACATCTACATAACTAGAAAATCTGGTGTCCAATACTTCTTTCCATTTACCGGTATTCTTTACCAAGTTATACTGATTATGTATTTCAAAGTGTCTTCTACAAAACTTGTCATGCACTTTTTCTTACATTTTAAGTGGGATATGGCTTTTTCTGACATTTAAAATTAATCTTTCTGTGCTTAAAATTGTTTTTTATATACAAAATGCTAGTGACACTAATCTCTGCTATGGCGATCAGGTGTTGAAGGAGACTCTACTTCGACATGGTTTTGAGTTTGAGTCTGATACTGATACAGAAGTAATTCCAAAGCTGGCAAAGTTTGTCTTTGACACGCTGACAGAACAGAAGATGAACGCACTCGTTTTGAAAATACAGACTGTTTTTTAATGGAAATGTTCAGTTATTATTGCTCTTTTTTCCACTTAAATACATTTGCATAAGATTTCTCAGTGCTTGATTTGGTGTACCTGGATTTGGGTGTATGTAGACAGCGAAAATGTATCTTTTAGACAGATTGTTATGGAGGTTATGAGCCATCTTGAAGGAGCATATGCCCTCATTTTCAAGAGTCCACACTACGCAAATGAGGTGGTTGCATGTAAACGTGGTAGTCCACTGCTACTAGGTGTTAAGGTAATGCTTTGCTCCAATCACACAACTTTGTATGAACATAATGAACAACAAGTGCTTTTGGTTTAAAGCAGAAAAGGGGAAATCAGCTCGCTCTAACAGAATACAAGAAATATGCATGAAATTTATGGATTATGCAGAATACATTGTGAAGTGCTCCAAGGATAGAGCAACTGGGTGGAGAAACATTGCCTGAGATTCTCTTTCCAAGACTCAACAAATGATATGCTTCTATAAGTCCACTTACATTATAGTTTGACAGTTGGCCGCAACAACTACTGACATTAATATAACTCCCATAGTGACCACGTAACATTGTAACCAGTAACTAACCGTAAAGGTCACATAATACAAGTGCCCAATAATATTTTTTCAGAAAAAGATCAAATTGGAACTCAAAAGATGATTATTACCTTAAATATATCGATTCAATATGACTGGACTAATGTTTATGCAACACTGCTCCATGGATATCTGCTCATTTCTTTGATATTCTATTTTATATAAATCCAAATGATCAGTATGAAATACACATCATAACCATGGATTGTATATCTTCTTGTAGGAAGTGGCAGAGGGTGGTAGAATTAGATCTTCTTTTCATGATGGGAAATTTATAATGAAAATGGGACAGGGAAAACCCAAAGAATTTTACTTTGCGAGTGATCCCAGTGCATTAGTTGAACACACAAGACAAGTGATGATCCTCGAGGATAATGATGTTGCTCACATTAAGGTATGCCATCGGCTGATTCTCTGGAAAGCATTTTGACTAATAGTTTTCACTTTTCAGTGTGGAAATTGCAAAGTAATAGTAAATCACTGATTGTCTAAATTCAGTTTACCATATGCTGCATGATTTTTCAATGAAAATATTACAGTTGTAAACCTCTATAAGAAAATTTGTTGATGAATTAGCCCGTGGATGACAGGATCTCTAATCCTCTTTTCTTGCTATTTATTTTGGTAGGAAAGTTATGCAAACTACATGGGACTGAAAAGTGCAAACTAATTATTAACTGTTTTCATGATAGGATGGGGATGTTTCTGTATTTAAGTTTGATTTTGACAAAGCAAAGAAAAGTGATGGTTTGCCACGTCCTGCTTCTGTTCAGCGTGCTTTATCTGTCTTAGAGATGGAAGTTGAGCAAATAAAAAAAGGAAATTATGAGCATTTCATGCAAAAAGAGATTCACGAGCAGCCTGAGTCTTTAACTACAACAATGAGAGGAAGGCTTATTAGAGGAATGGACTTAATGCTAAAAGGTGTACTATTAGGTGGCCTTAAAGATCATCTGTGGACAATTAGGCATTGCAGGCGAATTATTTTCATTGGCTGTGGTACAAGTTATAATGCTGCTTTGGTATCTAGAGCAATTGTGGAAGAGCTTTCAGGTAGTGTTGCATGCAATATGCCATTGCACAGGTCAGAGTAAACATTCCTGAACATCCTTATTTATAAAGCAGATTCCTTCTTATGTTCTATATGTTAATGCCTTGTGCATTATGTGCCATGTGAATTAATAGGTGTCCCTGTGACAATGGAGCTTGCAAGTGATTTACTAGATCGGCAAGGACCAATTTACAGAGATGACACCACAGTCTTTGTCAGTCAGTCTGGAGAAACAGCAGATACATTATTGGCACTAGAATATGCTTTGCAAAAAGGAGCATTATGTGTAGGCATCACTAATACCGTGGGCAGTGCAATAGCAAGGAAAACACATTGTGGTGTTCATATCAATGCAGGATGTGAGATTGGGGTGGCTAGTACCAAGGTAAGACATCCTGTTTCTCTCTTATATTTGTGTTTACTTCTTTCTTTCTGTTTTCCCTTCCACAGTGGGGGTTTTCAACATCTATTCTGGGGAATTTTATATTGATCACAGGCATATACAAGTCAGATTGCAGTAATGACCATGCTGGCCCTGGCTGTTGGAGAGGATTCAATTTCAAGTCAAGGACGTAGGGAGACAATTTTAGATGGCCTTTTTGACTTGCCAAGTAGGTATAGTACGATCTCTAAAAAAATTCAAATGATATGCATCAGTAGAGAAGGCATATAAGTTCAATCTTGTCACAATGCATCACTGGAGAACAACTCCAACTAGATTTTGTTTGTGGCTCTTTCAAATTGTAGACAAAGTCAGAAAGGTATTGAAGCTGGATGGCGAAATGAAGGAACTAGCAAAGCTTCTGATGGATGAGCAGTCACTACTAATGTTTGGTCGGGGTTATAACTATGCCACAGCATTGGAGGGTGCCTTGAAAGTCAAAGAAGTAGCACTTATGCACAGCGAAGGAATTCTTGCAGGTGAAATGAAGCATGGCCCTTTGGCACTAGTTGATGAGACACTTCCAATTATTGTTATTGCAACACATGATGCTTGTTTTAGGTAAGACCTAATTTCCACAAATTACCATATTTGCAATTAGATATTTTATTGATTTTTAATGTTTGACATCAGTTTATAGAAAGTCTAATGATTTTTTTTTTCATATTTGAACAGCAAGCAACAGTCAGTGATACAACAGCTTCAAGCGCGTAAAGGACGCTTGATTGTGATATGCTCAAGGGGGGAGGCATCCTTGGTATGCCCAAATGGTGGTGCTCGGGTTATTGAAGTGCCTCAAGTAGAGGATTGCCTTCAGCCTATCATTAATATTGTACCATTGCAGGTATACTCATCTACTTGTCCTTGGAGTTCATAAGGTAGTGTACAGATGCAAGTATCCTAAATAAACTAGATGGAACAATTATCTCGACCATTGGGAAAATTGATCTGTATTGGTTTTTCTAGATTTGACATCTGTGATACGTAGATTTGCGGTCTTGTTATCTGATGCATGCTTCTTGTATGCTGACAGCTCCTTGCATATCATCTCACCGTTCTTCGTGGTTATGATGTGGATCAGCCTAGAAACCTTGCAAAAAGTGTCACAACTGAGTAAAAGAGCTGGAAATCAGTCACTGTCGACAGTCAATTGAATATAGAATTAGACTAATGGACAAGAGTTTCTTCATTTTAGTTTCAGCATTTTATTTATTGAGAATTTTGATGATCTTGTCTTGTGGACAATTGGAGCGCTTATGGCAAAGATATTCTAGGTTTTAATTATGGCAGGCATAGGCCATACGCCATGGCTGTCCCATGTTTGTGTCTTGTGGTTTTTGCTGTCAAAGAATGAAAAACACTTGGTAATGACATTCTTTTGAGTTTATAAATTCATAGCATTCAAGATGAAATTAATGTTTGTCCCATGTTTGTGTCTTGTGGTTTTTGCTGTCAAAAAGAATGAAAAACACTTGTAGTGACATTCTTTTGAGTTTATAAATTCCTAGCATTCGAGATGAAATTAATGTTTTCCCATATAGTAAGATCAAACATTGATTATCCGCTGATATATGGTCTAGTGGCTTCAGTTGGGGCATTGCCATGCAAATGACTTATAGATTCGAACCTTGGCAGCTGTAGACCCTGTGTGTGGGACAAGTTGGGAATTTTGACCCAAGGAGTTTCAAAATTTTAAAGGAATCAAATTGAGTTAAGTAGTCCCTCGATCGAATGAGACAATGTTTACCTTAGCAACCTTGGTGGGGTCAACAAGGAGACCACCCTTACAGATCACATGGTTGAGTAAAGTGTTGAAAGGTGTTGCAAAAATGCACTTCTTCAGATTGAAAAATATCCAGAGTAAGCAACATTGCTCAAACATTAGATGCAAGTTGTCATGGTGGTTTTTCCCCAATGCATAAATTGTTTAGTCATCCAAATATACTTGGAGAAAGTGGTGGATGAAGTCATTGAAGGCGGCGATAACTACACACAAGAAAACAATAGGCACTTTTTTCAAGCCAAAAGGCATGACATTATAGGCAAAGGAACTCCACTCGGTTACAAAAGTGGTTTTGGGATTGTCTTCCTCAATTTGTACCTAGTGATAACCTAAAAAGCCATTAGTGAAGGTGTATACTTTGCAACCTGCTATGCCCTCAAGAGTTTCCTCAATGGAGTAGGAAACGGGTCCGTGACACATGCCACACTAAGGAGTCAATCATCGACACAAATTTTGATGCACCCATCCTTCTTGATGTTGATCACCATGGGGCTTAGTCATTCAGAGTCCTCCACAGGGTTGGTCAGGGTTGCAACCATCATATTGTCTCTCTCCACCTTCACCTTGGTGTGAAGGTTAGGGTTCATTCTGTAGGGTTGCTTCTTCATGGGCCTCATGCCTTCAACCAAATTGATCTTTATCTTTCCCAAAGAAGGGTGCACTCCCTCCATCTCCCTATAAATTTTGGGGAAGAGATCCTAAAAAACCTGGAGTAGCTCTATGATGTGTGCCAACGTTGCATTAGACCAACAGTCTCCAATGGTGGCAATCTTTAGTAACTCCTCTGAGCTGATATTGACCTTGGTTGTCTTTAGGGGTCACGATAGTAGTTATATCAATCCTCTGACGTGCTTACTATCTTGTACTGTCCTTAAGAAGTCTCATTGTGCAAGTGGCTTAGCTCACCCTCTTGAGACTCTTCTTTGATCTTTTGTACCGGTATGCGATTTTTGATTGCAAACTCCTAGTTACAAGTCATCTAGACTCCATCTTCTTCGTTAGAGTTGCTATTGACATTATAGTCATTAAAGAATTTCAATAGAGCAACCCTGTTGAGGTCAACATACATCCATTTCTGAAAAATGGGGACCCTTGTGTTAAATTGTGCAAATTTGAATCTTAACACTGAAAATTCACTTGATCAGAGTGTCATTAACATGTTTGCACATTATTTGTATTTGAAGATCATCTACACCTTGATTTGGTTGGTTTATTTGTTCATGGTTTTGGTTTAATCTTGCCTAATATTACTAACGGTGGATCTTCTTGTTTCAAGTTGCAGGGTTAATGGAACCCTCATTGAATGGATTATGCTTCGATTTTATAGTTTAATCCATTTTCATGGTTTTACTAGCCTTTGGTTTGAAGGTATACAAGTTAAATCCATGTTTAAAGCTTTTGGAAGCCCTCCTTCGGGAAACCCTAACACAAGTTCTTTTAGACAAAAATCAAAATCGGTGAGAATAAAATTCGCTGGAACACTTTAAAATTGCCATGGACTTAAGTTTAATTTTTATACTAAGGCTTAGGTGTGTTTTTAAACACAACCAAACCTTAGCCTAAAAATTATATACTTGGTCTCTTTATGTCCCGACCCCTCGTTTTATTTTTATTTTAGCATGGTCTAACTTTAATATTTGTACGGTCCTTTTATTATGTTGCTAGCTTGGTCCAACTTTATTGTTTGCATGGTCCCTCTCGTCATAAACTAATATCTTAGTCCTAAGACACCCTTCATGTTTATTAACCTAAACAAGACCTTAGTTCTAAGACTTTAACCTAAGTCCCTTTATGTCTCTGAGTCCTAACTTAAACCGTGTACTTCTTTGTAGGATCAACGACCCGCGTTTAATCGGACAAAGTTAATAGGACGAAGTGAGATGAGTTCGATATGCCTAAGACTTAGTTAATCTACTACTCGCGTTCACTTAGATGGGATCAATCCGATGGAGCGTAGCCAAGTCAAAGTTTCAACGATGCTTTCGAAAAGACGAGGAAGTGACAAGTGTCATGGTTGCAGCTAAAGAACAAGCAACCAATGGCGGCCTATCCCACAGATTGTAATCAAACGGCCCACATTCATTCGAGCAACCATGATCGGACGACATGAGATCAATGAAGACTTTTCCACTGAGCTTCGAGCAAGTGCGAAATCACCACGTGGCAAAAGCGCACAAACTGACAAAGCTAACAAGGCATAGAGCTCAAGGGGCTTGTGGGACTACCAAGTGGCACGACCTCAGAGCCAAGTATATATAGCGACCAATGGGTTCAACTCTTACGGTCAAGATCAATGGCCAACGTTGATCCATGCAATATGATCCGATAGAGCTAGACAAAGCAGATTTTTTCAAAAGGCAACGGTCAATTTTCAAAACATTATTGAACAAAGTGCCGCAAAAATGCCAACTAAGTGCCACATAGATGCCACAAGGACGCCACATAAGTAGAAAACGATAAATCTAATGATCTCGCATGTCCAGAAAAGCAAAGGTATAAATGCATGATCTAGATGGAAATCTAAGGTACAAAGCACACTTAAGTGTAAATCGTTGCTGCCATTAAAGTTGCAAAAAAGCCCTAACATCTACAAAGGCCCTAATTCGATCCTAAATCAATCACAGTTGAGTCTAAGAGATTGAATTGTCATCTGAGCAAAGGCAATTGAATCTAGAATCGAAGTACATATCACTAGAGAGCAATTTATCAAACTCACAGTCTAGCAGCCTGAAGACACATAGAAGATGTGGATCTCTATCTAACTTCAGATGTAGAGGGGAAGATATTCAAGGACACACAATTTGATGCAATGGCTCTGAACACAGGGGACAACAATTGGTCCCAGCGATTTTGGACAATCCAAGAGAAACCAGTGATTTTCAGAGAGGAGGAAAATAATTTGTCTGTGAAAAAGAGATATTATGACATGATGGCCATCCAGATGACCAGTCTTCATTTTGTTGTAGCCAAATTGGAGGTACTGCATTGCATTGATGTTATTTGTCCCATATTTATAGATTGCAAAATTAATAAAGACATGATAATTCATGAACGTAGCTTTAGGAAGGTTGCATATATTTTTCCTTTGGCTTTTGAGAATTACTATAAACTTCCTAAACCCCAAATAGACATGCCTACCAGAAATAATTGGGCTAAGGAAAATGACCTAAAGACCATCCTTACCCCGTGGTTGTATTCTGGGAATCAAGTATTTTCAGATTTAAGCAGCAATATCCCAATCAACCAATTTAGCCCTGGAATTAGGATGATCATGACATTAATGAACAGATTGTGTGGAAACCCCTCCACCACATATATAGACAAACTATGGGTCCCCCTGGTCTATTTTATGGTTGAGAGAGAACTCACTCCTCTTGGGGAGGTTATTAGCGCATGTTTGAGCAGACAACTCTCTGGAATAAAGACTAAGAGTAAGTCTTATATGATGTCATACTTGCTAGATGCCCTACTTGCCACCACCAAGATTTCCAGCATCAAAGAGTGGTCACTTAAGGGAACCCAGACAATCACTCAATATTATTCCAAATTGCACCTTTTCAAGTACAGAGATCACATACAATTCATATGTGATTATGTCTATCCAACTTTAGTAGAGGCCATTTCAGGAATATCGATGATGAGAGTCACTCCTCTAATAAAGAAGATTGTTAAAGCCATACGCAGTATATGGCTATATCCAAATTGCACTATAATCAGGGTTGAGGGAATACTATGCAACCCACTTAGACTCTTAGTTTATGTGCCCAATAAACTAGTTGAACAAGAGATAGCATACCAAATATGCGATGGCATAGACGGTATTTGCAAGACCAAGAGGAAAGGAATGCTCCACACCTTCCCCATTACCATTGGCAGGAAGGTGTTTTGGCAATGGGACAGTATTGAGGTTGCCTCTAAACATAGGGCCTCTTTCAAATTGCAGCATGATGAACTAAAGTAGTGGGATCTCCAAGGAAGAGTTGTGGGGCACTTGAAAGCAAAGGGAATCAATATGACCTATGAGCACCAACCTGGTCCTTATGACCCAATCTACACCAAAGCTTCTTCGTTCACTGAAGTCTTAGCAAGATTGAAGAAGCGAAATATCAAGTCAGAAGCTAGATTATTGAGGGAACAAAAGCCAAGTGATGACATATGGTAGCTAGGGCTAAGACAATACCGTTTGCTAGGAGGTCCATCTTCTAGATCTCTTCCAACACGGCCACAAACAGAGGAAAGAAGACCTGAGGAGATTGCATCTTCCTCAACCTAGGTAGTAGAACTAGAATCACAAATTGAAGGAATTGACATAATAGCATTGGACCCTGAGGGGACAGTGGAATATGCTCTGAGGATGCTAGCTAGTGCCTATGAATTTGACGAAGAAGAAAACTGAAGAGACAGGGGGAGATAAGGGGAAGGAAGTAGCTTTGGACTTGGTCCCTGTTACAACCCAACCCAAAAGGAACGTTGATCTAGCCTTTTATCCAGAGGATTTTTATTCATCAGTCTTCGTCGATTTGCAAAAGGCAAGCTACAGAGAACATACTCAGTGGAGCCGACTTTTATAACGGAGGGGGACTCTGCCGTCATATATGATAATGGTGTTTTTTATTTTCTAATTACACTATAATTTACCATATATTATTTTGGTGCTTTTAATTGTGACTCGTGATAAGAAGAAGAGCAATTGAAGAGGTCCACATGGCGGGTCCTTAAGACACCACGTGCCCTGCAACTATATCCTCTATATCCTCTATTTTTCAAGTCACTTATGCATGTTGAGTTCAATCAATTTACTCAAGACCTAACTCGAAGATCAACGCAACTCAATGACATAATAGCATTGGACCCTGAGGGGACAGTGGAATATGCTCTGAGGATGCTAGCTAGTGCCTATGAATTTGACGAAGAAGAAAACTGAAGAGACAGGGGGAGATAAGGGGAAGGAAGTAGCTTTGGACTTGGTCCCTGTTACAACCCAACCCAAAAGGAACGTTGATCTAGCCTTTTATCCAGAGGTTTTTTATTCATCAGTCTTCGTCGATTTGCAAAAGGCAAGCTACAGAGAACATACTCAGTGGAGCCGACTTTTATAACGGAGGGGGACTCTGCCGTCATATATGATAATGGTGTTTTTTATTTTCTAATTACACTATAATTTACCATATATTATTTTGGTGCTTTTAATTGTGACTCGTGATAAGAAGAAGAGCAATTGAAGAGGTCCACATAGCGGGTCCTTAAGACACCACGTGCCCTGCAACTATATCCTCTATATCCTCTATTTTTCAAGTCACTTATGCATGTTGAGTTCAATCAATTTACTCAAGACCTAACTCGAAGATCAACGCAACTCAATGAGCTCAAAATTTGAGTTTATTTATGCCGAGTTCGAGCTAGAGATTAGCATTGATAACTTATTATCCAAACTCATATGCCAACCTAATAACCAACTTGTAGTCGGTGTAACAAGCATTTAAACCAAGCTTGATCTTCTAAAGCGAACCAAGATCGTCGAAACCCAAACCACTCCAAACAAAATGAACGGCTATACATGTGGCCAAAGCCACGATTGTGACATGTTCTAAAGGCCTATTTAAAGGCTTTGTTGCGTTTCATCCCGATGGATGTGGGATATCAATAAATACAGGCCACATGGGATGGAGGCAATCCGCATTTTTGTAGCTACCTTTGAAATGAACTAGAAAGAGTTAGTTTTCATTTGCAGCCCGCAGAATGCCATTATGGATGCTATGAGTGTGAAGGGAGATGATATACGTCTATTAAAAGACTTCTGAGTTTTAGACGTGGGGATAAACTCGCCAGTTATATAGACCCGAGTGAAGAGGGATATTGGGCGATCCTCGAGAAAGCTCTTGCGGCCATCAGTATGGCTCTGTAAGGGGATTTTGGTTCAGGGCGAGTCTTGTAAGGACAACTGCAAGTCTCAATTATGGCAGGATCATTCACACTGTCCCAAATGTGGTGAGGCGAAACGAGGCGTCTGTTTTGGTAAAGCCGGAGGCGAGGAGGATCTCTATAATGTGTTTCCTCTATTTGAGTCGAGCCGGAGCCGACGCTGAGTCTGTCTTGTTCTCCTATTTCGTAAACTCGAGCCTATTTGTGTTCGTTCATTTGTTGAGGCCTGTTGGCCATGGTGAATACGTTTTTAATATGCAGGTATAGCGAGGCCTGAAATGAAGAGACATATTCATTGAAAGGCTATCGGCCAAGACCGAACCAAAATGGCAAAATGAATATCCATCGAGCAGACTATAATGGAGAGGGATGCAGGGCCGAGTCTGGTTGACGAGATCTGTTGTTAGTATGGCCTTTGGCCATATAATATAAATATGCATGTATATATTTGCAAGGGTCGCCGAATGGTGAAGGTCTTTGGTCTCAGCAAAGACAGTTATGTAGAGTTGAGTCTGTGAGATGTGTCTATGCCAAGGATGCATGACATATCATTTCAGACCCGAGCTTAAACTGTAAGTATGACACCACAGTCCCAAAGGTCAAAAGAGAGATATGATGACTCTGTAGATATAGACCCGAATGACGTAAAAGAGAACGTTTTCTTCCACTATGGAAGGCCTAGGTGCCATAATGGAAGATTGATGTATGTAGCTATAGATTGCATGATACGTTTTCTCCACCAGCGAGTAATACACCTTTGAAAATATATATACGCCTATTTTGGGAAGCTTTAAAGCTACTTGTGAATGATATTAGGAATGAAACCCGAGTCTGTGTGGCAGTATATTTGAAAACACAGACCCGAGCCAGACACCTATTGAGGGCTTTAGAAGTCGTGGGCGGAAAGGTATTTTACTTGTGGGAAAAAAAAGCACCGTTTGTAAAGGCCATTGGGCCATGGGTGTATAAAGCAGGTATAGAGGCCCGAAATGGGATATTTACTCAGACTCGAGTTTCTCCATTTTGAAAGACCATTGATCATGGAAAGATGTATGGTAATACACATACCCGAGTCTGGTATTGAATCATTTCTTCTATTATGTGGTGATAGGCAAGGAAGAAATGTATGTGTGTATTGATACACAGAGAAACCCGACTGTATTTTTAATGCCTTTATGCTATAAGGTCCTTGACCAAGGAAGATGTATGTGTATAGATAGTTGCAGGGTTTCTTTAAGGAGTTGCAGATATAAAATAAAGACAAAGTCTCTTCTTATTTCTTTATGCTCGTTTAGGTTTCAAAACCATTACAAGTTCTCAGAAATCCATTCTTGATGTAAGTTGTTAAGTGTATATTTACATCTTTTATAATGGATCGGATTGCGATTAAGTAATTCCAGAAATGTAGTCAAAATGGGTGAACTCCGTTATCAGATTGGTATCATTTTTCTTTTCAGTATTCTATGTTTTAGTTTATTTAATTCAGATTATAGATAAATTAATGAAACACTAAATAAATTACGAGAAATTATAAATGGCATAAATTGAAGTTTGTTTTTAATGCGGGAAATGAATATTCAAAGTTTTATAAACACTTACATTCATTCTTAGAATTCCACATCCAATTCTACTTAATAAAGGGAATTGAGAATTTCAGAATCCATTTACAAAAATTGTTTATCCGATTTACGGATCAAATTTGGTATCAGAGCACGTGATTGCAGGATTAGCTTTAGTTGCTACATATACTTTAGATTGGAGTTTATTTTTTCAGATATCAGATTCTTGTTGATATTTTTTTTTGTTGACTTGGTTATGCACGTGGCTAGTGTAAAGGAAAATTTGGAAGGTGTTTCATTTCGCTAGAAGAAGACAAGCTTCTAACAACCAAGGTTCTAGAACCACCAGCCCTCCAAGATCAACATGGATGAAGAAAACAATACATGGTCATTTGAAGGTGTGAGATGGTGTTGAAAAGATCAACCTTTCTATTTTGAGAAGCATTTAGATAAAATGCAAGTTATTTTCAGTGATGCACATGCAAGAAGAATCAGTTGCAGTTCTATTGCTAGTCTTACATAAAGAGTAGATTGATGTATGATTGTGGTTTGATTTCATATTGGTATTGACACTATATTTTGGTATTTGATAACCCGTTGTGTAGCCTTTATATATTAGATTACTAATTATATTATGGATACCTATTTCCTTCATGATAAGAACAAGTGAAAAGCCCAGTTAAATGGTAAGATATGGAAATGACAATAAGGCATTGTTCATGATATTGGACAGGGTTTTGCACTTTGAGTTTTGAGTTTTTAACTGGTTCATATATTGGTATATTTCACATCTTTGTTAAGAATTGCAGGAAGCAAACACGAAGTTGTTTAAAACACCAACAAAATGCTAACTAGTACTCAATAGGTGCACTTCACAATTCTCAAAGATGTATGGGTTATTTTCAATGTAACTATGTTTGCACAATTTTGGTTTAAATCCGAATAAATTTGTGTGGGTTGCTTTGGAAGTAAGACAAGCCTTGATTTGAATTGTTTTTAAAGCCTTTTGAAAACAAAACTTTCTATTCAATTATTGGAAATTGGGAGGGAGCAGCCCTTATGGATAAAATGATTTGATTGAATTGTTGGGATAAAACATAACTATAGTATTAGATTAATATGCATTTATTCTCTTCAACATATTATTTTAAAAAAATTCTTAACTATTGGATCTAGGGAAGGAATTTTGATAGATTTATGTTTGAAGGATATTTTGCTATCTCTTATTTCAGTGTTTCGTTGTGATAGATTTTTTGGGAAACAAACTCAGTTGGATGAATTGTGGAGGTATGAATCAGGGCGCAGTTAGATGGTGAAGAAAACCTTGAAACAAGTTTAAAATACCTAGTTTTCTTCTCACCTTTATATGATATTTGCTTACAATTACTTGTAGAATTATGAGTTTGTAAAGAATCTCCTATTATGTAAATTCTCCAAGTTAACATTGGAGTTTGACAAGTATTGTGCATTAGTCAACTTAAGATAGACAAATTCATTGCATGTGTTTATACTTTGCATACATGTTTTAAGTCCCACCGTATTATGAGCAATGTTTGTATTTCAAATTTTTTGTACTCCCATGTATATTTGTCATATACGTCATGTAGAAGTATTGTCTAAGACCCATAAATGGACAATATTTGTAATGCAAGTATACATATGTGAAGTTGTTTGTAAATTCTATAGGTGTATGCAACACAATGTGATTTCCCTCATGTGATGTTGATAACAAGGAGAATACCTTACCCTTCATGTAGTGTAGGGGTTGAGAGAATCTGTCAAGTGTAATGATTATTTTGGGTAAACATGTCAGTTTGATAGAATTTATATAGAGATTGTAATTGTAGTTGGACAATTAACCTCTGTAGGTTTTTGTATGTTGATGTGGTGCAGAGAACTGTTTAGCAGATGCAGTGGAGTATTTGGACTTTCACAAACCAAAAGCTTCTTTGTGTGGAGGTTTGATCTGAAAGATTTTTATTCATCAGTCTTCGTCAGTTTGCAAAATACCGATTACAGAGACCGTAACCAGTGGAGCCCACTTTTATAATGGAGACGGACTTTACCGCTGTAGATGGTATTGGTGTTTTTAATTTCGCAATTACACTATAAGTTACCATATATTATTTTGGTGCTTTTGGTTGTGCCCTGTGGTAGGATGAAGAACAATTGGAGAGGTCCACATAGTGGGTCCTTAGAACGCCACGTGGCCTACCACCACATCCTCTATTTTCCAAGTCACTTATGCATGTCGAGTTCAATCAATCTACTCGAGACCTAAATCGAAGATCAACCCGAGTGCCAACTCGACAAGTTTGAGATTCGAGTTTATTTATGCCTAGTTCGAGCTTATTGTCCCAACTTGTATGCCAACCCAATAACCAACTCGTAGTTGGTGTAACAACCATTTGAACCAAGCTCGAATCTTCTAAAGTGAGCCGAGATTGTCCAAACCCAAACCAACTCCAAACAAAATGAAGGACTATACACGTTGCCAAAGTCACGATTATGATATGTTCTAAAAGCTTATTTAAAGGATTTGTTGCGTTTCATCCCGATGAATGTGGGATATCAATAAATCCAGGCCATATGGGATGAAGGCGATCCCCACTTTTGTAGCTACTGTTGAAACGAACAAGAAAGAGTCAGTTTTCATTTGCAGACAACAAAATGCCATTACAGAAGCTATGAGTGTGAAGGGAGATGGTTTACATCTATTAAAAGACTTTTGAGTTTTGGACGTGGGGAGAAGCTCGCCATTTAAATAAACCTGAGCAAAGAGGGATAATGTGTGATCCTTGAGAGAGCTCTTGGAGCCATGGGTATGGTTGTGTAAGGGGATTTTGGTTCAAGGCAAGTCCCATAAGAACATCTGTAAGTCTCACTTATGGCAGGATCATTCACAGAGTCTCAAATGTGGTGAGGCAAGACGAGGTGTTTGTTTTGGTAAGCCAGAGGCGAGGAGGATCTCTATAATGTGTTTCCTCTATTTGAGCCGAGTTGGAGCCGAAGCTAAGTCTATCTTGTTCTCCTATTTGGTAAAATCAAGCTTGTATTGTGTTCATTTATTTGTTGAGCCCTGTTGGCCATGGTGAATATATTTTTAATATGCAGGTATAGCGAGGCTTGAGATGGAGAGACATATTCATTGAAACGTTGTTGGCCAAGACCGAACCAAAATGGTGAAATGAATATGCATCGAGTAGACTATAATAGAGAGGGACACATGCCCTAGTTTGGTTGATGAGATGTGTTGTTAGTATGGCCTTTGGCCATATAATATAAATATCCCTGTATATATCTGCAAGGGTCACCGAATGGTGAAGGTCTTTGGTCTCGACAAAGATAATTATGTAGAGTCGAGTTTGTGAGATGCGTCTTTGCCAAGGATGCATGACATATCGTTTCAGACCTGAGCTTAAACTGTAAGTATGCCACCACAGTCCCAAAGGTCAAAAGAGAGATATGATGACTCTGTAGATATAGACCCGAACGTCATAAAAGAGAACATTTTCTTCCACTATGAAAGTCCTAGGTGCCATAATGGAAGATTGATATATGTAGCTATAGATTGCATGAGACGTTTTCTCCACGAGCAAGTAATACGCCTTTGATAATATGTATACGCCAATTTTGGGAAGCATTATAGCTACAGGCAAATGATATCAGGAATGAAAACTTGAGTCTGTGTGGTCGTATATTTGAAAACACGGACCTGAGCCAGACACCTATTGAGGCTTTAAAAGCCATGGGTAGAAAGGTATTTTACTTGCGGGGAAAACAATACGCCGTTTGTAAAGGTCGTTGGGCCATGGGTGTATAAAGAAGGTACAGAGACTCGAGACAAGATATTTACTTAGACCCAAGCTTCTCCATTTTAAAAGACCATTAGTCATGGAAGAGGTATGGTAATAAACATACTCGATTCTGGTATTGAATCATTTATTCTATTATTTGGTGATAGGCAAAGAAGAAATGTATGTGTGTATTAATACATAGAGAAACTCGACTGTATTTTTAATGCCTCTATGCTATGAGGCCCTTGGCCAAGAAAGATGTATATGTATATATAGTTACAGCCTTTATTTAAGGAGTCGCAGGTCTAAAATAAAGACAAAGACTCCTTATTTCCTTATGCCCGTTTAAGAGTTTTTTTTAATCTACTCAAATGAAGAATTCTCCAAATGCATGGAGAAGGCAACAAGTGCTACAAAATTTGACAGACGAATTGTAGAGGCTTCAAAGTTAGTTCCAGCACCATTACAGGTTCTCAGAAATCCATCTCTGATGTAAGTTGTTAATTATATATTTACATCTTTTATAATGGATCATATTACGATTAAGTAATCTCAGATATGTAGCTCAAATGGGTGAACTCCATTATCAGATTGGTGTCATTTTTCTTTTTAGTATTCTATGTTTCAGTTTATTTAACTTGGATTACATATGAATTAGTGAAACACTAAATAAATTACTGAAAATTAAAAATTGCACAAATTGGAGTTTTTTTAATGCGGGAAATGAATATTCAAAGTTTTATAAACACTTACATTCATTTCTAGAATTCCACATCCAATTATACTTAATAAAGGGAATTGAGAATTTCAGAATCCGTTTACATAAATTGTTTACCCAATTTACAGATCAAATTTGGTATCAAAGTACGTGATTGCAAGATTAGCTTCAGTTGCTAGATATACTTCAGAGTGGAGTTTTTTTTTAGATATTAGATTATTGTTGGTATTGATCTTTTGTTAACTTAGTTATGCAGGTGGATAGTGTAAAGGAAAATTGGAAGGTGTACCAATTCACTAGAAGAAGACAAGCTTCTAACAACCAAGGTTCTGGAACCACTAGTCCTATAGGATCAACACAAATGAAGAACACATCACATGGTCACTTGAAGGTGTGAGATGATGTTGAAAGGATCAGAGTTTCTATCTTGGAAAGCATTCAGATAAAATGCAAGACATTTTCAATGATGTACATCTAAGAGTAATCAATTGCAATTCTATTGCCAGTCTTACACAGAGGGTAGATTGAGGTATGATTGTGCTCTGATTTTATATTGGCATTGACACAATATTTTGGTCTTTGATAACCAGTTGTATAGCGTTTATATTTTGGATTACTAATTATATTATGTATTTCATGATAGGAACAAGTGAAAAGACTAGTTCCATGGTAAGATATAAAAATAACAATAAGACATTGTTTAGTGTATTGGACAGGAATTTGCACTTTGAGCTTTGAGTTTTTAACTAGTTCATAGATTGGTATGTTTCATAGCTTTGTTAAGAGTTGTAGGAAGCAAACAGGAAGCTATTTAAAACACCAACAATATACTATTTAGTACTCAACAAGTGCACTTCACAGTTCTTAAAGAGGTATGGATTATTTTCAATGTAACTATGTTTGCACAATTTTGGTTTAAATCGGGATAACCTTTGTGTGGGTTACTTTGGAAGTAAGACAAGGCTTGATTTGAATTATTTTTAAAGCCTTTTCAAAAAAAAACCTTTTATTCAATTATTGAAAATCAGAAGGAGGGAGCATCCCTTATTTATAAAATGGTTTGATTGAATAGTTGGGATAAAGCATAATTGTAGTATTGGATTAATATGCGTTTATTCTCTTCAACACATTATTTTTTAAAAATTATTAACTATTGGATCCAGGGAAAGAATTTTGATAGATTTGTGTTTTAAGAATATTTTGTTATCTTCTATTTCAATTTTTTGTTGTAATATATTTTTTGGGAAACTAACTCAGTTGGATGAGTTTTGGAGGTATGAATCATGGAACAATCAAATGGTGAAGGAAATCTCGAGACAGGTTTAAAATTTTTGGTTTTCTTCTCACCTTTATATGATATTTGCTTACAATGACTTGCAAAATTATGAGTTTGTAAAGAAGCTCTTATTATAAAAATTCTTCAAGTTAACATTGGAGTTTAACATGTATTGTGCATTAGTCACCTTATGATAGACAAATTCATTGCACATGTTTATACTTTGCATATATGTTTTAAGTCCTATCGTATTATGGGCAATGTTTGCATTTCAAACTTTTTGTACTCCCATGTATGTTTGTCATATACGTCATGTAGAAGTACTATTTAAGACCTATAAATGGGCAATGCTTGTAATGCAAGTATACATATGTGCAGTTGTTTACAAATCTTATTGGTGTATGCAACACAATGTGATTTACCTTATGTGATGTTGATAATAAAGAGAATACTTTCGCCTTCATGCAGTGCAGGGGTTGAGAGAATCTTCCTGGTACAATGACTATTTTGGGTAAACAAGTTAGTTTCACAAAATTTATATAGAGATTGTAATTGCAGTTGGATAGTTGACTTCTACAGGTTTTTATACATTGATGTGGTGCAAAGAGCCATTTAGCAGATGCAGTGGAGTATTTGTACTTTTGGAGACCAAAAGCCTTTTTGTGGGGAGGTTTAATCCAAATTTGTTTTATTCATCGCTCCTCGTCAGTTTGTGAAAGGCTGGCTATGAAGACCATAGTCGGTGGAGCCCACTTTTATAATGAAGGGGGACTCTACCACCATATATGGTAATGGTGTTTTTAATTTCATAATTACACTATAATTTACCATATATTATTTTGGTGCTTTTAGTTGTGACCCATGGCAGTATGAGGAGCAATTGGAGAGGTCCATGTGGTGGGTCCTTAGGCCACCACGTGGCTTGCCACTACATCCTCTATTTTCCAAGTCACTTATACATGCTAAGTTCAATCAATTTACTCAAAACCTAACTCGAAGATCAACTTGAGTGCCAGCTCGATGAGTTCGAGATTCAAGTTTATTTATGTCAAGTTCAAGCTAGAGATTAACATTAATAGCTCATCATCACAACTCATATGCTAGCCCAATAACCAACTCATAGTTGGTGTAAAAACTGTTTAAACTAAGATCAAATCTTCTAAAGCGAGTTGGGATCATCGAAACCCAAACCAACTCCAAACAAAATGACGGACTATACACGTGGCCAAAGCCACAGTGATAATATGTTCTAAAAGCCTATTTAAAGGCTTTGTTGTGTTTCATCTTGATGAATGTGGGATATCAATAAATCCATGCCGTATGGAATGGAGGCGATCCCCATTTTTATAGGACCTGTTGAAACGAACAACAAAGAGACAATTTTCATTTGTAGCCTACAAAATGCCATTACGGAGGCTATGAGTGTGAAGGGAGATGATATACATTTATTAAAAGACTTTTGAGTTTTAGATGTGGGGAGAAGCTTGCCAGTTATATAGACCCGAGCAAAGAGGGATATTGGGTGATCCTTGAGAAACCTCTTGAAGCCATGGGTATGGCTGTGTAAGGGGATTTTGGGTCAGGGTGAGTCCCATAAGGATGACTGTAAGTCTCAATTATGACGGGATCATTCGCATAACCCCAAGTGTGGTGAGGCGAGACGAGGCATCTATTTTGGTAAATTCAGAGGCAAGGAGGATCTCTATAATGTGTTCCCTCTATTTGAGTAGCCTTTGTTGTCGAAAACACATGTTATACCTATATATTAAAAACATATTCACCATGGCCAATAGGCCTCAACAAATGAACAAACATAATATAGGCTTGAGTTTACCAAATTGGAGAACAAGACAGACTCAGCGTCGGCTCTGAATTTTGAGCTAAAAATTAGTGTAAACTTCGAGTAACTAATGCAAGCAAATAATTCTAAAAATATTCTCTCATTTTGTTTGTGTGGATTATTATATGGCTTCTCTCTCACTTGTCTATTCTGAATTCTAGATTTGAATAGTTCTTGTAGACTCATGGTGTGTACCTTTGAATGCAAAATTGTTAATTTGAGCTTATGTTAGGATAACTGAAGGTTTTTTAGTTTACTTCATTTTATTTGCTCTGTATTTGTAGATATGCATCAACTATCTGCTTATAGGGGTAAATCTTTAAAGTAGGCTTGTTCTTATTTGCATTATTTTTCACATTCCTTATAAGTTTTCTTAATATGTGGTATGATTCAAAATTAATCTATTTCATATCATACAGTGGTTTTAAGTACATGCTTGAATGATATTTAAACTTTGTCACGATGTTTGGAATGAAGATCAACGACAATATATTTTCTCTCTGCCACACCCTTCTTTTTGTTTTTTTAAACTAATTCACTTTAGATTAAAGCTTCATTGTATATGTCCATCTTATTTTAGATTTAGACTTAGAATTGAGCATAATTCACCTTAATTAGCATAAATATTCTTATTTGTAAATATTTACAGGCCACAATGCCTCCCAACCACTAAACATTATAAATATTGTGAAATAGTCATTTGTTCTACCTCTATTTCATAATAGATAACATGATTATGATAAACTGTAACTCATGCTCTGAATTCTTTGAATTCTAAAATGAGAAGTGTTTCTCAAACACTCTGAGCACCTTGTGATACATATTTAGGCATCAATAGGGCAAGTTTCATTGGCGCTAGAAGGAGGGCCCTTAACAAATCTTTGTAGATTTATAATATTTTTGCTGGTTTTTTGTGAATTCTGTTTAAAGATCACTCTATTCTTTGCATATTTATGTTTCGTTTAGCATAAGTCTAAAAGGTTGATGATCTTTATTATTTTAGATCAGTGTTTATGCTTATTTAGACAAAGATTGACATTCTTTGAAGACATGTTAAATTATAGTAAAGATAGCTTTAAAACAGTGAATTCAATGGGTTTGAGGTTAATAATAGCTATTTTAATCAAATATTAATAAATACTTTGTGAATTTGAGTTTGTTTAGACTTGATCGTGTAAATATCATTCATACTGGCATATTTGGACACTTCTTTGAGCTAATTTAATTAAAGAGTGTTGTCCTTTATTGTTCTTTATATGAATCTTTGCAAAATTTGCTTAATGTGCAAATCTAATCATTATTCTTTGTAAAAATTGATTTGACAAATCGTATTTCAAACAAGATTCTAAGATCCTAAGCTAGAATTGCCAAAAGTGAGACCGAGTTAAGCGAAAATTCTCGAGCTCCCAACCTACTTCACCAATTTAAGGTTCTTATATGTTCAAGGTATGGATTGCCTTGGTGTTTTTTTAATCAATGTACTTGATATAGTGCATGCTCTTCCTCAAAATACTGAAACACATTTACTCTCTTTCAATCCTAATGTTGTCATAGCTGAAGAACATGTTAGATCTTTCAAAGTTTCTTTAAGACTCTTAAATGTTATTCATGAGGATGTAACATGTAGATTATTCCTATTTACTTTCAAAGATGTTGCATATAAATGGTACCTTAACCTTTTTGAATATTATATTGCTAGTTGGGATGATTTTAACAAGATTTTTATTGATCAATTTGGTAAAATCATTAGTCTATGTATTCTGTATCAACAATTCACCATTTCAGAAGAAACTCAAATGAGCCCATTAGAGCCTTCAATGCTAGGTTCAAAAATATGTTTACCATAACTGTAGCTCCTTATATACTAAAGAGGCTTTAGCCTTAAAGATTTACAAGGATGTTTTGGATCCCATGACTTATATGTTCTTTAGAAGGTCTCTTAGAATCATAAACATTTTGGCATTGGCTTATGCTGAAGCTATAATAATCAATGATCAAAATCAACCTCAAGACTAGCTTGCATATGCTATCCCAAATGTCAACCTCAATTTTCTAGCATTGAATGTCCTTCTTAATGCCAATCAAAGTGTGTCTACCTTAAATCAGACACAAGAATTGAACCAATTTCCCTTAAGAAGCCTATCCTGGCCAAAATTTAGGATTCTTGAACAATGATACGAATGGATTTCACCCACAAGGATAAAAAGCTTTATGTTAGAACACAACTAGATGTTGAGAGGGGGGGTGAATCAATATATCAATTAAAATTAGTATTTCAATCCTTTTAAAGCAAGTTCAAAAGCATATGTAGATTAAAAGATAAATGCAAATATTATATACAAGCACAAATGCACATGACACAAGATTTTTATGTGAAAAACCCAAAAGAAAAAAACTATGATGAGAATAACTACTAGAATCTTCTGTTCTAATCCAGCCTCACAATCAAAGCCTCACTAACAAACGTCACTGATTACAATGTTTAAAGACACCAATCTTAAAAAGACACCAATCTTTTGATTTAAGAGCACTAACTCTAATGAAGCACCCACTCCCTAATCTGATCACCCACTCAGCTTATCTAATGGCACCAACATATCAGACCTTTATAGAGCTACAACTCCAATTTATAAAATAGATTCATAAATGAATCTAGATCTCTATTCTATTTGTTACAAGTCTAATATGTAACATACTCATACTATGCACATTCTCTTTGTGCCTTTCTTCATCTCTTCTTTTCTGTACGCCCTATGGTCTTTATTCGATACACGTCATTGCCTTCACCAACCACTCTGCTCTATATTCAATTTGGCTCAATAGCTAATGCAATTATTCCAGCAACATTTTCTTTATCCTAGATATCATATATATAAACCAATGATCTAGGGTTTTTTTCTTCTCTATGTTCAAACTTGGACTACAAACACATCACACTAATTTTGGACTCTAGTTCATTATGACTTGAACTGTAAGTTTCCATGTCTCAATTCTATTAGCCCACGAGTTGTTGTTGTGATAGATTTCATGCATCACACTATAACTGTAGGTCTCTATAGCATATGTTACTCAAATTTTGATGTATAGGTTCTTTAATAGAGATTTGATCAGTTAGATCAATCAATCTCATTGTCTGTGTCAAGATATAGAGCTTATACACAAATTCTTACATGTTCCTATAACTAACAATTTATTTGGACATGACTTTAAATGTCAATCATTGATCTTACATTTGACACCATGATCCAATGACATTTATTCAAATAGCTCAACTTTAAAATGTGTCCATTCAATCATTCTGATCCGATCTTATATACATCATTCGATCTTTGAAGAGGCACAACCTTTACCTTGACTTGGTCATTAAACTTTGAGCACTTTATAGAATTTGAGTCCACTTGTTCTATTGGATCTCCTTTGCACGATCATTTGTGCATTGTCAAATCTTCTGACAAGCTTGATATTTATCTCTAACAAGCTTAAGCTCATTGGTCCTCTATCTGATAGACTCATCTGCTTATGACACTTGGTATTAACATGTTCACTTGGAGGGGTCTTTGACACTTTGACTTTGATGCACTCCATTGGATCTCCAATACCTGATTAAGCACAAACCGTTTGATCTGCCAACTAGCTCGTACTTTACCTCTGACAAGATTTTGCTTATTAAGTCTTTGTCTAACAAGCTCCATGAATGTGACACTTGTCACTTGCACGTTCACTCACAGCACCTTTTGATAATTTGACTTTACTTTGTTTCATTGGATCATCTACGTACAATGAAGTGTGGGCTATTGATCAAGCTGGGACATAATATAAAGCCTTAGACTTAGGAAATATTAAGTCCTTTGAACCTTGCTTGGAGTTGGTAATTGCTAAGTCGAGGTACTGGTTTCACAATGATGACATGGACTTAAGTTGTAACTTAAGTTACCATTTCTTGACTATACCAAGTCAACATTAGAATAGAAAGTGCCTTTTGACTCCATGACTTAAACTCTTAGGTTTTTAATGAGAAACCCTATCTAGTCTGAGAGCAAAGATAATTTAATTTTGAGCTCATTCCTTCTCAATTGAACCTGCAGTCCATATATTCAAGATGCTAATGAAAAACCCATAATAGATCCACCATTTGTTTCTTTTGTAAATATCTATAGATGAGCTTTGTAAAAGCATGATAACTTTGCATGACCTTGTGCATAGTTTTTCTAAGTATGAAGACCATGTCAAATATGTTGTAAGTCTATCTTTGCACCTGTATAAATCTTGTCGCGCTTAGTCACATGACTTGTAAATTAGCGCATATGATCCTCTTACATAGGGGATTTCATCCATATATCTAGTTGCTTCTGAAGCTTTCATAGGTGCAAGATATGTCTTCATAAAAATGGCTTTGAGCTTTTTTTTACAAACTACAAATTTGACTAAGTGTTGGAAAACATTGTCAAAATACCTTGGAGCCCTACTTTGCTCAAGCATATCTTTTATTGCGCTACATCACGTGCCCTGAGATTTAGTGCATATAAACTAGGCACAAAAATGAGTAGACCCATGTGATTATTTTATCTTAACACTTCTATTTTTGCAAGCATTGACCTCATCAATATGATTACTTGGATCTATGTAGCCCTTTTGCAAATTTGACTAAGTATAAAAACTTAGTGAATTTGATCTTAGTAGCCAACTTTGCATCCCCATAACTTCAATTGCGCTTCATCACATGTCTTCAAATTTGGCACATAAAAATTAGAGACTAATGTGATCATAAACATGTGACCATCTCCCCCATAATTGTGTACACGTGGTAATGGTGATGTCAAAAAAATGACTTCTTATCATTTCTGTCATAGACCCAAAATGACTAGATGAATAATATGAAGAACCAAATGAATTCCATTCATGCACACAAGCATTCTAATCATCCTTGACCTCTAATAGGATCACCATGATCACCATATTCATCCTTGAGCATTAATGACATTCTCATAATATCCTTTTTGACATCAATGACAATCTTTTTTCCAACAATTTCCCCCTTTGTCATTGATGGCGAACTAAATGTTCTGATCTTTTAATACTTTGCTCTTTCTCTAGCATTACTTGCATTGGCTTTTGATGTGTATGAACTGAAGTTGTTCATACCATACTTTCTTTCCCTTATGCAATGACACATTTGCTTGATACTCAACTTGGACAATTACTCTTCTTATTTGCATTTTTATAGAGAATATTTTGCTCTTTCTCCTATAGAGAGCATTTGCACCTTTTCCTCCCCCTTTGAAATCAATGGCAAAGGGACTCTAGTTGACTGTTTGTCCAAATATTTCTCCTCTTTTATCAGATAAATGAGTTTGTCTAAGAATCTACAGCTTTTAACTCAATAGTTTTTAAAAGTATACATACCTGAGTTGACTCTTTCTCTTCTTCCAAGGATTAATAAAGCTTCCATGAGACTCCCCATGGATTCATGCCCTATCACTAGTGATTTAGTGATGTGGTGTAGGAGCCACTACTCCCAAATTCTATCTCAGATATTCAAATTATTTTTTAGGAAGAGGTTTGGTGAATATATCTACAATATGGTCTTTAGTTGACACATATTCTATTGTGACCTTTTGATTTGCAACTCTCTCTCTTAAGAATTGATACTTGATTGATATGTGCTTGGTTCTAGAATACATCACTGGATTTTTGGATATATTTATTACACTTGAATTATCACAAAGAATAAAAATATGTGACTTGTACTCAAACTTGATGTTTTTGAGTGTTTGCTTCATCCATAGGACTTGAGTGCAACATGCCACTACTTCTACATATTATACTTCTATTGTAGAAAGAGTAACTGACTATTACTTTTTTCTCAATGATGAAACAAGTCTGTTTCCAAATAAAAATGCACCACCACTAGTGCTTCTTCTGTCATCCACACTTTCTACGTAATCAACATCTGTATATGATATCAAAGTGAAATATTTACTTGTAGGGTATCATAGGCCATAATTAATTGTGCTCTTGATGTATCTAAATATTCTTTTCACTACATTAACATGTGACTCTTTAGGAGCAACTTAAAATTTAGCAACCATACACACTGCTTGCATGATATAATAAGCTACATATCATTGATCTATACATAGTCTGATTTGCATCAAGTGACTCATCTTCTTTGCTCAACTTGAATCCAGTTATCATGGGAGTACTAACTGGTTTGTTATCTTCCATTCCAAATTTTTTGAGCATCTCCTTTGCATACTTGGTTTGGGATATGAATATCCCTTCATCAATTTGTGCTATTTGTAGACCAAGGAAGAAATAAAGTTTTCCTATCATTGACATTTCAAATTCACTTTGCATTTATGTAGTAAATTATTTACATATTTCTACCACCAAAGATGATGTCATCTATATAAACAACAATCAATATATGCTCACCTTCTGATTTGAAGTACATATTATTGTCTGCACATCCTTTATTGAAACCTTGTTGTTGCAAATATTGGTCCAATCTTTAAACCATGCTCTAGGTACCTATTCTAGACCATACAGTGCTTTATTTAGTTTGCACACATGACCTTCTTCATCTTAAAACTGAAAACCTTCTGGTTGTTCCATATAGACTTAATCTTCTAGGTTTCCATTCAAGAAAGCAGACTTTACATCCATTTGATAGACTTTGAACTTCTTGTAAATAGAGAATGTTAGAAACATTCTTATAGCTTCCAATCTAGCAACTGGAGCAAATATTTTGTCAAAATCTATACCTTCTACTTGTGCATATCATTTGCACACCAGTCTCACTTTATTTATTATAACATCTCCATCCTCATTGAACTTGTTTTTATAGACCCATTTTGTTCCTATCACATTCTTGTTTGAGGGTCTTAGAACTGATTTCCAAGTTTTGTTTTTTTATATTTGGCTCAGTTATTCTTCCATGGCTTATAGCAAATTCTCATCCTTACTAGCTTCAACATAGCTCTTAGGCTCAATTTCCACGATTAGAGCAAAACTTACTTGATCCTTGTTCATTGTAGTTCTTATTCTTGTTTGAACTCCTTCATTCTTATTTCCCATTATCTACTCTTTAAGATGATCCTTTTGAACAAATCTTGGAGGTGATTATTCATTTTTTTTCTCAGCTTCATCACTATCTAATTCTTCTTCAATATCTGACTCTTCATTACTAGTTTTTTTGTCAGGTTCAACATGTTTTATGCCTTATTTAACCTTGCCATTTATGCTTTCCACCATTTTGTGTAGCCTCTTATTGTAACATACAGAGGCTTTACTTTGAGTGGAATAAATAAGAAATATTCCTTCAACATATCTTGATTCAAAGCTTCCCACTTTGTCCTCCTTTCTTCTAATGTAGAATTTGCTTCCAAATGCTTTGAAGTACTTAACAGAGGTAGGCTTTCCATACCATAGCTCATAGAATTTTTTGTCATTATTTACCCTCAGTTAAACTCTATCTAAGATGTATACTATTGTTTGGACTGCTTCTCTTCAATATCCATCAGGTGACTTGGCCTCTTTTAGCATTGTTCTAGCCATTTCCTTGACTGTTCTATTCTTTCTCTCAACAACTCCATTTTGTTGTGGAGTCCTTGCTGCAGAGTAGTTTATTTTGATCTCATGATTATCACAATAGTCTATGAATTTATTTGAAATAAATTCTCCACTTTTATCAGATCTTAAGCATTTGATTTTCTTCCAATCTCATTTTCAACCATGGCTCTAAAGATCTTGAATCTCTCAAAGGATTAAGATTTATCCTTCAAGAAAGTTATCCATGTCATTCTTGAGTATTCATCTACAAATAACATGAATTACTTCTCTCCTTTAGATCCTCTTGTCTTGGTAGGACCAAAAAAATCAGTATGAACTAATTGTAGAGGCTTTGTAGTTGCATACTCCTTTGTTTAAAATCTGACCCTTATCTGCTTACCTAGTTGACATTCCTTACAAGTAGTATCTATAGGTTTGGTTATCTCAGACATGTGTCTTACACACTTATTTGAGTTCACTTTGACTAGATTATCAAAGTTGATGTGACCCATTCTCCTATGCCACAACCAACTATCATCAATATTTCTTATCAAACAACTATTATCATTTACTTCAACAAGATTATAGATATTGCTCTCAGTCCTTTTCCCTTTTATAACTATTTTTATATATCTCTTTAACTTGTATATTTTTGCATCAAATGTGATCTTATATCTATTATCACATATTTGGCTAACACTTAATAGATTATGCTTCAATACTTCAACATAAGGACATCATGTGTAGGCAGTTTACCCTCTATATTCAAGGTTCCTTTACCTTTGATCTTTATTGCTGTGTTGTCTCTCAAAATGATAGATCTTTCCTTACATTTACTTAATTTGGTGAACTTGATATTTTCATTAGTCATATGATTTGAACAACCACTGTCTATCACCCACAAGTTTTGCTCATTAGCAAGGAGTGCACTCTGAACAATCATGGATTGATTTTTCATTCTCCACACATCCTTGGGTTTCTTGTTTAGCTTCTTTTCAGAAACTTGTGAACCTTTGTTCACATTGGGAGGCATGTCTTTATTTAAATTGTGTACTTTTGATCTCACAAATCTAGTTCTAGAATATCTAGCTATGTGATCAAAATTATTTCAATTATATCACATTACATTTGTATCTATCAAGGGTGCAAATGAATTTTTGCTTACAAAATAGTTTTTATTTGTAGTTACAACTCTATAATTACTAGCCTTATGACCAAAATGATTATAGCTATAATAATAACCATAAAAATATGAGGAATACCTGGTTATAGCATTTCTTAGTGCAACATGAGGAATTATTTTAAGCTATGGCTTTTTCAAGTTTCTCACCTTGGTGTATCTATCAACATCAACTACCTTTGTCTTTTTTATCCTTCAAGCTTATTTTTGGGTTCAAATTTATTCACATTAGCTATGTTTGAGTTTATCTTTGTATCTTTTCAATATTTCTCTTCCTTTGCTTTTGATTCTCCTACTTTAAAGTTTTCATGTAGGTTAGCAGATGTACTAGCTGAGGAACTTTTTCTCTTCTCATAACCAATAATTGATCTCTTTTTTTAAGGGCTTTTGAGAGTTGATAAGTTCATAAAAAATATCTGATCCTCCTATCAACTTCATACTTTTATTTAGTTTACTTTTGACTTTTTCAAGTTCTTTTCTCAAAGCCACTATTTCTATCTCAAGCTTCACACATTCATCAAATTTAGATTGTAGTTCCATTTTGACTACATCTTCTATTATTTTAGCCTCTTTAACTTGTATCTTTAGGCTAATTACTATTTGATTAGATTTTTCAAGACTTTTAGACATTTTATCAATTTGTTTTTGTCTAAGCTTCTTTTTTTTTAAGTTCTTTTTTCTCAGCTTGTCAATCTCATCTAGAGCACATATGAGTTCATATTCTAGATCCACTTCTCTTCTTCATCCGAGTCTTGAACTTCATCTTGATCTAGATTTACAGAAATTGATTCTACTGTCATGAACATGAATTCATTTCTCTTAGCCATAAAAGCACAATCATGATCATCATTTGAACTATCACTATCTTCCATTGAGTCACTATCTTCTCTTGTGAACAAACCTTTCTTGTGTTTGAATAAGTTCTTCTTCTTGAGATAGTAGGGTTTTACCTTTTTTCTACTCTCTACTTGCTTAAAGTTATCCTTTTTATTATGAGGGAATTTAGAAAAAAAATGTTCTACTTTACTACAATTAAAACATTTGAAGGGTAAATTACCTCTATACTATTTAGATCCTCTCTTTAGTCTTCTAACAAAGCTAGCTTATTTTTCATCAGTCTCCTCAGATTTAGATGTTGATGTCTCTTCCTTTTTTTGCTTGGCTACTTTGAATGCAACTTCTCTCTTAAAGGTGTCTATCTCTCCCATTCTCATCTCATAGGCTGTAAAGGTCCCATGTAACTCATCAACAATGAGTTTATCTATATCTTTTACTTCTATTGTAGATATTTTAAAATCATATTTTGATGGCTAAGATCTTAAAACCTTTTAGACAATAATTGACTCTTTCATATCTTCTTCAAGGCCTCTTATTGTATTGACTATTTCATCTACCCTGAGGAGGTAGTTTGCAATCTTTTCTTCTTCATTCATCTTAAGATTCTCAAACTTGACTTTGTAAGTTTGTAGCTTAGACTGAAGGTATCTATAGCATCTATTAGCTAGGTATCTATAGCTTGGACAAGCTATTTAATGGATATTTGATCAGTTAGATGGATCAATCTCATTGTTTGTGTCGAGATATAAAGCTTATACATAACTCCTTGCATGTTCTTATATCTAACTATTTGTTTGGATATGACTTTAAATGTTGATAATTGATCTTAAATTTGACATCACAATCTAATGGTCTTTATTCATTAGCTCAACTTTATAATGCATCCATTTGATCATTATGATTTGAGCTTCAGCATGTCATTCGATCTTTGAAGATGCACAACCTTTACCTTGACTTGGTTGTTAAACTTCTAGCACTTTATATAATTTGAGTCCACTCGCTCCATTGGATCTCCTTTGCATGATCATCCATACACCATCAGATCTTCTAAACGTCTCAATATTTATCTTTGGTAAGCTTATGCTCATTGGTTCTTTATCTGACAAACTCGTGTTTATGACACTTGGCATTAACGTGTTTACTTAGAGGGGACTTTGACACTTTGACTTTACTATGCTCCATTGGATCTCTAATGTCCGATTAAGCATGAACCGTTTGATCTGCCAACTAGCTCATACTTTACCTCTGACAAGCTTTTGTTCATTGGGTATTTGTTTGACAAGCTCCATGAATGTGACACTTATCACTTGTGCATTCACTCATAGCACCTTTTGAAAATTTAACTTTACTTGGATTCATTATGTCATCTACGTACGATGAAGTGAAAGCCATTGATAAAGCTGGGACATAATATCAAGTCTTAGAATTAGGAAATGTTAAGTCTTTTGAACCTTTCTCAAAGCCAATAATTGCTAGGTCCAGGGGCCAATTTCACAATGATGACATGGACTTAAGTTGTAACTTAAGTTACTGGTTCCCAGCTATACCAAGTCAACATTAGAATAGAAAGTGCATGTTAACTCTTTGAATTAAACCCTTAAGGTTTTATTGAGAAATCATATCCAGTCTGATAGTAAAGATAATTCAATTTTGAGATCATTCCTTCTCAATTGAACCTGTAGTCCATATATTCAAGATGCTCATGAACAACCCATAATAGATTTACCATCTATTTCTTTTGTAAATGTTTATAAATGAGCTTTTTAAAATCATGACAACTTTGCATGACCTCATGCATATTTTATCTAAGTATGGAGACCATCTCAAATATGCCTAAAGGCTATCTTTCCACCTGCATAACTCTTATCATGTTTAGTCACATAACCTATAAATTAGTGCATATGATCCTCTCACATAGGGGATTCCATTCATATATCCGATTGCTCCTGAAGCCTCCATAGGTGAAAGATATGTCTTCATAAAAATGCCTTTGATATTTTTATTGCAAATTGCATGTTAGGAACCCATGGAAGCACCATTGATTACCAAATACAAGCAACTAAATATGCGGAATTAACCAGAAGCAATAAGTAACTAGAATAAAAAACAACACAGAATATGAGAGACAATACAATATGTATTAATACTCATCCAGAAAAGAATACAATAAAGAAGATACCACTTATTCTTCACACCTCTCAGAGGCTTCCCACACCTCAAGTGTACAGTAATTCTTTCCTCAAAGCTCTCTCTCTTACGGTCCCAACACACAACTCAAACACAGAGTTGGTGTTCACCTCCAACCAGTCAGTATCACTACTGCCAGTACACAAGTGCTCCATGCACTCCAACTACTCAACATACTCTAAGTAGATCTCCCCTGAACTTGCAACAACCTGCAACTCAAATGATCTTACTTTGGAAGGAACTACCTTGCCTTCCTCTTTGCTCTCCAACTGAGTACACACCGTACTCCAAGTAGATCCTGCCTGATCTTGCTCCCTATTGTGTTGCTGTCACCTTGATTCTGCTGCCACCTGCAGATCAACCTAGTTCTACACACCTACAAACCTTAGACCTTGCACCCATATACACTTGTAGATCAATGATCTTACTTACCATGTAGATCTCTAAATGTGGCCTTGCACACCTGCTGACCAAGATCCTACATACATGAAGAATCCTTCTGATTCTTCAAACCAGCACCCACACTTAGCACTGTGGCACTAGGAGGAACACACCTTGATCTCTTCACTCTGAAGGAGCTAATATTTTCTCTTTTACTCTCTAACACACTTTACAATACAACCCATGAGTCTATTATATAGATCTCATGCAAACAATAATTAGACACCTAATTACAATAATTAGATCCACAGATTTAAGTCTAAAATTGGCCTTTAACATGAAAACAACTGGTTCGTTAACTAACTGTGTATGAACTGGTAGTTATGAAATTGCACATGCCACCGACATCGATTCCTGTCTGCCTGGAGGTGACCGATGCCAGCGGATCCCTGATCGATGTCAGTTGCTCTTCTCACTGTATATGACCGACGTCAGCTGATTATACTGACGTCAGTTGCTTTACAACTCAACAACCTCTCAGAAACCTCCTCCATGTCTGTATCAGTGAAGATTTTAGCTCTACAACCTAACAATCTCCCACTTGGAGATAAATAACTGCATTGTACCTGTACTTTTACACTGTCTAATTTGTTTCCTGGCTTGTATCCCTCTTCAAGCTCAACCTTGAAGACCAAACACCACAAAACCTGTGGTGAACCTCCTGTCATCCAAGTAACCTGCCACATCTGAAGTAATTGACCCTGCATAACATGAATCCCTACTGCTGGTCCCTCTCAGATACTTGAGAATCCATTGAACTGTCCTCCAGTGCTTCCTTTCCAGATTGACTACAAAATTTCTTACAGCACCCACTGCTTGGGCAAACTTCGGTCTATACCATACCTCATGTGATTTTGGACACTAAACTATCCAGCCCTTGGTGTGCTCCAGTTCTGCATCTTGCATATTGAACCTCACCAACACTTGATTCACATCAGCTCCCACTGGAGACAAAATCAACTTGTGATCTTCCATGTCTCTCATGCCAAAGAATTTCACTGCTCCCAAATCCTTCATGGCAAACCACTGAACTAACCTTACCCTTAGCTTAGCAAAACCCTGTATGTACAAACCTGCTAGCTAGCATACCATCCACATACAGTAACAGGATAATGTAGTTATCATCATCCACCTGGTAAGACAAACACAATGGTTACACTGACATTGACTAAAGCCCTGCTTTGTTGTCTACCTGTCAAAACCTGTACCACTGTCCTGCAGCTTCCTCAAGACCATATGACCTAGCCTTCCATCTCACGTGTCCATTCTCTCTATTCTTTAACTAAGGAATCCATTCATCTCTCAGTGCTTTTTTCTGGCTGGCAACCCTACCAAATCTCTCGTTTGGTTCTGGATCTTGTTCATGCCATGCTCCCACTGTTTCCTGGATCCTTCTTGCTCTGCAGTGAGCAACGAGTATAAAAAAGAGGAACAAAAAATTTGAGGCTTACTTACCCTTTCAGTCCTCCATATGGGCGTTTGAGACTTTTTGACAGCTTGTTGTCTGCCCAAAATCCATCTCAGTGACTGACCTCGATCACTACATAGTCTGCATCTGACTGACGTCGGTTCCATGCGATTGTCTAGGTTGCCAATGCCGATTATCCTATCGACGTCAGTCTCCACCTACCTGACACCACTGACTTCTCTGGTCTACACATGACCAATGTTGGTACCTGTCTGTTCGATGTCAGTTCCCCTTGACTGATGCTAGTACCTATGTATACCTGTGAGTGATGACTTTTTTCCCGCGAGCTCCTTTGAATCAATCCCATGTCCAAACTGCCCTAAAGTATCCAACCCCATCCACTGGTCTCTGTCTGTCATCTCCTCTAAGAACACCAAGGCTTTTCAGTTCTTGAGTTTATCAAATACATTAGTCTTCCTTTTCCTACAATAAATTCAATCCTTTCTTGTAGCATCCCACTGCTCACATAAATATCGGTCTATGCTCTCTGAAGTTGAACTCTTACCATTTGTCTTAAGAACATCCATTCCCTTCTTACTTATGTGGCCAAGCCAAAAAATCCACACCTGTGTAACAGAAGTGGAATCAGTAATACAAGCAAGTAGATAAAGAGTACCTACTTTCTTACCACATGCTAATTCAAGTGCATCCTTGGTAACATTCCAAAAATCTACTGTGAAAGTTTTTGTGCATCTCTCATCACCCAACTTTCTTGAAGCAATTAGCCGCATCTCCAAGACTGGGACCTGCATGACCTTCTTCAACACCCATGTGTTGGCCACCTACAATTTTAGCCACACTTTTCCTTTGCCAATACTATGACAAGGCTCACCAACCCCTCTAATTTGGGTTGCATGGAAAGAGGCAACATAATCTATAAACCAAGATTCTATTTTATCCAAGAAACATCCCAGAGCATCCTGTGTAACAACACCTATAACATTTACTTCTATTCTTTCATGCTGATCTGCTACCAACCAACAATATTTCTTTACCTGCTCTTTCTTTTCATAACACCGTAATTGACCATTCGTGCTATTCAATTTCTCCATTTGTAGCGTATTTTCTTTTGCCGTTGCTATACTCCCACTCAATTAGAAACCCTTGAGAGTGACCTGTAACCAAACACAAACCTGCTCCCTACAACCTTAGCTCTGATACCAACTGTTAGGAACCCATGGAAGCACCATTGATTACCAAATACAAGCAACTAAATATGCAGAATTAACCAGAAGATATAAGTAACTAGAATCAGAAACAACACAGAATATGAGAGACAATATAATATGTATTAATACTCATCTAGAAAAGAATATAATAAAGAAGATGCCACTTCTTCTTCACACCTCTCAGAGGCTTCCCACACCTCAAGTGTACAATAATTTTTTCCTCAAAGCTCTCTCTCTTATGGTCCCAACACACAATTCAAACACAGAGTTGGTGTTCGCCTCCAACCAGTCAATATCACTACTGCCAGTACACAAGTGCTCCACACACTCCACAAGTGCTCCATGCACTCCAAGTACTCAACGTACTCCAAGTAGATTTCCCCTGAACTTGCAACAACCTGCAACTCAAATGATCTTACTTTGAAAAGAACTACCTTGCCTTCCTCTTTGCTCTCCAACTGAGTACACATCGTACTCCAAGTAAATCCTGCCTGATCTTGCTCCCTGTTGTGTTGCTGTCACCTTGATTTCGCTACCACCTACAGATCAACCTAGTTCTGCACACCTTTAAACCTTAGACCTTGCACACACATACACCTATAGATCAATGATCTTACTTACCATGTAGATCTCCAAACATGGCCTTGCACACCTGCTGACCAAGATCCTACATACATGAAGAATCCTTCTGATTCTCCAAACCAGCACCCACACTTGGCACTGTGGCACTAGGAGGAACACACCTTGCTCTCTTCACTCTGAAGGAGCTAATATTTGTTCTTTTACTCTCTAGCACACCTTACAATACAGCCCATGAGTCTATTATATAGATCTCATGCAAACAATAATTAGACACCTAATTACAATAATTAGATCCACAGCTTCAAGTCTAAAATTGGCCTTTGACATGCAAATAACCAGTTCGTTAACTAACTGCCTGTGAACTGGTAGTTTTGGAACCACACAGGTGACTGACATTGGTCCCTGTCTGCCTAGAGGTGACTGATGCCGACCGATCCCTGACCGACGTCAGTTGCTCTTCTCACTGTATATGATCGACATCGACTGATCAGACCAACGTCAGTTGCTCTGCAACTCAGCAACCTCTCAACAACCTCCTCCATGTATACATCAGTGAAGCTTTTAGCTCCACAACCTAACATTGCAAATTTGATTGTGTTGGAAAATAATGTCAAAATGCCTTGGAGCCCTACTTTGCTCAAGCATATCTTTTGTCATGCTACATCGCATGACTTGAAATTTAGTGCATATAAACTAGGCATACAAATGAATATACCCATGTGATCATTTTGTTCTAACACTTCTATGTGTGTAAGCGTTAACCTCATCAATATGCTTACTTGGATTTGTGTAGCCCTTTTAGAAATTTGGTTGAGTATAGAAACTTAGTGAATTCTATCTTAGTGGCCAATTTTGCATCCCCATAACTTTAACTGTGCTTCATCGCATAACTTCAAATTTGGTGCATAAAAACTAGGGATTAATGTGATCAAAACCATGTGACCAACTCCCATATATTCATGGACACGTGGTAATGATGACATCAACAAAATGCCTTATCATCATTTTTATCATAGACTCAAAATGTCTAGATGAACAATATGAAGAATTGGATAAATTCCATTCATGCATACAAGAATTTTAATCATCTTTGACCTCTGATAGGATCACCATGATCACCATATTCATCCCTAAGCATTAATGACATGCTCATAATATCCCTTTTGTCATCAATGACAATCATATTTTCAACACTTTGATGCCCACTAGTAATGGAAATCATGTTCATAACTTGAAAGCACTAAAGTGTGAGAATGAATCCATACTTAAGATGGTTCACAAGTTGAGCATTGATTTTCTTCAGTTACAAAAGTAATTGGGCAATTCTGGGGAAGGTTTTAACAAAAATTATGCTCCTCAAAGGTTCAATAGATTTCATGATAATAGTCATAATGAGTCATCTGAAGATATACATGAAATGAATCTTTGTGATATAGGCCTAGCTAATCATTGTAATATCCTGGAAGAATATCAAAATGAAAAGGCTGTATTTGACCTTGTGTTTTATCAAGACAGTGTTACAGGGACAACTAAATTTGTAGGGACATCTAAATATTTTATGCAAGTATTTGATTTCCCATTTGAAGAAGAAAGTAGACCTAAAGATGATCTGGAAGAATGAGTGGTCATCCAAGATGAGCAACTCCATGAACAAGACTAGATACAATATGACCTCTCTTCAGGATATAGATGTGAAGACAATTCATATCAAGTCATTGCTGAATCAGAGTCTACATATAAAAAAAAAGAGTTGCTAAAAATGGATATGGATCAAGATGATCTCTCTTTAAAAGGTAGGCAAAAAGATAACCCATGTAGATTTGTTTCTGAAATGGAGAATACTCCTAAAGAAGATGATCATTGACATGAGTCATACCATGATTTCTTGAATGGAATTTAAAGAACTAGAGATGATAAATGATGGGATAGAATAATAGATGGATGCTTCATCTGAGGATTTCACCAATGATCTGGAGTTCCTAAAAGATGATATTATTTTGGAGGTCCTAAACCAAGATAAGTTAGACCCTGATTGGATAGAAGAACTGACTTTTTTCATTGAAGAAGATGGAGGAAACATATCAAGGATTGTCATATGACTTCATCAAGAGGTCAAGAGTATGGGACGAACATGTTTCTGATGGGAATCTATATGAACATCATTCAGTTGATCAAGATGAAGAATCATTTTGGGATGGCTTGGAATATTTTCATACAAAGATTGGTAGTTCATTTCCACCTTAGAAATAATCTAATGAATACTTTAATTTAAGGACACTAGCTGAGCTACCATTATTGAGTGAAGATGATATAATCCACTATCTGTCTATGGATGAAGCATAACTAGTACTCTTATGAAATAGAAGAATATGATTGGGTCTTAGATTCATATCTTTGATCCATGCATATGAGAATGATGATAGGATGCCAAACTACATCACCTAGAAGACGCAAGCATACAAGTGCTCCTATCCACAAGAATATGACATTGAATGGAAATAATCTTGGTTCAAAGGTTTGTAGTAGACTATACAATTTTCCATTTAATTTGAGAGGTAAATACTTTAAGGGGTTAGTGTAAGGTTTAGTTTAGTTTCCTACTTGTTCTTTGTGTCTTGATTTTTTCCTTTCTGTCCCTTGTTTGTATATAGTGTCTGTTTTCTTCTATGCTTTGTTCCTTGCTTTTAAATAAGTCATTTTGGACAATTCTCAGCTTGAGTTTTTATTTAGTTGTTCAAGAAAATTCATAGTTCAGAAATGCAAGTATGACTTCTCAACTTTGGTTGATCATGGATTATTGAAATAAGGGCTTGATGTTGTAGTTTAGATAAACTAACAAAGACTGATGGATGAGTTAATTATTCCTTAAGATTTTAAGCCTTGTTATGATCTAAGCATATTTTTAAGAAGAATTGCACATGTAGGATGAAAGATTGAACTATTATGACACAGTCATGATTTCACTTTAAAAAACCATTAATTGCCTAGGGAAAAAGTTTATAGCCAAGGATGATTGTCTGAAAATCAAACACTTGGCCAAATCCCTAAACCTGGCTAACTTGGTTCCTAACCTTTGCTATAAAGTCAAAATGATCTAAAAAAATACAAAAATAAGAACCTTATTACAAAATTTAAAGATCTTTCTAAGCAAAGGTGATTCTAGTAATCTCCACTAAGGTTATGGATGCCTAACTAGTAGTGGAATAAGACCTTGAGCAGAGCCAAAGGTATCTCTGTCGGGGCTATGGACGCTTGACTGGAAATAGAGCAATGCCCAAGCCTTCCTTAAACTAAAGCATGATTTTTGATGAATACCCAAGCATGATGTAAGTCAATATTAATGGTTAAAGGTATGAAATATGGGAGTTGTTCCCTGAATCCTATAAAAAATAGCAAGTGGAATCAAAGCACACATAAAATATGGATAGGTTTCGATGTTTGATCATAATTTTGTACATGCAAGGCTTGCTCTAACCATGAACTGATCTTGATAATGGAATTTCTCAAGTGAAATAGGTAATCTAGTTATTTTTTTGAATCAGAGTCTCTAAATTCTAACATATTACTATGTTTCTTCTAGAAGTCATTATTTGTTGAGGTCAACATACCCCTATTTTTGAAAAATGGGGACCCTTGTGTCAAATTATGCAAATTTGAACCTTGACATTGAAAATTCACTTGATTAGAGCGTCATTAACATGTTTTCACATTATTTGTATTGAAAATCATCCACACCTTTACTTGGTCTATTTATTCATGGTTCTAGTTTTATCCTACCTATTATTGTTAACGATAGATCTTCTTGTTTCAAGTTGCAGGTTTAATGGAACCCTCATTCAATAGATTATGCTTTGATTTATAGTTTAATCCCTTTTCAGGATTTTATTAGATTTTGTTTTGAAGGAATTAAAGTTAAATCCATGTTTAAAGCTTTTGGAATCCCTCCTTTAGGAAACCCTAGCATAATTTTTTTTAGACCAAATTCAAAATCGACAGGAATAAAATTGATGGGAACACAAAAAAATTGCCATGGACTTAAGTTTAATTTTTATACTAAGGCTTAGGTGTGTTTTTAAACACAACCAAACCTTATCCTAAAAATTATATACTTGGTCTCTTTATGTCCCGAGCCACTCATTCCTTTTTATTTTAGCATGGTCTAACTTTAATGTTTGCAGGGTCCTTTTATTATGTTCCTAGCTTGGTCCAACTTTATTGTTTGTATGGTCCCTCTTATCACAAACTAATATCTTAGTCCTAAGGTCATGTTTATGTTTATTAACCTAAATAATACCTTATTATTAAGACTTTAATCTAAGTCTTTTTCGGTCTCTGAGTCCTAACTTAAACTGTGTGCTTCTTTGCAGGATCAATGACCCACATTTAATCATGGAAAGTTGATCGAATGGAGTGAGATAAGCCCGATATCCCTAAAAATTTATCCATGAAATCAATCCCATTTGATCACCTAGATCATGATCAATGACATGTTTTTGAGAGGATGCTAATGATCGAACGACATGAAATCGAAATCAAAGTCTAAAGGGGACCCAACTAAGTTCAACTGCCTAGATCATAATTAATGGCCCACGTTTACTCGAGTGAGATTAATTGAATGATATGTATTGATTCAAAGTTTTTACGAGACTTATTATATTTCATGAGAATTAAATTTGACATTATTTCACCCATCATTTGATGCCCATGAGTCTGTCATTGATGTCTATGAGACCATCAAATTTTAGCCCCTATGGTTAATTATGCGAGTTTAATTTTGATGCTAGAGTGACCATCAATTAATTCCTATGAGGCCATCATTGACGTCTGCAAGACCATAAAAATTTGATCTCAATAACTAATCTCACTTGGATGAATAAACATGCTTAGAGTTCTATACTTCCATGTTAAAATTGATCTTTCATTAGCTTTTGATCTATCATAGATTAATTGGATCTATTTGAATCCATGTTTTGACTCAAGACCCTTCTAACTAAGTTTAAATTTGCATGGGAATAATTGTAAACACCATAGACTTAGATTAAATATTATCATAAGATTTAGTCATATTTTTAAACATTTGACCAAACCTTAGCCTAAAATATTATGCTTGGTCCCTATATGTCCCATGATATTTTGGTCTATTTTATTAGCTCGATCTAACAAATACAAGGTCCTATTGTTATAAAACTTAGCTTAAAAATTTTACCCTAAAGTTTTATTGTATTTATTAATATGATAAAACCTTAGGTTAAAAAACTTACTTTAAGTCCTTTTAATATTATTTGGGGTCCCCTTTTACTATGTTCTAAGCTTATCTTAAATATTTTAGCCTAAAGTTTATTTCATGTTTATTAACATGAAATAAAACCATAGTCTAAAGTATTTAACCTAAGTTCTTTATGTATCCCAACCCGAAATTAAACATTATGCATCTTTTCAAGATCTATGAGTCACATTCACTTAGATGGGATCAATTTGATGGAGCATAGCCAAGTCAAAGTTTTAACAATGCTTTCAAAAAGGCGAGGAAGTGATAAGTGTCATGGTCACAACAAAAGAACAAGAAGTAACCAATGGCAGCCCATCTCACAGATTGTAATCAAATAACATGTATTCATTTGGGTGACCATGATCGGATGATGCGAGACTAGAGAAGACTTTTCGATGGAGCTTTGAGCAAGCGTGGAATCACCACATGGTGAAAGTGGTAACTGAAAAATCTAAAAAGGCATAGATCTCAGGAGGCCCATGTGACTACCAAGTGGCACGACCTTAGAGTCAAGTATATATAGTGACTAATGGCATTCGACTCTCAGGATCAAGATCAATAGCCAAGATTGATCTGTGTAATATGATTTGATGGAGCAAGACAAAGCAAATTTTTTCAAAAGGCAACAATCAATTTTTAAAACATTAATGAACAAAGTGCCAAAAAAGTGCCACATAGATGCCACATAAGTAGAAAAAGACAAATCTAAATATCTCACAGGTCCAAAAAAGTAAAGGTATAAATGCATGATTCAAATGGAAATATAAGGAATGAAGCTTAGTTAAGTACAAATAGCTACCACCATTAAAGTTGCAAAAAATCCCTAACATCGACAAAGGCCCTAATTCGATCCTAAATTAATCATAGTTGAGTCTAAGATATTAAATTATCATTTGAATAAAGGTGATTGAATCCAGAATCAAACTATAAATCACTAGGGAGCAATCTATCAAACTCACATTCATGGTGGCCCAAAGACATAGAAAAGATGTGGAAATCTAACTTCAGACACATAGGGGAAAATATTCAAGGACACATAATTTGATGCAATGGCTTTGAATATAGGGGACAATAATTAGTCCCAACTATTTTGGACAATCCAAGAGTAACTAGTCATTTCTAGAGAGGAGAAAAAAATTTATCCGTGAAAAGGAGATATTATGACAATTTGGGCATTCAAATGACTAGTCTTCATTTCGATACAACCAAACTAAAGGTAACACATTGTATTGATGTTATCTCTCTCATATTTATAGACTACAAAATTAATAAAGGCATGATAGTTTATGAACGTAGCTTTAGTAAGGTTGCATATATTTCTCCTTTGGATTTTGAGAATTACTATAAACTTCCTAAACCCCAAATAGACATAACCATCATTAATAATTGGGCTAAGGAAAATAACCTAAAGACCATCCTTACCCCGTGGCTATATTCTAGGAATCAAGTATTCTCAGACCTCAGCGATAATATCCCAATCAACCAATTTAGACCCAAAATTAAGATGATCATGACATTAATGAATATATTGTGGGGAAACCCCTCCACCACATATGTAGATAAACTATGGGTCCCCCTTATCTGTTTTATGGTTGAGAGAGAAATCACTCCTCATGAGGAGGTTATTAACACCTATTTGAGCAAGCAATTCTCTAAAATAAAAAAGAAGACCAAGAGTCAATTTTATATGATGTCATACTTGTTAGATGCCTTACTTGTCACCACCAAGATTCCCAGCATCGAAGAATGGTCACATGAGGGAACCCAAATAGTCACCCAATATTATTCCAAATTGCACATTTTCAAGTATAGAGATCACATATAATTCATATGTGATTGTGTCTATCCATATTTAGTAGAGACCATTTTAAGGATATCGATGATGAGAGTCAATCCTCTAATAAAAAAGACTATTGAAGCCACAGACGGTATATGGATATATCCAAGTTGTAATTTAATCAAGATTGAAGGTATACTATTGTAATATCCCCTGTTTCCCTTGAATTCTGAAATTGAATATTTTGAATTGCTTTTCTGTGTATTCTAATTTTTTTGTTTTTTTGCATGAATAAAGATACAATTTTGGAGATAAAATTCAAATAGATAAATAAACAGCAGTATAATCTCTTAACTGGCAAATCAATGATCTTATTATCCTCCTAGATGATTACAATATTCAATCTCTGTCATGCATATAAAATAATGTCAGGATCTTGCTCCACCAATTAGAGCATATATGATTACCTCTTGTATTAACAACTAAACACGAAATTTACCCAAAATGAATAAGTAACTAGAAATATGAAACAACACAGGAATATGAGAGACAATGCACAATTGTATTAATAATCACTTAGAAGAAAATACAATAAAGAAGATGCCACTTCTTCCACCTCAAAGGCTCACCACACCTCAAGACCTTCTTCCCTCTCTCTCTCGGTCCCAACACACAACTCAGATACAGAATTGTTGTTCACCTCCACCAGTCAGTAACACGCTGCTAGTACACCAAGTACACAACCGTACTCCAAGTAGATCTCCTGCTCTTTGCTGCTACCTGCAAATCACCAAACCTTACTCACCATTGTAGTTCTCCAAAAGAAGCCATGCACACCTACTGACCAAGATCATACATGTACGAAGAACCCTTCTGATTCTCCAAACCAGCACCCACACTTGGTACTGTGGCACTAGGAGGAACACACCATTTCTCTCCTCTCTTTGAAGGAGCTTAATTTGCTCTCTTACTCTCTAGCACTAGTTTACAATACAGCCCATGAGTTTATTATATAGATCTCATGCATAAAATAATTAGACTATCTTAATTACAATAATTAGATGCGTAACTCAAGACTATAACTAGCCTTTAACATGCAAACTAATAGTCTAAAAATAGACTCTCCAGAATCAACATGCAAACTGCATGTTCACGCACAGGCTACCGACGTTGGCTCCTCCATGATCGATGTCGACCGACTGGTAACTGATATCAGTTGCTTCTTCACTGCTATCTGACCGACATCAGTTGATCAGACTGACGTTGGTTGCCCTGCAACTCATTCTGCAACTCTCTGTAACCTCCACAACCTCCGTAACTCCTCTTGTTTGCATCTTGGTGAAGCTTTTAGCTCCACAACCTAATAATCTCACACTTGGAGATAAACAACTGCACCTATACCTGTACCTGTACCTTCATCTAATTCATTCCCTAACTTGTATCCCTCTTCAAGATCAATCTTGAAGACCAACCACCACACAACCTGTGATGCTATACCTATCATCCAAGTAACCTGCCACATTCGAATCTACATATCTATGTAGTGAAGTCCTTGACCCTGCATAACATGTTAACCTACTGCTAGTCCCTCTCAAATACTTGAGAACCCACTGAACTATCCTCTAGTACTCCTTCCTCGCATTGGCTCCATACTTTCTGACAACTCTCATTGCTTGGAAAAACTCAGGTCTACACTAGACCTTATGCGATTTCGAACCCTGTTCTAAGCTCTGCTTGAACTATCCAGCCCTTGGTGTGCTTATCGATTCTGCATCCTACATATTGAACCCTGCTAACACCATCTTCACATCAACTCCCACTGGAGATCAACTTGTGATCTTCCATGTCTCTTATGCCAAAGAATTTTGCTGCTCCAAATTTCTCATGACATGCCACTGAACTAACCTTACCTTTAGCTCAGCAAAACTCTGTATGTATGAACCTGCTCCAAGCTCATCCTCAACATACAGTAACAAGATAATGTTGCGACCATCATCCACTTGATAAGATAAACACAATGGTTATACTGACATTGAAAAAAGCTCTACTTTGTCATCCACCTGGTACCACCTGTCAGCCCTATACCATTGTCCTGTAGCTTCCTCAAGACCATATACCTTGGCCTTCCGTCTCACATATCCATCCACTCTCTTCTTCAACTTGGGAATCCATCTATCTATCAGTGCTTTCTTTCAGCTGACAACTCCACCAACAAAACACCTATTTGGTTCTTCTCCAAGGACTCACACTCCTCATCCATGCCAAGCTCCCACTGTTTCTAGATTCTACCTGCATTGCCTCTTCACATCTTCCTAGTTCTTGAACATCAATAAGCAATATAAAGAAGGTGAAAAATGAATATGAGGTTCACTTACCTTTTTTGACCTCCATATGGGCATTTGAGACCTTTTGATAGCTTGCTGTCTGCCCAACATCCGTTCCAGTGACCGATCTCGATCATCTCCTAGTTTGCATCCGACCGATGTTGGTTCCCTACACTGACCCTAACTGTCGACATCATTTCCCTGGCTGACATCGATATCCCTTCTGCTGACATCAGTTCCTATATGACTGATGTCGATCTTTCTATTGCCAATGTTAGTTACTATCTGATCGACGCCGGTACCTGTGTTCGCCTATGAGTGATAACTTTTTACCCGTGAGCTCTCCATGGAACAAAACCCTGTTCAAATCAACACAGCCCTACTCAGAATAATTTAGTCCCCTCAATTGATCTCTATCCATCATCTCTTCCATAAACACCAAGGCCTTCTAGTTCTTAAGTTTGTCAAAAACATCTGTCTTTCGCTTAAGAACATGCATTCCCCTCCTACATATGTGACCAAGCCTACAAAGCCACATCTCTGCAACAGAAGGTGAATTAGTAATATAAGTAGATAGATAAAGGATACCTACTTTCTTACCACCATCTAATTCAAGTGCATCCGCTATGAGAGTTACAGTGCATCTCCCATCACCCAACTTTCTTGAAGAAATTAGACTCATCTCCAAAACTGGAACCTGCATGACCTTCTTCAACACCTGTGTGTTATCTATCTGCAATTTCAGCTTCACTTCTCCTTTGCCAATAATCTGACAAGGCTCACCAACCCCTTAATAAATCTCTCCAAAGTCTCCTTGGACATACTCTTGAAAAGATGCTCTATTTCGGGTTGCATGGAAAGAGGCAAAAGAATCTGTAAATAAAGATTCTACTTTATCCAGAGCAACCTGTGCAACATCACCTGCAACATTTGGTTCTACACGCTGATCTTCTACCGACCAATAATCTCCTTTTTCCTGCTCTTTCTTTCCATCAATCAGACCATTCGTGCTATTCAGTTTCTCCATTCGTAGCTTACTTTCTTCTGCCATTGCTATACTCCCACTCAATCTGAAACCCCTAAAAGTGACTTGTAATCAACAAACACTAGCCAGATCTGAAACCACCTGTTAGTAACCCAACCAAAAGCTCTGATACCAACTGTTAGGATCTTGCTCCACCAATTAGAGCATATATGATTACCTCTTGTATTAGCAACTAAACACAAAATTTACCCAGAATGAATAAGTAACTAGAAATATGAAACAACACAAGAATATGAGAGACAATACACAATTGTATTAATAATCACTCAGAAGAAAATAAAATAAAGAAGATGCCACTTCTTCTTCCACCTCAAAGGCTCACCACACCTCAAGACCTTCTTCCCTCTCTCTCTCAGTCCCAACACACAACTCAGATACAGAATTGTTGTTCACCTCCACCAGTCAGTAACACGCTGCCAGTACACCAAGTATGCAACCGTACTCCAAGTAGATCTCCTGCTCTCTGCTGCTACCTGCAAATCACCAGACCTTACTCACCATTTTAGATCTCCAAAAGAAGCTATGCACACCTGCTGACCAAGATCATACATGTACGAAAAACCCTTCTAATTCTCCAAACCAGCACCCACACTTGGTACTATGGCACTAGGAGGAACACACCATTTCTCTCCTCTCTCTGAAGGAGCTTAATTTGCTCTCTTACTCTCTAGCACTAGTTTATAATACAACCCATGAGTCTATTATATAGATCTCATGCATACAATAATTAGACTATCTTAATTACAATAATTAGATGCGCAACTCAAGACTATAACTAGCCTTTAACATGCAAACTAATAGTCTAAAAATAGACTCTCTGAAATCAACATGCAAACTACATGTTCATGCACAGGCTGCTGACGTCGGCTCCTCCCTGACCGATGTCAGTCGACTGATAATCAATGTCGGTTACTTCTTCACTGCTATCTAACCGACGTCGGTTGATCAGACTGATGTCAGTTACCCTGTAACTCATTCTGCAACTCTCTGTAACCTCTACAACCTCTGTAACTCTTCTTGTTTGCATCTTGGTGAGGCTTTTAGCTCCACAACCTAAAAAATAATATAAAATATAGTCTTCAAAACTTGGTTTTTCCACAAACTAGAAATAAAACCTGAATTTGAAATGACTTGGGTCACTGTGTGAAAACACAGTCACTGACATCGGTTATTCTGTCATTATTGGTCGATATCCTGTCAGCATCGGTCACTGTCGATTGGCTGCTCTACCGACGTCATTATGGAGTCGACCGATGTCAATCACTGGGCTACCGATGTCGATCTCTGAGTCCCCTACGGTGTTGTCTAGCCTGCTGCAAAATGGTATGAATTTGTATGGATCTCTATGGATTCCATACAGGAGCAAATAGAATCTAGTGCGGCCTGAATGCTAAACACCTAATCTGAAGATCTCTATTTATATAATTTTCTAAATCAAAAACTAATGAAAGAAATACTTGTAAACCTCTGTGATAACTTTTGTATGAAGTTATCTCTCAATTTGACAATAGATTAGCTGATATCTCACAGCTTTTGAATCGCACACAATGAAGAGTGGACGTTCTCCAATGCAAATGGAATCTTAGAACCCTTGGCTCAGTCTTCTCAGAAGAATTCTTAGCAAAAATCAATAATCATAATCTCATAATCCTTTCAACTCTCTCTCATGAGAAACTCTTATACCCTCAAAAAGGTATGCTTGCCCTAATTAGGGTTTCTTAAATTAGAATTAGGGTTTCTTAATTAAAATTAGAACAAATAATTAATATTTAATTAAATCAATCAAATATTAATATCTCCCTTAATACATGTATGATCCTCAAACTGTCTAAAGCTGGTGAATCAGGGAGTGATTCTACACATGACCATACCAAAATAAGGGTGCTCTACTGCAGGTCAAATATCCCTAAATAATAGGAGCTCAAGCCAATGTGTCTGAAAAATCTTGAACAAATGCCAACTAGAAAATTCTACTAATTGAAGCCAAGCCAAGCTCCATCATGACCCTCTATCCATCCTATCAGCCTACAAAGGTCGCATAATAGGCTATTCATTAACTTTGAAGATGTCAACTGAAAAGGGGACATGACAATCCACCCCTCCTCAAATTGCTTTTCCCTAAGCAATCTCAAAACAACAAACCAATCAATCTACCTGGATCCCATATGTAGTTATGATCTACACTGCTATTAATCAATGTAAGCTCTTGCAGTATCCTCTGAAATATAACCAAGAGGAATCCACAATCAAACTGGTGAATGCAACTCAACCAAACTCCAAGATCACAAATACCAGGTACACATTCCACCATGCTATGTGGTAGGCACACTCCAACTCTGCAACAACTCCCAAATGGAACTACGCCAAGTGTGGAGAATTTACACACTGTACCTCTACTATGATCATCATATCTCTGTAACTCCTACTCTAAGTCATGCACCAACAAACTATCAATCCTAACACCTATCATCATATCACGCTGACTACCATGCTCCACTATAGCACCCAACTCAACTGAATGTAACTTCAGTAGAAATAAACCAATACTAGCATCGAGGATAAATATATGCTCATCCCCACTATCTAACAATCTCAACCATGGGCACCCTCGAGTCCCCAAATACCACACCCTATGACTGTACCGACTTTGGTAAACACTGAAGTCACTCTAACTCCATGGTCACCTCAGCCAAATGAAACTGTGAATCCTCAAAAGCCAATTGTGTACTTTTAAGAATCTTAAAAGTCACCTCGAGCTACTGAGTAAGCTCACTCACCTTATCTTCCTTGGCCAATAATGCATCATACGCTGTGCTACCCCACTCCATAGGATAATCTCTGTCAGCTACCAACTGCATATAATCCTATCTCAGAATCTGGATAACCTCCCATAAAGAGTGGATCTCTATCAAGGAAAAATAACTACCTTCTCACTCATCGCTAGTAGGAGAACCCCATCCATAAACTGCTAACAATTAATGAGTAGCATCAAAATGCTCGCAAGTGATAGCAATATCGTGCTCACTAACTCTCAGCTGACTAGACACATGATGGCACTGGCTAGATTATCGCCTACATTCCTCCTCTAATGCACGGTCCAAAAGAGTAGACTCAAAATCACTGATCTCCAGAGTACTACCATCTATACTCTACAAATCAACTCCAAGGCTCATATCAACATACAGAGTATCAAAAACTGTAGCATCACAGTCTAACTCCTTCGTACTGAAAGAAACTATTGATGAAACTAAGTCCTCAAAACTGTCCACTACATTCTCCTAGGTGTCATCTGCAATAATAGGATCTTGGGACTCTTCTACAATCTCTGAATCTGGAGTGTGAATGCTAGACATAATCATATCATCATCAACATGTGACCTAACTATAAAAGAAAGCTGAGTCTCTACCACATGTGCTAACTCCTGAACTAAACTCACCTCAAGACAAAGCTCATCCACATGTCTCTCAGAATCCTGGAGAGCCAACTGAGTACACACCAAAGAATTCTGAGTATCCTCCAGCTCATGAGAAAACTGGTTAACCTCCTCTTCCTTCTTGTTTTGTGATGTGGACCCTTTAAAAATGGATGTCATACATCGTACTAATTTGGCTTCTATTGTAGGGTCTAAAATAAATTCATTCATTCTCCTCTGGTGTTCAACCAACTTGTTCAAACCTTGTTTAAACATCTCCATATCCTTGTCCCACTGTTTCTGAGTACTTGAAGTACCCATGATTTACTAACCGATTCAATGTCCAATCAACCCAATAGGATGGCAAAATTTAGCTCTGATACCACTGTAATAGTGGTATCACTGTACATACCAATCTACCCAAACTACCCAACATGATGGCAGGACAAAAGCTCTAATACCACTGTAATATCCCCTGTTTCCCTTGAATTTTGAAACTGAATATTTTGAATTGCTTCTCTGTGTATTCTAATTTTTTTATTTTTTTGCATGAATAAAGATATGATTTTGGAGATAAAATTCAAATAGATAAATAAACAGCAGTATAATCTCTTAACTGGTGAATCAATGATCTTATTATCCTCCTAGACGATTACAATATTCAATTTCTATGATGTATATAAAATAATATAAAATATAGTCTTCAAAACTTGGTTTTTCCACAAACTGGAAATAAAACCTGAATCTTGAATGGCTCGGGTTGCTGTGTGAAAACACAGTCACTGACGTTGGTTATTTTGCTATCGTCGATCGATATCCTGTTGGTGTCGGTCACTATCGATCGGCTGCTCTGCCAATGTCGGTATGGAGTCGACCAATGTCGGTCACTGGGCTATCGATGTCGGTCTCTGAGTCCCCTATGGCGATGTTCAGCCTACTGTAGAATGGTATGGATTTGCATAGATCTGTATGGATTCTATACAGGAGCAAATATAATCGAGTGCAGCCTGAATGTTGAACACCTGATCTAAAGATCTCTATCTGTATAATTTTCTAAATCAAAAACTAATGAAAGAAATACCCATAAACCTCTGTGATAACTTCTGTATGAAGTTATCTCTCAATTTGTCAATAGATCAACTAATATCTCATAGCTTCTAAATCGCACACAATGAAGAGTGGATGTTCTCCAATGCAAATGGAATCCTGAAACCCTTGGCTCAGTCTTCTCAGAAGAATTCTTAGCAAAAATCAATAATCATAATCTCATAATCCTTTCAACTCTCTCCCATGAGAAACCCTTATACCCTCAAAAAGGTATGCTTGCCCTAATTAGGGTTTCTTAAATTAGAATTAGGGTTTCTTAATTAAAATTAGACCAAATAATTAATATTTAATTAAATCAATCAAATATTAATATCTCTCTTAATACATGTCCGATCCTCGAACCTTCTAAAGTTGGTGAATTAGGGAGTGATTCTGCACATGACCATACCAAAATAAGGGTGCTCTACTATATGTCAAATATCCTTAAATAATAGGAGCTTAGGCCAATGTGTTTGAAAAAGCCCAAATGAATGCCAACTAGAAAATTTTTGCTAATCAAAGCCAAGCCAAGCTCCATCATGACCCTCTATCCATCCTATCAGCCTACGAAGGTTGCATAATAGGCTAATCATCAACTCTGGAGATGTCAACTGAAAAGGGGACATGACAACTATGCACCCCACTCAGACTACTAGTTCATGTGCCCAATAAACTAGCTGAACAAGGGGTAGCATACCAAATATGCAATGGCATAGATGGTATTTATAGGACCAAAAAGAAAGGAATGATCCACACCTTCCACATTACCATTTGTGAGATAATGTTTCAACAATGGGACAATATTGAGGCTGCCTCTAAACACAGGGCCTCTTTCAAATTACAACATGATAAACTAAAGAAATGGGGAAGATTTCTGGGGCACTTGAAGGCACAGGGAATCAATATGACCTATGAGAACCAACCTAGACCTTATGACCTAATCTACAGCAAAGCTTCTTCATTCATTGAAGTCTTAGAAATATTGAAGAAGAACAACATCAAGGCAGAATCTAGATTGCTAAGGGAATAAAAGCCAAATGATGACATATGGAAGCTAGGGCCAAGACAATACTATTTTCAAGGAGGTCTATATTCTATATTTCCTCCAACAGAAACACAAACAAAGGAAAGAAGAATTGATAATATTGCATATTCCTCAGCCCTAACAGTGGAACCACAATCATAGATTGATGGAATTGGCATAATAGCATTGGACACCCAAGGAGACAGTGGAAGATGCTCTAAGATGCTAACTAGTGCCTATAAATATGATGAAGACAAAGATCAAACTGAAGAGACATGGGGAGATAAGGGGAAGGAAGTACCTTTGGAATTGGTCCCTATTACAACCCAACCCAAAAGGAAAGCTGAGCTAGCCTTGATCCCATTAAGTGGAAAGAAGCCCAAGTTGACATTCAGTCATCCTTTGAGTGGGGTCAACATTTTTAGTGAGGATAATCCAATTCATGGCTCAACTATTCCTGAATGGTTTTTATATGAAAAATTGTAGAAAGTTCTTACTCTGCACCATCCTTGGGCAATAACAAAGATTGTCAATATGACTGTGAATGATGAGCTTAAGCCATGGATCATGGCTTTGAAAAAGGAAGAATAATAAAGAATAATGGCACCAAGAGAGCCAAGTGGAACATAAATTGAAATATTTGCTCCTTAAGTGACAGAATCATTAGTTGGCATTAATTTTGACCCAAAAACAATTAGATTGTAAAGAGTTACTAAGAGAAAAGCCTTGGTTGGAGGAGAAGATTTCACTTTTTAGAAAGTGGAACCATTGGTTGGCTTGATTCCTATTGAAGGGTAGAGACTGAGTGAAAACCCCATCTTTGAGGAAAATGTGATTAAATTGGCTCAATCACAATCATCTTAGTTATAGGCTGCCATCAAAGGCTTGCAGTAAAAGAGGGAGTTTTTGAGCTAAAAACTAGTGTAAACTTCAAACAACTAATGTAAGCAGAGAATTATGAAAAGATTATCTCATTTTGTTTGTGTGAATTATTATATGGCTTCTCTCTCACTTGTTTATTTTGAATTCTAGATTTGAATAGTTATTATAAACTCTTGGTGTGTACCTTTGAATGTAGAATTGTTAACTTATGCTTATGTTATGATAACTAAAGGTTTTCTAGTTTACTTCATTTTATTTTCTCTACATTTGTAGATGTGCATCAACTATCTGCTTATAGAGGTAAATTTTTAAAATAGGCTTGGTTTTTATTTGCATTATTTTTCATATTCCTTAGAAGTTTGTTTGATGTTTGGTGTGATTTGATATTAAGCTATTTTGTATCATACATTGGTTTTAAGTACATGCCTGGATGATATTTGAACTTTGTGATGATGTCTAGATTAAAGATCAACCATAACATATTTTCTCTCTTCCATACCCTTCCTTTTGCTTCTTTTGTAACCAATTCACTTTAGATTAAAGCTTTATTGTATATGTCTATCTTAGTTTAGATTTAGACTTAGAATTGAGCATAATTCACCTTAATTAGCATAGATCATCTTCTTATTTGCAAAGATTTATAGGCCACGGTGGCTCCCAACCACCAAACATTATAAATATTATGAAATAGTCCTTTGTTTTTCTTCTATTCCATTATAGATAACATGATTATCATAGATTGTAACTCATGCTCTAAATTCTTTGAATTCTAAAATAAGAAATGTTTCTTAAACACTCTTAGAACCTTGTGGTACATATTTAGGCATCAACGGAATCCTTTCTCGATTAACATCTACCTACTCTACTCCATTATAACTTGATCTTCCATAATGGTGCGATGGATGTACTGTAAGGGTTACACTAACTCCAAATTGGATGAGGAGAATGAAAAAATATGAGTGAACTTCTCCCTCAAGGTTGTCCAATTGATGGTCTCATGATGTTTCTCACTAACAATGTACCATGCTGTGGGCCTAAATCTTTAGGTTTTGATAGAAAGCATGAATCCATAGCTCCTTTGGAACACAATGGGTGTGCTTGGTCTAATTTACCTCAAATTAATGAATATGCACCCATGGATTTAAGTCACCACTATATGTAGGCAATTTATTATAGTCATTTCTCTATTTGAATTTCAATTATAGAGCACTCTTAATCTCTCCCCAAGCTAAAATATTTTCTTGTGTGTTTCCCACCAATGTCATGAGTGATCCTCAAGGTATACACTAGGGCACCTATATGATCATGCTCCTTTGGGATGCATAATTCAAGGTTATACATGAATGGGGTGATGCTTGTAGATCAATCAAATTAGAGAAGTTTAGCAAGTCTGTGTTTGATTATCTAGATTACTTTCTTTACTAGTGATGGCGTGGTTGTGTGTGGTACCCAAATTTACTTTCCAAATGAATTAGACCTTATGCTAGCATAGGGGGCCTTTTGTGTGTGTGACGATTGAGGTTGGGCTCTTATTATGTGACATTTTACCCTATGACCTCATATTTTTCCTATACCCACCAGTCGTAGACAATGGTCATAGTGTCAAAAATTGACTGTGTTTCATCTCAATGCAGCCCTTTGTAATTGGATTCATGATTTTTTCTCCTTGTCCAATGATGTTATAGATATTGTTGATCTCATCCTCCAGATCAAAACTTTCCACATAGCGTGGACCCTGATCATTTGATAGTGAGATCATCACGTGTTCTTTCCCATTCTTAGAGCTCATGAAGCACTTCTTGAAGTACATATTTGCATTGTTATCATAACCCCATGGCCTACTAAGCAAGTAAAATTAATCATCTATTTTGGTGAACTCAATAACTTCAAAGTCTGATTTGAAATTTTCACCCATAATTTTGATATTAATGTTCGATAAGATGCCCATGAGTTTAGCTTGGGTCTTGTTGGCCATGAATAAGATGTGGTGATGGTCAAAGAGGAGGACCACCCATGTTGTGCCAATCATCTCTAGTGAGGATGTTTACCTCAATCCCTATGTCCACCATAATGTTGTAGACTGACCATCCATTGATATCCACATCAACTAGTAGTTCTCGATCATAGCCTTTGTTTTGGGTTGTCTTCAATTCATTCCCTCACACTAGATTTGGCGTTGACACCTCAATGAGATACTTTTCCTTGTATTCTATCAAGAGTTGCCTCAATAATGGGGCCATTCCTTCGATGTGCATAAGCACCAATACATCGGCCAGATTGTCCTCCTCTTCTTTGTGCACTTGGATTTGGTGCTTTATTCTTGACTTCTCCTTTAGGCCACGTACATGTTTTAGCTTACCCTATAGATTTTGGATAACATCCATGGCCTCCCAAAACACCACTAGATTCTATTTTTTAACTATATCATTGTTTCTACTAACTCTTTTTTCAGACCGTAAGATGTTATAGAATCCTGAAATCATAGAAAATATTTTCACATATTACATGTATTTTTTGTAAATTTTTTGATTTTGCACTCTTTTTCGCTAATTTTTATAGGTTCACCTAATGTTCCCTACATTAGATAACTTCACATTTATCACTTCGTTTCTTATCTACAACATTAACGTAAGTAAAGGTATGTGTTTTTCAATTTTGTCCTTTTATTTATCTCATTTTGCTTCTTATTGCAATTTATTTAGCTTTACTATTGTGTGTTTCTATGTTCTTTTTTCAAACCACCATCTTCTATTACATCTATGTGACACGTGATGAGCTTCGAGTGGGGTATATGTATACGCATAATATTTTCTAACTTTATCAATTATTGATGTTTTCTTATTTTAAGGTATCCATCAAGTTTTAATCTCTCTGAGTGCATGCCTTAAAAGATGTACTGTAAAAGGGGTGGACAGACCATTGGTGCTTCATATGATTGCTGTCCCTTATATTACAATTTGATATATATACAACCATCCCTTATACACTTCTTGTTACCGATTTTTGGTCTTGTAAGCCAAAATTGGGCACCCCCACCTTTTTCTTTGCAAAAGTCATCTAATCCATGTTTTGGCTAGATCATCCCTCTGCTGCTTTGTGAAAAATGTTCTCTGCCAGACCTTTCTTGAGAAAAATCTAAGTGTTTTCCTCATTTTCTTAGCCAAGTGCATTTTGATTTTGTCAAGAGCAGTTACTTCACCTACATCAGACCAAATTGGGTTTTCCAAATGACTTTACTTTTGAAAATTTCATAAGTTAAGTTACTTGAAAAACTTGATTTGGTCCTTATGGTGTAATTAGGAATTTACAAATGTCTTTATTTATAAAGGTTTATAAGTAAAGACACTTGCAAAACCCGATTTGGTCTTAGCAGACCCAATTAGGTTTTTTAAGTGTCTTTACTTGTTTATTTTGTGAGTTGAAGTTGATGCAAAACCTAAAGTAAGAGCTCATGAGAAGTCCAAAATAGTCTATCTAGTGCAATTCAAGTTTGTTCAAGTGTATTACTTGTCAGATTTTATAATTAAAATCAAGTGAAGGATCCAATTTGGTTAATGTAGCTCACCAAAGGCACAAATTTTCTTCAGAGGGCACATAAGCAAAAAAAGTGGACTTTTCACTTTTCTGAAAGACAATGGAGAAATTATGAAGGGTATGTGACCTTCCAGAGGGCACTTAGGTAGTGCATAGGACCCTTGCAATTCTTTTGAAAGGTAACTTTGGACTTAAATTGTCCCTACGGAGGGCACCTTGGTTGGTGGCAGGACCAAATCAAAAGTTCTGAAGGGGAATTTTGAGGCATAAAGTGCCCTTGTAGAGGGCACCTTGAGAATGATGAAGACCATTTTAGAAAGCACAAAAGGCACTTTTGGATGAAAAAACCCTTACAAAGGACTACTAGCTGAATAAGGAGATAAATTACAAAGGCCTAAAGGGCATGTGTCCTTCGAGAAAAGAAGCAATCAAAAGAAAGAATTCCTTTGGACAAAATGTTTAAAGGAATTCCTTTAGACATTTTTCCCAAAGGAAAGCATAGAAAAAATCCTAAAATGAAGGAGTAGAGACTGTCGAGAACCCGAAGGCCCGATAAGTCAAAGACAAGCCAAAAAGAAGCCAAGGCAAAAGAGAAGTCAAAGGAAAGAGACAAAGCACAGGCAAAGATAAAGTAGAAAAGACAAAACTTGGATAGTTTCAACTACTGACAAAGACAAAGGGCAGAATCAATGACCACTCAGATTGAGACAAGTGGCATGAATAACTCAGCAAAGGGAGTTAATAAATTTAGGTAGAATATATCTACTAAAAACCAATAAAATAGATTGGTTTTTAAACTATAGAGATCATCATCCCATGTTTTCATACTTCACCATTAATGTGCATCTAAGTCACATCCAGTTATTGAAGAGAGCATAGTCGGTCAAAATAAATTGAAATGGATTTATCAGTTGCTAGAAAGAGTATCCCATGCTTTTGTAGGCCCAGAACAATAAGAGCGGTGACTTAGACATCTACAACATGGCTCTCCCATACACAATTGGAAGAATACGATAACAACATGGTCTTTTGGTCTTTGCAAAAGTGTTTAACTCAGCATGGGCTTTCATTCCTTGATTTGTCAGCTATCTTGTTTTTAGTTCTCTATATATTTGTAACTTCTCATTTGAGAAGATATATCTCAACTTGTATGGTGAAGCCCTGAAGGAATTTACCTTGAATCAGAAGAAGCATTTTTACCTTCATTTGAGCTTTCACTTTTGCATATGTCTATGGTTTTATCTTGTGTTAAGTCATTTATTTTTGATGATTTCATAAGTTTATGCCAAAATATCTAGTTTCTTATGAGTGTTTCTCTTGCAGGTCAATAAGAAGTGTCCAACTCATAATATAGGCACATGTGAATAGGCTGTCTATAGTTTGTCTTAGAAAACCTTTGGTAGTTCTTCCTCCCTGTATCTCCATAGGATCCCCTATTGAAACACTGATGCAAGAAAGGTTCTCATTTGAATGAAGTGCATGCTTGCTTATCTCTAGTGTAAAGTGTATGTCAAAGCTGAGTAGACCAACCATTTTTGTGCATCACCGCATTAGTTTAGGTTTTGCTTTTAGTATTTCTCTCTCTTTTCATCCCCCCCATTGATTAGCAGTAGGAAATCCAAGGCCTCAAAGTGTATTAAGGGGAGATACCCCTAATCTATAGATTCATCCCTCACATTTGCAACCCACAACAAGAGGAATGTCTCTATTATGCCATGTGGAGGAAGAGAGCTGAGCCTAACTTCAAAGGGTGCAATCCACTGTGTCAATAGTTTTTGGAACACCTGATGGGACATTTTATCTAAGAGGCTGAATAATTCTTGGTGTGTTCTTCAAGAAATCAGCCTTTAGAGGTATTCAATCAAAATCAATGGTGACTTTGAAGATACATCAGCTGGTTGAGCAACCCGAGTGATCCTTTGAAGAGATTTTATAGTATGTTTATTTATGAAGTTTCTTGGTTGCATACGGTTATGAGTTTTACCCTTTATAGGTTGGTGAAACATTTTAGGCTTTGCCTCTTCCTCCTTAGTTTGAGAAAGTCCTTGGCTAGCCTGGCTATGATCCTTACCAACCTTGTGTTGATCCTTACCAGTTCTAATATGACTAGTTTTAGCCCTGTCATGAGCTATATCAATCTTATGCCCAATCTTCTCAATGTGTTACTTGTCATACTCAACCTAATCCCTTTACAAATTATCCCATTTCCACCTTCAAACAAGCACTGTTGGGGTATGAAAGGTATGTAGTGGAGCTTGACACTAGAAAGGGATGTGGCCAAGAAATTATTGATCATTTCATCCATCAAGTGAGAAACACATTTGAGCTAGTCAAGGGTGAATGGAATCTTATTAAAAGAGATAATTATCAAAGGTTTACAAATGAGATGCTAGAAGTAAGTGGATTGATTGCATCTTTGGAGGAGAAGCTGAGTATTCATGAGAGACAACCTTACCAAGTCTATCAACCTACATACCTACTGCCCCAAGTTCTATATCAGCCATACGCAACCCCTAATCATGAGTCAAGTCAAGTTTTTCAAAGTCCTTTCCCCAATCGTGCTGAGGAGAGTTTTGAAACATAAAATCTTGTGTTTAAGGCCAATCTTGATAGGCATATTGAGTTGACAAATCTTCACATGCAACAGTCTATGTTGGTAGAAAGGGAAGTAAAATCTAAGCCCTCACTACCCTCTCACATTGCAACCCCATCACCCCAAAATGAGACTTCTAGTCCAAAGATCATGAGCTAGAGTAAAGTATTTGAGTCATGTAGCAACAAGGAGGAGAAGGGCATTGTTCGAGTGTGTGAAGTATAAAATGAGGCTAGTCCTTCTCAAGTCCCTCCTACCCTTCCTCAAGAAGCTTCTTATACTCCATGGTAGCCTTCATGCACTCCCCATTTACATGATGATTCTTATGAGCTCCAAGAAAGACTCTTTCAAGAAAATCTAGTTGAGCAAATTGAGGAATTAGAGGCAAAGGTGAGATTTCTTAATGAAAGCAAGATGGAAGTTTTAGACCTTAGAGAGGAGCCTATGCTAAAAGACACACCTTATACCAATCCTCAAGATAATTTTGATATTTATTAAGTGTTGGTCAAGTGAAGAGAAGAAAATCAAGTGATTTTGGCCCAAGGTCTACCCCCATTTTCTCATGAGCTTTCAAAAAGATCCCCTACTTTCCATTCTGAACCTGATTTTGAAAATCCTTGTGTTCCACCTCCTTACCTGGTAAATGAAGAATGTTTCTCTTGGGTTGAGGAATCCATATTGAGGGAATCAAGTGAAGAGGAGTATGCTCAGTTCATGACTAATCAATTAGACTTCATGAGTGTAGATGAGGAGGAGATCACCATAGATACCCCCCTTGGTGAACAAGAAGACAAGTCACAAGCTTTTGCCTCTATCTCTGATGAGGAAGAGATGAACATTGACTCTTTTCTCACTTTGAAAGACATCATGGAGGAGCATGGATAGATTCTTGATCATTATTTGAATGGTTTGTTTGAAGTCATTGGGGAAGGTTACACTCTTCTTCAAGGAGGCTATGAGCTGGCTAAGGGTGGATAAGGCAGCATTGGGACTCAAATAAGTATGTAAAGGGGCAATAGGCTTTTGGATTTATCCTTTCAAGAGGTTGGTGAATCTAAATATGATATTTTTTAAGTCATTAAGGAGGGATGTCATCTTCTAGAAGGAACCCATTAGTTTTAGAAGGATGAATAAGAATCATGTGGGCCTGAAGCTTCTAAGGAACATGAGGAACATGAAACCAATCCTCTTGGAGACATGCCTACTAAAGAGATACAAGTTGAACATGAGAAAAAGAGTGGGAAGAAATATGAAATGTATGAACATGTGCAAGAGGAATATGTCTTCATTCAAGACCTGTTCAAAGATGACCTCTTCAAAACTAGACCAAGTGAAGTGCCAAGGAAGATGCATGATATACAAAGTGTTCAATTCAAAGAGAAGCATGCTTGGAACTTTGTTTCATCTCATCTTGAAAGTGACTTAAGAAGTGTTCCCTTTGATCTAAGAGGGAGAAGAGAATATTTGGTTAGCTACAATAGTAGTTTGCTTTTTGTTAGGTTGTCTTTTATTTTCCCTAAGTGTTGTTACACATGTGTGTAGTGTTTTAAGCCTTTGTGTGTGTTTTTTACTTTTTGTTTGGGGTAAAATCTTTACTGGTTCATAGGTCCTTACAAGGCTATTGTTGACTTCTTCAAGATGCATCTTGACTCCATGCATAATGGAATTTGAGGCTAGTCTTATTTATCATAACATGCATGCTCCCCCTATGAGTCACCAAATGTGTTGACCAATTTTTGGCCTTGCAAGCCAAAATTGGGCACCCCCTACTTTTTATTTGCAAAAGTCATCCAATCCATGTTTTGGCTAGATCATCCATCTTCTACCTTGTGCAAAATGTTCTCTGCCGGACCTTTCCTAAGAAAAAACCAAGTGTTTTCTTCATTTGCTTGGCCAAGTGCATTTTGGGTTTGTCAAGAACAATTACTTCACCTACAACAGACCAAATCAAGTTTTCCAAATGATTTTACTTATGAAATTTTTATATGTAAAATTACTTGAAAAACTTGATTTGGTCCTTATGGTGTAATTTAGACTTTGCAAATGTCTTTATTTATTAAGGTTTATAAGTAAAGACACTTAAAAAACCTGACTTGGTCTTCGTAGACCAAATCGGGTTTTTCAAGTGTCTTTACTTATTTGTTTTATGAGTTGAAGTTGATGCAAAACGTAGACCAAATCAGGTTTTTCAAGTGTCTTTACTTGTTTGATTTATGAGTTGATGTAAAACCCAAAGTAAGAGCTCATGAGAAGTCCAAAATGGTTTATCTAGTGCAATTCAGGTTTGTGCAGGTGTATTACTTATCAAATTTTATAAGTAAAAGCAAGTGGATAATCTGATTTGGTCTATGCGGCTCACCAAAGACATGGATTTTCTTTAGAGGGCACATAAGCAAAAAAAAGTGGACTTTTCACTTTTCTAAAGGATAATTGGAGAAATTCCAAAGGGTATGTGCCCTTATGGAGGGAACTTAGGTGGTGCACAAAACCTTTACAATTATTTTGAAAGGCAACTTTGGACTCAAAGTGTCCTTGTGGAGGGCACCTTGGTCGGTGATAGGACCAAATCAAAAGTTTTAAAGGGGCATTTTGAGGCACAAAGTGCCCTTGTGGAGGGCACCTTGAGAATGATGAAGACCATTTTAGAAAGCCTAAAGGGTACTTTTGGATGAAAGAAACCCTTACGGAGGGCAACCAATTGAAGGAGACAAATTGCAAAGGCTAGAAGAGTACGTGCCCTTCAAAAAAAGAAGCAATCAAAAGAAATAATTCCTTCAGAGAACATATCTGAAGAAATTCCTTCAAACATTTTGCCTGAAGGAAAGTATGACAAAAAGCCCAAAATAATGGAGTAAAGACCATCGAGAAGTTGAAGGCATGATAAGTCAAAGACAAGCCAAGGAAAAGGAGAATTTGAAGGAAAGTGACAAAACATGGGCAAAGACAAAGCAAAAAAGACAAAATTCAAAATAGTTCCAGCTGATGACAAAGACAAAGGGAAAAATCAATGACCACTCAGATCTAGATAGGTGGCATGAAAAAATCAATAAAGGGAGTTAATACATTTAGGTAGAATATATCTACCAAAAACCAATAAAATATACTAGTTTTTGAACTATAGAGACTAACATCTTGTGTTTTCATGCTTCACTATTAATGTGCATCCAAGTCACATTGAAGTATTGAAGAGAGCATAGTCAATCACAACAACTCAAAATGGCTTTGTCAGTTTTTAGAAGGAGTATCTCATGATTTTACTGGCCCAGAATAGCAAGGGAAATGACTTAGACATCTACAACATGGCTCTCCCATATGCAATTGGAAGAATATGACAACAACATGATTTTATGGTCTCTGTAGAAGTGTTTAACTCAGCATTGGTTTTTATTCTTTGATTTGTCAACTATCTTTTTTCTATTTCTCTATATATTTTTAACTTCTCATTTGAGAAGATATATCTTAGCTTGTATGGTGAAGCCCTGAAAGAATTTACCTTGAATCAGAAGAAGCATTTTTACCTTCATTTGAACTTTCACTTTTACATATGTCTATGGTTTTATCTTGTTTTAAGTCATTTTTTTTCATGCCTTCTTAAGTTTATGCCAACATATCTAGTGTTTTATGAGTTCTTCTCTTACAGGTCAACAAAAAGTGTCTAACTCAGAGTATAGGTGCATGTGAATAGGTTATCTATAGTGTATCTTAGAATATCTCTGATAGTTCTTCCTCCCTGTATCTCCATAAGATCCCCTATTGAAACACTGATGTAGGAAAGGTTATCATTTGAATGAAGTGTATGCTTACTTCTCTCTAGTGTAAATTTTATGCCAAAGCTGAGTAGACCAACCATTTTGGTGCATCATCACATTAGTTTAGGCTCTGATTTTAGTATTTCTCTCCCTTTTCATCTTCCCCCCATTGATTAGCTGTAGGAAATCTAGGGTCTCAAGGTGCATCAAGGGAATCTATCCCCTAATCTAGAGATTCATCCCTCACGTTTGCAACCCAAAACAAGAGAAATGTCTCCATTATGCTGCATAAAGGAAGAGAGTTGAGCCTCCCTTCAGAGGGTACAATCCACTATGTCAACACTTCCCTAAGCCTTGACTCCTCTCTTACACACTCCAAGAAATTCACAGTCCTACTTAGCCCCTTCTTAAGCCTAATTTGTTTTGAAAATTTATAATACATTGTCGGCCTAGGTCATCCTTATATTTAATTTGTTAAAAGCACATTATGGGTCTAGGTCGGCCTTGGCCAACCTAGATTGAGACCTAATTTTTTTATCAAATAATGATACAGAGTCAAATTGGGCAAACCCTGTCAATTAAACTTTTATAAAATTTTAGGGTTATATCCATCTATATAAACATCCATTTCTATTATTTATTTGAGAAAATAATAAGAAGAATATTATATTTCACTTCTTATCAACTATTCTACTTGAGGAGCATTGCTTAAGATTTCAATACTTTCTTTGGAGATAAAAATCTTGTCTTGTAGAGAAGTCTTTTGGATGCATAGAGAAGTATATGATAAAGCTAACTTATCATTGTTATCCTTACATACCATAATAACCTCTACAAAACACCTTGGCCAAGGGAGATATTGAGGCTCAGTGAGTTTATCTTCAAAGGTAAGTATTCCTAACTTTGTTACTCCTTTGTAAGAGTAGATAGATTTGCATTTGTACTTATATTTCATGCATTAGGATTTATTATATATTGAATTGAATATAAATATTCTATGCATGTTTAATTTTTTTGTTTATTACCCCCACTGTGTCACAAGTTTTGGTGAGCACTAGATTATATTTTACTTTAATTTGCATTTACTTTGTGAATATGAAAACATTCTGGTGAAACCAAAATGAATCAAACCTTATAGTATTTCTTTCATACATTAATTTTATCATCTTATTATATATTTCTATTTTTAAAAATACTGTATCAAACATGTTAATATATTTCTAATAGTCTGTGCACATGTTTAACACAAAGTCACTCCAAAACAACTCTATTTTATCTATGCAAATTTTATACAAATACAAGTGATTGGATCGATCAACTCAACATAGTATTCTTGTTCATTAACATGATTGCATACATAGTCAATCCAATCAAATCTATTTGTAGTTCTTTTTTTTATCATATAGGTTTGCAAACATAGTCAATCCAGTTGACTCTGTTCGTAGGTTCTTTTCAACACAGGTTCTAAAAACTCCATTGATCTAGTTGACTCTATTCATAAAATATTTGAATCAAAACTTGAGCATTACAAAATAATTTTTTTCAAACTAATCATCTTTAAAAATACAAAGTTCATTTTTACTTTATCATTTCAATCTTTTATTTTTAGTACTATTTTACATAAATTTGTAGTCTATAAAACTGCAACCCTACAACAAATTGAGTTGACTAGATCGACATAGTTTTATAGTCTATTTTATATCTAAAATATATAGTCATCTTATTCAATTAAATTATTCCATATCTTACTTTTGTAGAATAAAAGCAACCTTGTTGATTTTGTTCTGTATTATTTACATACAATGTTGCCTGAATCAACTTTGTTCTCTTCATAGTCAATGAAATTAACTTTATTTTGCTAGTAATTAGTTTCAATTTCATTTTAGTTACTTGAATTCTTAGAGTAACAAACATATATTAATTAGGTGGTTTTCAATTTACCGATTTAGTCACATTATTTTTTCTTTTAGACACACTTCCAAATCAATTTACATATAAAAGAAAATATTAAACATTTTCTTTCCAAGGTCTACCTACTTAGATTCCATCACCAAGGGGGAAGCCAATTTGTTTTTTTGGTGAAGTATAAACATGAAATTGATGGTATATTTTAAAAATCACCCAACACTCTTATTTCTATGAGATTGTGAAGTGAGGAGGTAGGCCCTAATACCAGGCCAATACTATCACCGATAGAGATCTCTTTTAACCTAAACTTCCTGAAACTATCTATAAATTGCTTTCTAATTCTTTCTTACAACCAAATTTTCATCACATTAATTTCAAATTTTATCATAACTTAACACTTAATAATGAACAATTAGTTAGCATTTACATTTAAGTTACTACTTTCTCTTTGATCATTGTGTTTTATATTTCAAAACATGCATTAGTCAGTATTAGTATAATTTTTGTGCTATGTATTCCAATTGAATCAATCACATTGATCTAATTGATTTTTTTCTTCATTTCATTTGATTAGATATTATCTTGTAAAATCTTTCTCTATTTTCAAAACACTATCATCACTATCGACATAGTCTTTAATAGACTATTCATCTTGTTTCACTTCAATACACAGTCACCCCATCCAACTATGTACCTTTATCAACATTTTCAAATTTTTATTTCAGTACACAATTACCTTGTTTGATTGTGTATCTTATCATCCTATTCTGTTCCTTGTCTATCAGTACATAGTTGATCTGTATGACTGTGTCCTCTTGTTTTCTATTTTATTTTTTATTCTACAAAACATTGCCAATCTGTTTGATTCTGTATCCTATCAATAGATTCTTCATTTTTTCAAATTTTTAGCTTCTTTTACTCATCATGAATTTATTATATAAAAATAAATTTGACAAACATGATGAATCTTACGAATCCTAATAGGTTTCCTAAGACACAACTTGTGGCTCCCACTTTAGATGAAAGCAATGTTCACGTTGCCACTCATACTACAAATTATGGGACTCCTCATTCATTCTCAGTTCATAATCCTTTATTCTTAGAAGATGAATATGATTTATATTACACACATGAAATGATCTTCTTCATTAATGAATTTTCTCAACATAGAGTAAATGACCCTTCAACCATTTATAATCTTATGATAGGTCCTCAAGTAAAAGAACCTCTTTCACCTTCCCCTACCTTCTCTCACGGATTTGGGGGAGATACTTTCTTTGCTTCTCAAAATTTTCCTTATATTTTTTCTCCTTCACACACCATGACATCTTATTTTATGACTTATTCAACCTCCATGCTAAGTATTTCCACTAACATGGTATGTTCAACTTCTAGTAGGCCTTTTCCAAATTCTTTTCTCCTTAATCATGCTACTAGTGTTTTTTTTGCTACCAATGCTATTATGTCACTAGTACATATTTTGATACCAATGTTAATAATGACACTAGTGCTTCCTTTATTACCCATGATTTTCATGCCATTAGTATGGTAGATTTTACTACTCATAGTGCAACTCAAGACACTAATACCAATACCAATGCATCATATGCAGCACACACTAGTCAAAATACTATCCGAACTCATATTACAAACACTCATTCAAATGCATACATTTAAAACTAATAAAACAAATTACATGATGCAGATGCAAAACCATCTCATGAACCTTCAAAACCAATCCCAAAGGGTTTTATAGGGAGCTCAAAATTCAAATTCCCTCCTGTACACACATAATATTTTCAAATTTTATCAATTGTCGATGCTTCCTCTTTGGAAGGAATCCATCAAGTTTAAATATCTTTAAGTGCATGCCTTAAAAAGTGTACTGAGAAAAGGGTGGATAGACTCTTGGTTTTTCATAGGATTGTTGTCACCTATACCACCACTTACTATCTACACAACCATCTCCTATACACTTCCTTAAGCCTTGCCTCAGCTCTTACATACTCCTATAAGCAATTCACAGTCCTACTTAGCCCCTTCTTAAGCCTAAAATGATTTTTGATAGTTTAAATGACACTATCATTTTGGGTCAACCTTATATTTAATTTATTGAAAACACATTAAAATACCAAGGCCTAACTTGTTTTTCTCAAATAACGATACAAAGTCAAATTGGGCTGACCCTGTTGGCTAAACTTTCAGAAAAGTTTAGGGTTAGATCTAGCTATATATACACATCCAATTATGCTATTTATTTGAGAAAATAAGAAGAAGAATAATATATTTCACATCTGCTTATCAACCATTCTATTTAAGGAACATTGGTTAGAGTTTCATTTTTTATTTTGGAAATATGAATCCTTTCTTGTGGAGAAGTCTTTTGGATTCATAGAAAAGTTGTTAAGCCTAGAGCTAACTTATCCTTGTTATCCTTACATACCACAACAACCTCTTGAAAAAAAACTTATTCAAGGGAGATATTGAGGCTTGATGGATTCGTCTTCAAAGGTAAGTAATCATAACTTTGTTCCTCCTTTGTAAGAGTAGATAAATTTACATTTGTACTTCTCTCTAATGCATTAGGATTTCTTATACATTGACTTGATTATAGATATTTTATACATGTTTAATTTTTATGTTTATTACTTCCAACTTGTGCCATAAGATTTGATGATTACTAGATTATATTTTATGTTACTTTACATTTACTTTGTGAATATGAAAACATAGGACCTAGCTAAGGTTATTGCATGATGTTGCTTCACTAGAAATAGTTGGGATATGAATACCGAAAGCACACAATTGATTACCAAAATACAAGCAACTTAATATACAAAATTAACCAGAATCAACAAGTAACTAGAACCCAAAAATAACACATGATATGAGAGACAATACACAACTTGTATTAAAACTCTTGCAGAAAAGAATACAATAAAGAAGATGCCACTTCTTCTCCACCACCTCTTCAGAGGCTTCCCACACCTCAAGTGAACAATAGTTCTCTCCTCAAAGCTCTCTCTCTTAGGTCCCAACACCCAACTCAAACACTGAGTTGGTGTTTACCTTATACCTGTGCTCCACGCACACCACAAGTGCTCCACACACTCCACAAGTACTCAACGTACTCCAAGTAGATCTCCCCTGAACCTGCAACAACCTGCACCTCAATAGACCTTACTTATGGAAGGATCTCCCTTGCCTTCCTCTTTTCTCTATCTTAGTACACACCTATACTCCAAGTAGATCCTCCCTGATTCTGCTCCCTGTTGTGTTTCTATCCTATCTGATCTTGCACACCTGCAAATCAACCTAGTTCTACACACCTGTGAACCTTGACCTTGTACACACATACATCTACATATCAATGATCTTACTTACCTTGTAGATCTCCTATAGAAGCCATGCTCACCTGATGACCAAGATCATACACCCCTGAAGAACCCTGCTGATTCTCCAAACCAGTACCCACCTTAGTACTGTGGCACTAGGAGGAACACACCATTGCTCACCTCACACACAGAAGGAGCTTATAATATTACTCTCTTACTCTCTAGCACAAGTTTACAATACAATCCATGAGTCTATTATAGAGATCTCATCCAAACAATAATTAGACACCTAATACAATAATTAGATCTACAGCTCTTAGTCTAAAATTAGCTCTAAACATGCAAACACTTGGTTCGTCAACCAACTGCCTGTAATATACTCATAGTCGAACCACACAGGTGACCGATGTTGGTCCCTATCTACCTGGAGGTCACCGATGCCAGCCGGCTACTGACCGACGTCAGTTGCCATCTATCTCCTTCCTGCTAACGTTAGTTGGCCTGACCAACGTTAGTGTCTGTGACACTCCAACAACTCCTCCAATGGCCTTCTCCATGTCTGCATCAGTGAAGATTTTAGCTCCACAACCTAACAATCTCCCACTTGGAGATAAATAGCTACACTGTACCTGTACCTATATACCGTCTAATCTATTTCCTAGCTTGTATTCCTCTTCAAGCTCAACCTTGAAGACCACCCACCACACAACCTATGGTGTACCTCCTGTCATCCAAGTACCTACCGCATCCACATCTATAAAACCATGTAGTGAATTCCTGACCCTGAATAGCATGAATCCCTACTGCTGGTCCCTCTCAAATACCTGAGAATCCACTTCTCTGAACTGGCTCCTAACTCTCTGACAGCTCCCACTACTTGGGAAAACTCAGGTCTATCCCAGACCTCATGTGATTTTGGACACTGAACTGTCCAGCCCTTAGTGTGCTCTGATTCTGTATCCTACATCTCGCCAACATGTGATTCACATCAGCTCCCACTGGAGACAAAATCAACTTGTGATCTCCCATGTCCCCCATGTCAAAGAATTTCACTGCTCCAAATTATTCATAGCAAACCACTGAACTAATCTTACCCCTTAGCTTAGCAAAACCCTATATGTACAAACCTGCTAGCAAACATATCATCCACATATAGTAACAGAATGATGTCATGACTCATCATCTACCTGGTAAGGCAAACCACAATAGTTACTTGACATTGACTGAAGCCATGCTTCGTCCTCCACCTATCAAAACTTGTACCACTATCCTACAACTCCTCAAGACCATATAACTTGGTCTTCTGTCTCACATATTCATTCTCTCTATTCTTGACCTAAGGAATCCATTCGTCTTGCAGTGCTAACATACTGGCTGGCAACCCTACCAAATCTCCCACTTGGTTCTGCATCATATTCCTGCCACGCTCCCACTATTTCCTGGATCCTCCCTGCTCTGCAGTAAGTAACGAGTGTAAAGAAGAGGAACAATGAATTTGAGGCTTACTTACATCTTCAATCCTCTGTATGGGTGTTTGAGACTCCTTGACAGCTTGCTATCCACCCAAAATCTGTTACAGTGGCCGACCTCAGCCACCCCACAGTCTGCATCCAATCGACATCGGTTCCTGTGGCTGTCTTGACTACCAACCATGCCGACATCGGTGTCATCCTACTGCCAATGTCGGTCCTTGTGACCGATGTCAGTCTTACCTACTGCTGACGTCCATTTTTCTACCTACGTCGGTACCTGTGTTTCCTGTGAGTGATGACTTTTTACCCGTGAGCTCCTTTGAATCAATCCCCATGTCCAAACTGCCCTGCTCAGAAGTATCCAGTCCCATCCACTGGTCTCTGTCCACCATCTCCTCTAAGAACACCAAGGATTTCCAATTCTTAAGCCTGTCAAATATATCTGTCTTCTGCTGAAGAACATGCATCTCCTTCTTGCTCATGTGACCAAGCCTACAAAGCCATGTCTCTGCAACACAAGAAGAATCAGTAGTATAAACAAGTAGATAAAGAGTACCTATTTTCTTACCACCAGCTAATTCAAGTGCATCCACTGTGAGAGTTCTCGTGCATCTCTCATCACCCAACCTTTTTGAAGAAATTAGCCATATCTCCAAACCTGGGACCTGCATGACCTCCTTCAACACCCATGTGTTGGCCGCTTGCAATTTTAGCTTCACTTTCCCTTTGCCTATTCTTTGGCAAGGCTCACCAGCTCCTCTATCTGGGGCTGCATGGAAAGAGGCAACTGAATCTGTTATCCAAGATTCAACTTTATCCAAGAAACCTCTCAGAGCATCCTGTGCAACAACCCCTACAACATCTGCCTCTTCAGTTCCTTCATGCTGATCTGCTACCAACCAACAATATTCTTTTACCTGCTCTTTCTTTCCATATGACCATTGGTGACCATCTGTGCTTTTCAACTCCTCTATTCTTAGCTTACTTTGATCTACCATTGCTCTACTCCCACTCAATCAAAAACCCCTGAGAGTGACTTGTAACCAAACACAAAACCGCTTCCTACAACCTTAGCTCTAATACCACGAGTTGGGATATGAATACCGGAAGCACATAATTGATTACCAAAATACAAGCAACTTAATATGCAAAATTAACCAGAATCAACAAGTAACTAGAACCCAAAAATAACACATGATATGAGAGACAATACACAACTTGTATTAAAACTCTTGCAGAAAAGAATACAATAAAGAAGATGCCACTTCTTCTCCACCACCTCTTCAGAGGCTTCCCACACCTCAAGTGAACAATAGTTCTCTCCTCAAAGCTCTCTCTCTTAGGTCCCAACACCCAACTCAAACACTGAGTTGGTGTTCACCTTATACTTGTGCTCCATGCACACCACAAGTGCTCCACACACTCCACAAGTACTCAACGTACTCCAAGTAGATCTCCCCTGAACCTACAACAACCTGCACCTCAATAGACCTTACTTATGGAAGGATCTCCCTTGCCTTCCTCTTTTCTCTATCTTAGTACACACCTATACTCTAAGTAGATCCTCCCTGATTCTGCTCCCTATTGTGTTGCTGTCCTATCTGATCTTGCACACCTGCAAATCAACCTGGTTCTGCACACCTATGAACCTTGACCTTGCACACACATACATCTGCATATCAATGATCTTACTTACCATGTATATCTCCTATAGAATCCATGCTCACTTGATGACCAAGATCATACACTGCTGAAGAACCCTACTGATTCTCCAAACCAGTACCCACCTTGGTACTGTGGCACTAGGAGGAACACACCATTGCTCACCTCACACACAGAAGGAGATTATAATATTGCTCTCTTACTCTCTAGCACAAGTTTACAATAAAATCGATGAGCCTATTATATAGATCTCATCCAAACAATAATTAGACACCTAATACAATAATTAGATCTGTAGCTCTCAGTCTAAAATTAGCTCTAAACATGCAAACACTTGGTTCGTCAACCAACTGCCCGTAATATACTCACAGTCGAACCACACAGGCGACCGACGTCAGTCCCTGTCTGCCTGGGGGTCACCGATGCTGGCCGACTACTGACCGACGTCGGTTGCCATCTGTCTCTTTCCTGCCGACATCGGTTGGCCTGACCGACGCCGGTGTCTGTGACACTCCAGCAACTCTTCCAATGGCCTTCTCCATGTCTGCATTAGTGAAGCTTTTGGCTCCACAACCTAACAGAAACTCTCTCTAGTGATGTTATTATGGTAAGATATCCTTTGGTTAGGTTTAATGGATCCATCTTGGCCATGATATAAAATATATAATTTATCAATAATTGAAAGTGTATGTAGGATTTATCTTCTCCAAGCTAGAATTGATTAATAGGTCAACGATATTTTCCTTTGTATACATTCTGGTGAACCCAATGTGAGTCAAACCCTTATAGGTTTTATTTCATGTATTCATTTTATCATCATATTATGTATTTATATTTTTATAATATTGTATCAAACCTTTTGGTATAGTTCAAACAGTCTGTGCACAGGTTTAATATATTGTCTCTCCAAAATGACTCTATTTTATCTATACAGATCTCAAAAAAATAGTGATTAGATGATCAACTCAACACACTCTTATTATTCAACTATACGATTGCATACATAGTCGAGTCGATCGACTCTGTTCATAGTTCTTTTTCAACATATATGTTTGTAGACATAATCAAACTAGATGACTCTATTCATAGCTTCTTTTCAACATGGAGGTTCTGCAAATGCCATCAAGTCAATCGAATCTATTCTCATAATATTTGAATCAACCTTTGAGAATCATAACATAAATTTTTGTAAACTAAACATCTTCAAAACCACCAAGTTTATTCTTTCTCTCTCTATCATTTCAGTCTTTTATTTTTAGTACTATTTTTCATAAGTTTGTAGTCTATAAAACTACAACTCTATAGTAAAATAGGTCAACTAGCTTGATATAGTTCTATAGCATGTCTTTTATGTAAGAGACAAAGTCAACTTGTTTGACTGTGTTATTTTAGATCTTGCTTATAGATAATAATAAAAACCTAATTAACTCTTTTTTACATTATTTTTATATAATGTTGTCTAAACTGACTCTGTAATCTTCATAATAAAAAAAATTAACTTAATTTTTCTAGTAATTAGTTAACCTTTTATTTGAGTTGCATGTTTAGAGTAACAAATATAGATTAATTAGGTGGTTTTTTAATTTATTGATTTAGTCACATTATTTTTCTCTTTTGCACACACTTCCAAATCACTTTACATAAAAAAATATCAAACATTTTTCTTCCCAAGGTCTACCTACCTAAATTTTATCACCAAGGGGGAAGCCGACTTGGTTTTATGGCCAAGTATTAGCATGTGATTGATAATATATATTGGAAAAACAATTGAGACCCTTATTATTGAGAGATTGTGAAGTGATGGGGTATGTCCCAATACCAAGCCAATACAGATCCCTTTTAGCCTAAATGTCTTGAATCTATCTATAAATTTATTTTTAGTTCCTTCTTACAACCATCTTCTCATCACATTAATTATAAATTTTATTATAATTTAAAAATACTTAGGAATGAATAATTAGCCAACATTGGTGCAAGGTTTATGCTATTTGTTTCAATTAGATAAATCACATTGATGTAATTATTTATGTGCTTTATTTTATTTGCCTAGATATTATTTTATAAAATCTTTCTCTATTTTTAGAACACTGTCATCCCTATCAACATAGTTTCTTACAAACTATTCATCTTATTTGCTTTCATTACAATCATCATGTTTGACTATGTATCTTTGTCAGCTTATTTAGATTTTACCTTCAGTACACAATCACCCTATTTGATTGTGTATCTTAGAATCCTATTTAGTTTCCTATCTAGTATTACACAATTGACTTGTGTAACTATGTCCTCTTGTTCTTTGTTTTATTTTTTGATTTAGAAAATACTGTCGATCTATCTAATTCTATATACTATCAACTGATTCTTCTTTACATAAAAATTTTAGCCTCTTTTCCTCATCATAAATTTCCTTTATGAGGATAATAAAAAGTTAAATTTGACAAACATGATGAGTCTTACCAATCTTAATAGGTTTCGAAAGATAACTTATGGCTTCCACTTTGGATGAAATCAATGTTCACATTGTCACTCACACTACCAATTATGAGACTCCTCATTCATGCTTAGTTCATAATCCTTTGTTCTCCTTAGAAGATGAGTGTGTTTTAGAGTACACACCTAAAATTCTCTTCTTCATTAACAAATTTATTCAACATAGAAGAAAGTATCCTTCAACTATTTATAATTTTATGATAGGGTCTCAAGTAACAGAACCTCTTTCACCTTTCCCAACCCATTCTCATAGATTTTGGGGAGACACTTTATTTGCTTCTCAATTCCTTCTATTTTATCTCCATCACACACCATGACATCTTCTTCTATGACTTATTGAAACTCCATGCCAAGTATCTCCACTAACATGGTATGTTCAACTTTTAATGGACCTTTTCCAAATACCTTTCTCTTTAATCATGCTACTAGTGCTTCTTTTGCTACCAATGATAATCATGCCACTAGTGCATCTTTTGCTACCAATGATAATCATGCCACTAGTGCATCTTTTGATACCAATGTTAATTTTGCTAATATTGATTCCTTTTCCACCAATGATTCTCATGCCATTAGTATAGTGTATGCTACTACTCATAATGTAACTCAAGCCACTAATACCAATACCAATGCATTACATGATGCACAAACTAGTCAAAATATTGTCAAAACTCATTAATTATTATTACAAACACTCAATCAAATGCATAATTTTCAAACCAATAATGTAAATAAAATTATGCAGATGCAAAAACATCTCATTAACCTTCAAAACCAACTCCAATAGGTTTCATGAGGAGCCTAAATTCTAAATGCCCATAGCCCCCTTTAGGGATTACCATGGTAACCTTATTCCTCAACCAACCCTCACTAATAACATAATAAAACATCTCCAAAATAAACCTATTGTACCTCAAATTGATAATATCGACATAGGAGGTATCACACCTACCATCACCTATAATGGGTTTATCGATCCCACATTGCACTTAAAGACATTTGGTAACCTTTATAAGGATTGGGTCTAGCTTAATATCTCTTCTAATACCAAGATATTAGTTAAAACACTCTCAGGAGATGATTTGGATTGGTACAATCAACTAAAAACTCATTCTATCACTAGTTTAAAAGACTTAGTTAACTCACTAGTACAAGAATTTCAAACTAGTGATCTTCCCAAGAATAACTTAGCTCACTTCATGAATTGAAAACAACTTGAAATTGAAATGACACAATATTTTATTAAATAATGGAAGAACTTATTTAACAAATGTGAGCATAATATGGTGAATGATAACCTCTTCCACCTATTCACTAATGCTCTCTACCCTAAGTTACAATATTGGGTTAGGACTCTCTCTGCAAGAACTTTGGAAGAAGCCCCTGACCAAGCTAAGTGATCATAATTTATCAAGCACCAATTTGAACCATCTCAACCTACCATGGGCACTTTTATGATCATTACAAATAAAAAATATCATGCTACCAATGATGGCGTTACCAATACTTATGATAATATTCAAAACTTTTAAGCCATCACTCCCAACAACATTATGAAACATGTTTCTACTCCAAATAACAATACTAATCCTATATATTCTCAAACAAACAACAATAATGTCCAAAAACCATTATCCTTAGCCAAATTTCAAAAGCATCTTCCAAGGCCTCTACCATGAGATCTTGAACCCACTCATCTAATGAAATCATGGTATGATATAAACAAATTTTGTTGATTTCATGTAAGTTGGGGCCATTCTCATGAGACTTATAAACAATTACATAATCCAATAATGGATTTTCTTCTTGGCCCAAAATTTGATCACAAATCACTCATTCGCAAGCGTTAATAAGTATATGACATAGATTTTAAAACCCATGAAATACAAAACAAAAATCAAGATAATGTTCATCTTACTATATACAAAGATATTCTTCCCAACCATAAAAGCTAACAATGATAAGCCTACTCCTACAAATAATGTTGAAGGTTTTATAGACCTCACTACTAATAAAAAATGTGGTAAATATGACTAACATGCAAATAGTAGTTTATTTTATTGATACTAATCCAACACCCATACATCAAACTTCTAGAGCTTTAAATGTCATTCAAGACACTTCCCTATCTCATTTCATGAAGTTGGTGTAAGAGGACCATATAACCTTCCAAAAACCACTTTCAACAACTCAACTTGATCATACCTCTCACACTATCTCTACTATTCCCATAACATCTACACATCTAGACAAAGTCCCCCAACCTTCCAATAGTATTTATTCAACCCAATCAGATGAAACATCTAAATCAACCATCCCACCACCTTAAAAAAATCAACCTATTTGTCTTCAACCCAAACCAACTACATCTTACCAACACAAGTTTAATTACACTTCCAACCCTCTTTCATAGGGGCTCTTACAACATTATGTGCCTATATCTAACAATCCCCTCATGAGTTATGATGAATGGGAATCCATTGCAAAAAGTTTTCATCTCCCATCTCAAATACCTTTCTTTGAATTAATTTAAACTTCCCCCTATCATCGAAACTATCTAATGCAATTATTGTTTGAAATGAACATTCCTCATCCTCTCCTAGTAGGATGTAAAGTTACTTTGTCTAGATCTGAAGATATTATCCTTAACAATGTGAAGAGATGTCCATACATATTGATGAAACAATGGACTCTTCTCTTTCCCTTAAGTTTCCTATTGCTCCTATGATTCTAGACAAGATTTTGCTTTGTGAGAATGATCCTCCTCTATTTATTAACGTCCAAATTGGTGATATCTAAGTTAAGCATGATTTAATTGATGAGAGTTTAGGTATTTTCATTTCCTCTTTTGATTTTATTAAAACTCTTAGCCATTTCTAATGCAATCTCAAGTCCACATGTAACACATGTCAAGGCTACGATAGAAGGCAAATGCCTCCTTTAGGTTGTGTGTGGCTTCCCATTATCATCCCTCCTATCACCGTCTATGTGGAAGTTATGATCTTAACTTTTTTTTGTTATAACATATTACTTAGTAGGCCTTGGACTCATTGTATGAGGGTAGTCACCTCATTTACATGCTAATGCATCAAATTATCCCATAATGGTTCTATTTATAAGATTCAAGGAGACACAAACCCTTGGAATTTTGAACAATTTAAAAAATGTGGTGTCTTTAAAATTTCTATCCTTGAACCTTCACCTATTATCCTATTTAGAGAAATAAACTCTTTAATTATCCTATAAATTCTATTTGAGGTTATAATGATCACCTTGAACTCATTAGGAACATACCACCTAACCTCCCAGATTTAGATGATGATGAGCCAAATGAGATTAGCCTCAAGATCAAAACTTTAGATTTTTCTCATCATATCATCACCCAACTTCCTCCCTATTTTCAACCTTGATCTCAATAACCTCCTATCGATGATATACATGTGGTCTTAACAAATACTAGACATTCTATTCATCATGCAAATTTTAATGATAAGGTCATACCCACATGTACCATCAACCTGCATACACTTGACTATTATGATGGTTATGCTTTAGATGACCTATTTTTAGGAGGACTTGTCCAAGTTATAAATGCTAAGATTCTTCGATATCATACTTATTTATTTCAATCTTGTCATTTGCCTTATCATATTTATTCCTTCATAGGGACTAATTTAAGTATTATTCCTATTTTTTATAGGGTACATATTGAGAGATAGCATGATACACCTCCAATTTTAGTGGAGCCTCTTAGAAGCATGATTATGGATTATTCCATGATTAGTTCTTTTCATGATTTTAGATACTAGGACCCTTCTAGTTTGCTTCTTCTAGAGATGCTAGTTACTTCTCTTAAGCCTTCTGTGCATCCAACCTCGCCTTTAGTTGATCCTAGTCTAGTTTTTACTCTTCTCTACCTTCAGCTGAGCCTCATCTTATTTATGATACCACTTTACCTTTAGATGAGCCTACTCTAGTTTTTGCTTTAGCCCCACCTTCCCTTGGTAATGGCCTTCTTCCTTTGCTGTAGCTTGATCCCGTGCTCACCAAATGGGCCTATCAACCTTATTGTGATATCCACTAAGTTACTAGTCATTGGACAATAGATTGTTAATTATATCAACTGCCTACAACTTATCCTTCTATCTCTTCTATTAATAGGCCCCTAAAGTCTATTAAAAAGCATATATATCACTTTCATGGGACAAATAATCATTCTTCCACTCATTACACAAAGCTTTGACAATATATTGACACATTGCATCTAACCCTTGCTCAACCCAAAGACAAGGCTATACCTCTTTGTAAGTTGTTACCTGATGATATCCTTAAATATGGGGAGGCATATTGTCTTTGGCACTAGTGCAGTATCCATCATACCAGTCATTGTTATATTATCTAGCTGTACCTTCATGATTACCTTATATCGATACCTATACAAGATATTCCTCCTTTCATAGGCCACCCATGCAAGAAGGCTGCTATTTCTTCATCAATAGTACCTCCTTATCCACTTGTGGCTCTTCCTTCTCCATCGGTGGTACCTCCTTCCTGCCCAATGGCTACCATTCCTATTCAGGAACCTATTCTTCTCCTTGAGTATTCTATGCATGAGATCCTTCATGATCATGATCCTTCAACTACACCTACATTTTTTGTTGATGATATTTAGAGAAAAGTCTTTGCATAACTTTCCATGAGGATTGATGAGAGTCTAGCTATCATTAGGATTTGGATTCATAAAGATGTTTTATATGTCATGGATAATATTTTTAAGTAAATTTATTAGTATTTATGAACATAATATGATGTTATTTCACATTATTTTTCATTATGATTTTAGATTGTATTTGTGATCCATTTTCATAAATATTATACATTTAACTATGTGTCAAATTTGGTTTCACCTATCTAATTTACATGGATCTTTATATTATGATTTATGTGTCTGATATGGTTTCATTTACTTTCCTCTTTCTCTTATGATATCTTTATTTCCATTATTGCACACTTATGTTTATGAGTTTACTTCTTTCATGTATTCTTTTTCTTTTACAATGATTGTTCGCTACCTTGTCTCCATTGACACTCAACTAATTATTATTGTGACTTGGTTATGCAAATATTTATCCACTTAGTAATTATTTATTTACCATATGATCACTTAGTAAAAAATATGTCTCATTGTACTCCTATTTTTTGGTCTATTTTGGATCTCTTTTTATTCCTTTATATTCATTCACCTATTAAGCATACATACAGTTGAAACTTGAGATTACTACTGGTTCATAGGTAAGCCTAAGTGTTTAGTTAGTCATATCTTTGAATAATTAGCTTCCTTTAACAAAAGTCTAAATTTCATTCATTTGTATCACTTATATTACTCATGTTGGTTATTATAAATATGTATAGAAGAGAAATCCTAAAAGCCATAAATAAGTTAAAAAATAAATTATTTAAAGAAAAGATAATGATATAAAAGATAACATATAAACTCAAAAGTCTAATCACACTAAAAGATATGATTTATAACAAATATCCTTTTACTAATCAAAACTGAAACTCCATATTTTGCCTCATGATATAGTCAAGGTCTATTGGGGTATGGTAGGCTAGTAGATTGAGAAAGGATAATAAAAATATCTTTTAGTGCTATCTACTTTCTCACATAAGTATCCAATATTCATAAGAAATTGATGAATCTATAAGAGGTCATGTGGAATGAGGAACATGTTATAGGAAGGTAGGTCCATTTTACTTTTCTTGTTCATGTAACTAGCATGAGTTGATTTTAGTATCTCACATATTTGTCTATACATCTTTGTGCTTATTGTGAGTAGGTATCCTTTGTATTTTGATGGTCACTAGCCTCTTAGTGTCTCTCTTCTATACCTAGTATGCATAATGTTTCCTAAAGTCTTCTCATAGATGCCTATGTCATGATTCTTACATTCTCTTTCATTTCAATATTCCTAATATTTCCTCTTGAGAAATATTGTTTTATTAGTTGATCATTTCCCCCTAGAGTTTCCCTTTATGAGTTATAGTGTAAGATCATGAATAGGACCAAGCTCTCCTCACAAATTACCATAATAAAATATTTATCATTACAATTCACCTCATTGGTGTTCCCTTTGTGAGTTACTATGTAAGATCATAGATAGGACTAGGACCTTCTCACAAAATATTCCAATACCCAGTTCCTATGATAACCAAGTTACAATGATATTATATGCATCAAATTTGAGATAAGTAGTGCTCGCTTACAAGTTACACATTATTTACATACTTTACATCTTGATTTAGTATGATTACTTCATAAATATGTTACTTTTATCTTCTTATTTTCTGATTGCATTTATATTTATAACTATTTTATTAATTTTTTCATACTTATCAGCTTGAACTAGTGTGATTATTTTAATTTCCTTTTACATTTTATTTTTATTTTCATACTTCTCAACTTGATTTAGTATGATTGATTGACTTAATTTTTTTTATACCATTAGTTTTTCTTGTGCATTCCATTTTATTACAATATTTTTATACTTCCAAAAGTGACAGTGTGTGATTTTTATTTGTTTTAATTTGGTACAAATATTTACATGGTTTAAAAATATTTGTTTCCATTTTTACCACTTTGGTTTATTATATTTATTCATCTCTTGTTTTTACACATTCCCATCTTGATAGTGGGTATTACATTTGTTTTGATTACTTATACTTTTCTAAATTATTTTTATCTTTTTTTTAACCATGTATGTGTATCCATAATGATAGAAAATAAAACATACATCACATATTTCCCATAGCATATATAATAAAAGATAAATACATGTGATAAAAATAAAATATATCCATGCATCCACAACCAATTCCAAGTACAATTCATGAGATCAATGAAACTGTCAACATCAATATGTATGTATATATGTATATGTCTATGTGTGTGTGTGTGTGTGTGTGTGTGTGTGTGTGTGTGTGTGTGTGTAATGTATTTTATACAATAAAAAGTACAAAATATAATACAAAGTAACAAAATACAATATCTAAAATCCTAAGGTTGTGCTCTATCCTATCTATCTTGTGTCCTGGCCATGCTACCTATCGATGCTTGTGACTGATGCCTATGAATAGTGTACTATAAATTAGTAGTCTAGGATCTCAATCCAAAAATCTATCACTATAGATTGGCCACCTGGACATATACCTATCCTAGCTAGATGGTAGTCTCCATATGCACAACTCACTCCTATGCTAGGGCCTGTCAGGCCTTTACCTTTCTAGGTCTAACCCCTGACAGTGGCTATGACCCATCATCACATACCTATAGCTATCTCATGGCCTCTCCCACCAATCTAAACTATCCCACCTATGCTTTGGAAGATGGAACCACATGATCATCTAATGTGGTAGGGTCATATGATGCCAACAACCTGTCTTAAATGTCATGGTGTGCAGCCATAACCAGGTCCCTCAATTTGAACTCCTCTATCGTAGGATATATAAAACCAAAAGTAGATACACATTAGATATCTCTCTCTCTCTCTCTCTCTCTCACACACACACACACACACACACACACACACACACACACACAAACACACACACACACACATCCTAAATCATCTATCTATCATAATAAAAAAAAACTAGTATTTAATATCAAAAACTTAAATCAAATTTAAAACATATCTCACAAGTGATGGTGTCACCAATCATGATCTCACCATCTACTTGTCCATTGAGCACCTCTTCCATCAGTTGCCTTCATACCAATGTAAATATATGAGTCACCACCCAACCTCATCATGGTCTTCTCCTCAATGGTCTCTCTATAGACCAAATGTGTCCTAGAGCTACTGCTATATCCCCCTACATGACATCTAACACTTGCATCTACTCATATCAATGGAGTATCTATCTATGATAAGCTTACAATGTCTATTTTCACCTATTTAATGGCACCTTATGTTCTACTTTATTTTCTACATCTTCATTCTTGCTATCTCCTTTTCGCTGTACTGCCTCTTGCTATCATGCTTGTCTACCCCATGTCATGCCAAATAAGCAAGCACTACTATGTGAGTATAGGGATGCCATACTATCTACTCTCCTTTGATAATCTAAAAAGTTAGAACATGGGGCATAACCCACACTACATGGTCTTATCTCTATCACATGACTTGAGGTAACCTATCATCAATTGCATGGGCCAACCTAGTTTATTGATACATAAGTAACATCTTATATAACTATTGGCACCAAATATTGCATCCTAGAGGAGGTTGTTCAATCATACTCTAAGATTTTGGCAACAATGGAATACTTATATACTACTGATTACTTGAGGGAAAAGAGATAGAAGTATGCATAAAATAAATCTAATCTAGGGGGTGATACACCATGAAGATATCCACTATGATATTATACTTTCTCTCACTAAGAACAAGATCTACAAACTATTTTCAAAATCCCAAGATGTTCTAACACTAAGGTTTCAATATAGAGGTGATATGTATGAGATCACTCAAGGTAATTAGACCAGAGATTAGATTGATGGATCTAAGGATATTTTCACACTTGAAGGGGGATTAATACACTAACTACACTCTATATGACCTGTTATAAAGAGAAATTCTTGCATAAGACATGAAAGGTTAAGGAAAATCAAGGACATAATCACAAGACTCAACCATTCATCACTTTGCACACTCTAATAAGATGTTTATGAGCTCAAGACCATATTTCTTGTATTATTAAAATTCAAAATATGACATCAAATTAGCAAGGCTTTGCCATACCAGATGTGGTATTAGTCTACAAGAGCCAAAATAATGAAGTGGGAGATAGACCATGGAAGGTGTCATATGAAATTTTTTGTTTAAAAGCATGAAACACTTGAAATATGGTGTAAGACTCCTCATTTGCATGTGTAGAAACTATCTTCATTATTTTGCCTCCTTGGAATGACCCACAATAGACTAGGGAAATATGTGATTACTTAACTAAGAGGGAGGGATTATAGACATGCTCCAACATGTATCAGATGTGTCCATAATCACCAAGATTCTTTTGAACATAAGTTATCATTGTCTGTAGTCTAAATAACTCCTCTTTCACTCACCCTTCACACTTGGCACCAAATTTGGCTTTAGTTTTCCTATATAATGCATAAAAAGGAGTGTATGACACTTTTTAAGAACCCTCATGGTCTTATATTCCTTAATTAGACCTTAAAAGGCTTCTTACTTGGAGTTTTCACCTTCTCACTTGCTTGTTAACTATGCCAGTTTGGACTAGCTGAGATGAAGGTATTAGCAGAGGTAGTTATGAGCTTAGATGAAGAATGAAATGGAAATGAGAGATTATTTCAATTCCCAAGATATCTCATAAAATGGATTGCATCCTTTGAAGCCCTTCCATACCTGCACAACACATAAAATTGTTAATAAAAGCTCTTTATCACCCTATCCATATAAGTAGGGTATAACTCAAATGGATGGGGAATAGACTTAGTGAGTCATATGAAAAATCCAATCACTTTACTACCCATTATATCCCATTTGGATGCCTCTCTTACTTCATCTTCCCAATTGGATCCTTAGCAAGGGTTTTAGAGGGTTTAGAGTAGTTTTCACCCTTAGCATTTGTTCGTAAATGTTTGCATCTAATTTGTGAACAAATTCCACAAAATCCTTGTTAAAGGCCTCCTTCAACATCCCTCAATTCCTTAGACTAGCATGCAAAGTGTCCATATAGGTGTGAGCATATTAAGTTAGTCTCTCGAGCTTCTTCTCTTCACTTTGCATAAGCCTAAGTTAGTTTGAGCCAAGAAATGGATTTATTATGGTTTTCTATGCATCCAAAAATATTTAACACACATTATGGATCCATATATAGTTGCTCTAATGATTTATAATGTTCTTCTAGCTCTAAAAATGAAGTCATACCCCTCTAAGGCTCTACGCCTAAACAAGGCCTAGTAGGCTCAGCGTGCATACTTATGGGTTTAGACCACCCTGACATGTTGCTAAACCCTATGGATCATAAATTTTATTTCATGTCCAAATAATATTTAAACATCTTCTTGTAAGGTCCCATCAACCTCTAGCTCGTCCTCTCATCATTTTCTCTAAAAACTTGAAGATTTGCACCTTTAGGGAGTGCCCTTTGTCTAAGACAAAACAAAGGGAATATAACCTATATCCTCATAAAAAATGAACATATGAGGGGGTTTTCCAAGTCATGGGGGTGGTATATACAAATTCCAAGGTCCAACCATTTCTCTAGCATCTTTACATGTTCAAAATCCTAAGAAAGACATGTGGATAATGTTGATTGTGCTAGCTTTATACATGTGACTGTTAGTTGCTTGTATGAGAATTTATCCTTTCCTTTTTTCCACTGTATGAGGGTTTCATAAGGATAGTATAATTATAAATACCCTTTCAGATATGTCAAATTATTACAAGCTTTCCAAGCTTCCTCATTTCATTCCTCTTCACTTTGACTGGTCATAGGTGCTAACTATATTTGTATGTTTCTCCTACTTGTAGGTGTTTGTTGCATGTTTTAGGCCTTGTGTTATTGACTCACTATTCCCTTGAAGTATCTAATGTATTTTGAAAATAATTTTGTCTTATGTAAGATATGTTCATGCTATGCCAACCTTGAAATAGTCATGCTTTTAGGTCATTACATACATAGTCAATTAGAGTTGACCATTGTCAAGGTAACATAGGTCCTATAGGTTGCCTTTTATTATTTAAAATTGTGTCACATACCCTTGGATAATTTTGAAATTATTTTGGAGGAAATTAAAATTATCAGGGTTGTGTTTATAGGTTGATATCTTTCAAGGTTCAATTTATGAGTTTGTGAGTCACCTATAGTTAGGCTATAGGTGACTTTCCTGGGTAATGACACACCTGTAGGTGTTGATGGAGGTCCATAACCTACATTTAAAACCTTCATGATGAAATTTTATTAATTTATATGCCCATAACTCTAATGGAAATATTCAATCATGGATATATCTATACTACAACTTTAGGATATAGATCCATTTGAGGTTCAAAACTATAGATAACACCGAATGTTTGCAGTGAACAAATGTGTAACACTGAAACCTCCATACATTATGTTCCTTTAGTCAAACATCCCACATATTTTATAAGGTTCTAACCCTTCATAAAAGCTACAAGGTATATGTACTTGGGTTCATCAAGACTCCCTACAACACTACTATATGGCATCACCAAAAGTGCCTAGGGATCTACTTTGGAGCTTTTAGGGAACTTGTCCCTCAAGTTCAATTCTCTTCTCTTGAAGTGGTTCTTAAGTTTTACTACTAATATAATGTTTCAAAAATGACCATCATGGTCTATTAAACATACTAATACCTTAATAAGGTTTCAAATCATGTCAAATTTCCTCCATGAAGGATTGTCATATCTATGTGGTATATTGTAGATGCACACACAACAACATATAAAGTAGTGAAAGTAGAATGTGGACTATGCATATTATATGATCATATACTATGTTTTGAAGGAATATATATCTTATTAAAACTTTATTAAGGCCTCAAAACATGATTTAAAATCCTTATGAAACAATCCCCAAGTCTCTATTAGTGCCACCTATATGTGGACATTCAATTATAGATAAGGCAGTGAGTAGACACATGAATAATGTGAATAGTGTATGAGAATTCAACAAGTTTTATACTCTCTCAACATATTAAAATATATTTAACAACATTTCAATGCTTAAAAAAGGATTAGTTGTCCTTGTTCCAATGTGACATTCTCTTGAGAGCACATATAGGTGCACATTCATGGTGTATGACTATCAATATAAGGGAAATATTCATCATAATTAGGCATATATCACTTGGAGAGGTATATTTTGATCGATAATGTTGTTATAATATGTAAAACAAACTTTGGACTCTTCAAAACCTCCATGAATGTCCTCATAACTTCACACACCATGATTCAACTGACTATATAAAGGAAGCTAAATGTGTGTCACATCCTTGATTGTGTGCTTGATCAATGCATGATATTGAGAGACCTAGATTGGAAATAAAGTGATTTTTATGAAATTAAAAATATGAATCATAACATATCATATCTATTTGAAACCATTGCAGAGAAATAAATCTTCTACAAGTGTTGAAATCTTACTGCAACCTCACTAGCATAATCCACTTGTAACTTAAGAGGTTTAAACTAATAAAAACACTTAAAAATATGAAATAAAAAATGGAAAACATGTGAGAATAGATTTCACATCCTCTATGATCCATTTAATTTGCTAGATTGTATGGACATACTCAAATAGAGGAAAAACCTATAGGGTGTGGGGATTAGATAGTAAAAGAAGACAATCAACTTGATAAGAATGGTTCATAAAGTATAGTCAACCATTATTACAAATAAAAACATGAAAATTAAGTAGACCAAGTGTAATATCCACCATCAAGATAATTTGACCTAGAAGTCCTCCTACTGGTCTTATTATCCAAAGACCTATTAACTAGTTTGGCTTATCTAGTGGAGTGATGAAGAGATAAAATAATTTTAGTAATATTTTGTCACATGTAAAGAAGATAAAGCATGGAAATGGAGTTATAAAAGTTGAAGGGTCATAAAATACACTTCTCCCATATGACACTCTCTCCCATAGACTGTACAACCTTCAAAACTCCTTTTTTTCACTTACTTTCTTGATTTTCAGTTAGGAACCTAAAAGTTTTAGTTAGTCCTAATATTATTGACAAGGAATATAACATATTGGATATTTTAAATTAATTCAAAATACTTGGATACCTTGAAAAACCATACCACCTTTATTTATGACCCATATATGATCCCTAAGTGACATAAAATGACATAAAGACTAAAAAAGACTATGATCAAGGATAAAATCATATTAAATCACATAAAATGAACCAAAAAACACCTTATAAAATTACAGTATACCCCTATATCAAGTTTGGATTATAGGAGATTGACTCATTTTGATTTGTGGTCAAAATGGTCAACATTCTTTGTGATTTTCCAAGGGTGATATGCTTGATATGCCAATACTAGTAGCCTAATCCTACCATTGGGCCATGAAGTCACATGTACAGCAATGTGACACACAATTTTCCTTTGAAACCATACCAAACACAAAGGAAAGACATAAAACAAGACACACTAAAGGGAAACAAACGGGAAACAAACATTCATTCTTAAGAACACTTATGAAACAAAACACACATATCTAAAACAAAACTGAAACCTAACCTAATATTTACAAGACTAACCTTCATTTTCTCAATATCAAGGATTTAAATGTATCCCATTCATAGGGATAGGTAACTCCTCTCCATTCAGCCTTGATCACTAGAAAGAGTTTCTTTATTTGCACTTGATGATGCCATATGGTCCACTTCATAAGGTATCAAATTTGGTATGTCTCTTTGGTTTTGATTTATCTTCATCCCATTTCAACACTATGTCACCTTATTATAATGTCCTTGGAGTTTCCTTATTTTAAAAATACCTCTTCATTAGTATATGGTGATGTTATATATCTTGATGATATTTATCTCTAGTCTCTTGTGACTCAATTAATTTTGTCAACCTCACCTCCATTGGGGTGTTCTCAAGCAACTCTAGTTGATGTGACAACTTCAAGACAAATAAATCTTGGGATATAGACAACCTAACCTCCCTTCCATAGACAATCATAAAAGGATAATTCCCTATTGACCTCTTGGGAGTTATTCTATTAGCCCATAGGGATGTCTTCAATTTAGTGTGCCAAGCCCTTTGATTATCCTCCAAAGTTTTCTTGATAATTTTGATTAGATTATTATTAGTGGAATTAACCAACCCATTACCTTGAGGGTAATACTTGGATGAAGTGCTCAAGTCTATGCCATTACTATTTTCCCAATCAACTATCCTAACATCCATGGAAATAAGTTAATTATCTTAAATGATATTATAAAGAGTGCCAAACATTATTATGATACTTTCATAGAACTCTAAGATAACATTATCATTATATTCTTTCAATGCCACTACCTCAAGCCACCTTATGAATTAGTCAGTTGGTATGAATATACATTTGTGACCATCACTTGACGGGGGGTTTATCATGCCAATGAAATCAAGACCCCATTGCATGAAAGGTTGATCTATTTGGATAGGCCTTAAGGGAGAGATGCAATATTATGTTTTCCTACAAATAAATCACATTGTAGACACCTTCTTATCCAAGCATAACAATTATTGAAGAGGCTAGGCTAATAATTTCCTGCCCTCATGATCTTGGTAGCTATGGTTCTTGGGGAGAATTGACCTCCTACTATTCTATCATGGAACTTCTCAAGTAACACTCTAGACTAATCATTATCAATGCATCTCAATAACACACCATTGGTGTGTCTTCTAAAAATCACACCATTACAAGACAAAAAGGAATAGCTTTCAATCTAAAGTATTTCCTTTGGGATCTACTCATACCATTAGGATACTCACCACTTTGAAGAAATCTGATAACATCTTGCATCTAACTTTGTAGAGGCAAGGAACCAACTAGTTGGGAGTAATCATGATTGACTAAAGCCTTTTATTTTGATTCATGGAGATCTAAATCTAAATGTTCACAAAGGCCTTTACCCCTTATGACCTTTGTCACTTTGATATCAAAATCATATTCTATTACCTTAGTGATCCACCCTGCCCTTTTCTCACCAAGGTCCTTACTCAAAAGAAACTCTTTGTTACTAGGATGGGAAACCATAGCATGAATCCTATTATTTGAAACCATATACCTAGAATTATTTAGTCCTCTTAAAACAAGAAGGACTTGTTTCTGCACAAAAGTGTACTTGAATTCATAATATTCTAAACCTTGACTAAAGAATGCAATAATTTATTCCACACCTTCATCATTATTTTGCATTCGCATAACTGAGATAGTATCAAGGATAATAAATGAATAAAACATGAAGTATTAATCAAAATCAAGGTTTAAAAGAGTAGGATCTTGTGCAATTGCTTTCTTAATTTCCTTAAAACTTCTCTTACCTTCCTTATTCCAAGAAAAGACTTGGTTCTTCTTGAGCATGGTTGTGATATGTTTCACTAAAGATGCAAAACCAAGTATGAACCTCATTACAAAATTTATCTTTCCTAAGAAAATTTGGATACATTTTTTATGCAAGGAAAATGATAAGCGTAAAATATCTTCTATCTTTTTAGGATGAATAGTTAAACCATATTTAGAAATAATATGTCATAAAAGCTTACCTTAATGGACAATAAAAATGCATTTTTTGGGGTTGAGAGATGCTCCATACTATCTAAATATTTAAAACACTTTCCTTAAATGTTTTATATGTTTATTAACATCTTTAGAGAACACTGTTATATCATCTAGATAAACCAATAACATTTAATTGATTAAACCTTTCAAGTCCACACCCGTTACTATTTGAAAGGTGACACTAACATTTGACAAACCAAAGGAAATATTTATAAGAAAAAGTACCCTATTTTTTAGTGAATGTTGTCTTAGAATGATAATCCTCATTCACTATAATATTATTATAACTAGAATATCCATCTAAGAGAGAAAAACATTGAGAACTTGAAACAATTTGAAAAATTTACTCCATTGAGGGTAAAGGATAGTGATCTTTGAGTGAGACTCTATTAAGATCTCTAAAGTCCACAAAAATTCTTATATAATCATTATTATTTATAATAGGCACAAGGTTAGCTACCCATGTTGAATGCTTGATAGGAAATATTATTTTAGATTCAAGGAGTTTGGCAAGCTCCAACCTCATGAGTTGTTCAACCTTGGGGTTGATTGGCCTTTGTTTTTATCTAACTAGTTTAACTTAAGGTTCTAGTTCAATGGTATGGTGTGATAGGATATGATCAAATAATTTTAGTCATTATACTCCCAAGGAAAGATGTCATGAAACTCTCTACAAAAATCAATGAATGCTTGTTTCTCCAATGTAGAACATACCTTGCATAGTTTTAGGAGTTTGTCTTTGAAGATCAAGACCCTTTCATAGTTATCCTCTTTTGTAGACATACTCAAATTTTATTTATTATTTTTATCATCCTCATTAAAAATAATTTCTAAGGTAACTAAGCCATTAGGTATCTTATTTGTTCTCAGCTACACAATCTGATCACCAAACTATTCTTGGAATCTCTTTTGATTTCTTGAGGAAAAGTCAACTTCATTTTGCAAGAAGTATGAAATATGTTTGTCACTATAAAATATTTACCAAGACACATAATTATTAGGTATGAAATGTTTTAAAATGATCTTAATGTGATATTTATTTCCCTCCTCTTTTATGGGAGTTGGTGTATCAAATTATGCTCCTATGGCAACTAGTCTATCATCATGATTATTTTTATCCCTTAGGACTTATTGCATGTTGAATTCAATGAAGTATTAAATAAAATACCATACCCTATTATTATAAGACTTGAGAAAATGGTTATTGATAAAAAACACATTGATAACTTGATGCACAACCAATTCACTATCTCTATATACTTGCAAATTTTTGATTCCTTTTCTCCTTGCCCATTAAAGGCTATGAATCAAACCTTCATACTTAGCCACATTATAAGTGAAACTAAAATGGAACCTATATGAATCATATTAATATTTTTTAGTTGGGTAAACTAATGTAACACCATATCCTACACAAAATTTACTTCTGGAACCATCAAAAAACATTTTTCACATCTCATTATCCTCACCTTCTTTCTTGACAAGTAGAGGTGTTGGTATTCCTTATTCATGTATATAATACTCACCTAAATTAGTTTCCTCCATGAAAGAATAAGGATAATTATAATAATTTTTAGTACCATATTCATCAATAAATAAATTAAAAATGCCTTCAAGATTAAAATAAGTAGCATCATCCACAACAGATTCCTTTTTCATTGATTACACAATTCAAATTTAAACTTGTTTCAACATAGGGCTCAATGTGAAACATTGAAAGAGGTTGAGTTATTATTGTTATCTTTTCTGCATATCTTGTCCTAAAGGATAAGAATGACCAATTATTTGAGATATATCCCCTATCTTATCTATAAAATCTCTTGAAAGGTAGATTACAAAATGAGCAAGAAAGTCTACAACAATAATGTCTTGAAGGATGGAAAAACTAAGACAATCATGGAGAAAAACCTTAAAGTTTTTGATCAATATTATTGTCTTGGTAGGTGTTAAATATAATGGAAGCACTCCTTTTCTATGGGGTTCATATTTCAGGCCCAACTTATTTTCTACAACCATCGACATGACTGATGTAGAAGCACCACTATCCACTATGCAATTGTGGACTAGTTTATCACCCACTATGAGAGTGAAGTAGAAAGTTGGAGGCTTCTCAGCTTTATTAGATGGTTCAATAATAGAATTAATATTGTTTTTAAGATAAAAATGAAAATTAATTTTAATTGAAGCTTAAATAATAGTAGGGATAGTAGATAGCTATTTTTATAAGAGTTATTTTATGCTAGGCATATGAAAGACATCCCAAAGGGAAATGGATGTCTTGGTATTATTTGATGAGTCCACAATATTTAGAGCATACATACTTAATTTTTCTTAGATCCTTATAGATAAGGAAGTTATTTGAACTTGAATATTTGAGGTGATTTGAATAGTTCTTCCCACATTCTGATTTGGAGGATGTGTAGGATTATTTGGGATTGCTATACTTGCAACTATGTCTTGTTGCCTTATAGGAGGATTGGATGAAATTATAGGGACATTATTATTACCTCATAGAAAATTTATCTTGGCTATAGTGTTTTATACAACATAAGTTACTTGATTGAGCACAAAAGTATCATCAACTAGGAAGTTGGTGAAGATCTCTTCTCTAGGCTATCCACCTTCACTTGTTTGCATCATGACTTCATTTTAAGATGATATAAGAAGAGTGACTCCTCATTTATCAAATATAGATTGATATCCACCCTCATTTGTATCCATGAATTTTCCTTATTTCTAATTTTCACCTTGCACCAAATTACTATGCACCAGTACCATCTCTCTTGAGTTGGATGTAGAATTAGGATTGTACATATTAGTAGGCTTGTTGAAGTTAGGCTACCCTTAACCTCTTCCTCTCCCAGATTGTTGATCATATTTATATTTTTAGGGATAAAGGTTTTGATAGGGACCTTGTTGCTTATTGGGTTGCCCATTTTTATCCTCTAAGGATAAGAATATTGCTCTCCAATCAATATCATATTTTGCCTTCTTAGGAGTAGTCTCAGGCTTGACATTAACATTAGGAATTTGAGTAATATTTAGAGAAACAACAAGAATATTAGGTAGAAAGGCTATAGACACTTTAGGAGGTATTTTTAAAGCTTGAATGAGGCCATTATTAACTCTAATGGCAAGTTCATATGCGTCGAGAAGAGTGAAACCACCCATGGATTGTACCATGATGGTAATATCAGTACCACTGGCTCTCAAATATGTAGGAAACACAAAGCTAGTAGGTGGTCTCATAGGAGGAGGAAATCTATACCAAGTTTTCTAAAACCTCTCATTAAAGTCATGCATTATTTCCTTATGGGATATTTTGATCACATTGAGCTCATGTATGAGGGAAGTATGGTCACTTTCATATTCAAATATTGAAGTTAACAACACTATAAAATCATATCATGAAGTAATGCATCCACCGGGAAAAGTCCTATACCAATAAAGTGATTTACCTCTAAGGGACATGGAAAGGAGTATAATGACAATATTCTCCTCAATGACATTGTGAAAACTATATAAATTGGAGATATACCTGATGTGTTCACTAGGTGTGACATGACTTTCACCATTGAATATAGGCACACTATTTATAGTATTAGGAGGAATGTCATCATAATCTTGAAGGTGAATTGGATTTTCAGTATGAAAGGTAGGGAGGGCATGTTGCCTATCCATGTTTTATTCAATATCTTCAATTTATTGGATATCAAAATCTTCTTTTTCTTCAAAAGGTAGATTAGGATGAGGGTATTTAACTTCAAGAGGATGTTTAGGATAAAAAAGTGGATTGATAGGATTGAGAAATCTACTAGATGATGACATAGTAAGGACCATAAAGTATGAGAGAAAATTTATGAGAAAATAATGGACTTGAACCAAATTTTCCCTTGAATGGAGTCACCAAATGTTGAGCAACACACCAATTTATAGCCGTTGTTTCCAAGACCAACATTCACCTTAACAAGTTATCTTGAGAACAATGGGTCCCATCGGGCATGACAAAACTATTGTTACCAAATAATGAAACCTAGAGTAGGTTATTCAATCCTAATATAATTTTTGGGAAATATTGGAATACTTTTAGTTATGTGGGCTTACCTATAGGAAAAGTATACCTCTATATTTAAGGGCTATCCCTATAAATTAGTCTTGAAGTGCTTATCACCTATACTATTAATTGCTTGAGGAAAAAGAGATAGAAGCATGCATAAAATAAAGATAATCCAGGAGGATGATATACCATGAAGATACACACTATGCTATCATACTTTCTCTCACTAAGAATAAGATCTACAAATTAGTCTCAAAATCCCAAGATGTTATAACATAAGTGTTTCAATATAGAGGTGATATGCATGAGACCACTCAAGTTAAGAAGACTAGAGATAAAATTTATAGATATAAGGACACTTGCACACTTAAAGGGATCCTAATACACTAACTACACTATATATGACCTATTAGAATGAGAAATTCTTACATAAGACAAGAAAGGATAAGGAAAAGCAAAGACATAATCACAAGAATCAACCATTCACCACTTTACACACTCAAACAAGATTTTTTTAAACTCAAAACCAACTTGATTATTTTAGTCAAAGGAAATATATGACATCAAATTAGTAGGGATTTTTCATACTAGATGTGGTATTAGTCTATAAGATCTAAAATGGCTACTACTTATATAATTTAGAAGAGAAGAGAAGAGAATGAAGTCCAAGAGTCATAAGAACACTTGTCAGGTTAATGGGAGTTACACATGCAAGATAATGAAGTAGGAGATAGGTGATGAAAAGTTTCTTAGGACAAATTTCCTTCAAAATCATGAAACTCCTAAAATGTGGTATAAGACTCCTCATTTGCATTCTTAGAAATTATCTTCATAATTTGTCCTCATTTAAATGATCCACATCAGAATAGGAACATATTTGAAGATTGAATTGAAATAAATGGGTTGTAGACATGCTTCAACATGAATTAGATGTGTCCCTAATCACCAAGATTCTTCTAAACATAAGTTATCATTGCTTGCAGTCTAAATAAGTCCTCTTTCACTTACCCTTCACACTTGAAACCAAATTCACCTTAAATTTTCCAATCCAATCCATATAGAGGAGTGTATGACATTGTTTAAGAACCCTCATGGCATTAGACTCCTTAAGTAGACCTTAAAAGGTTTCCTACTTGGACTTTTCACTTTCTCACTTGTTTATTCACTATGCTAGTTTGGATTGGCTGAGATGGAGGTATTATCAAATATTTATGAGATTAGATAAATCATGAAATTTATTATAGGTTATTTTAAGTCCAAAAATATTTTCCAAATTGAATTGAATCCTTTGAATCCCTTATATACCTACACAACACATAAAATTGTCAAGAAAATATCTTTAGCACCTTGTTTGTATAAGTAAGGTACAAATAAAATGGATGGGGATTAGCCTTGGTGATTCATATATAATATCCAATCAATTTCCTTCCCATTATATCCCATCTAGATTCCTCTCTTACTTCATCTTCCCAATTGGGTCATTAGCAAGGGTTTTAGAGGGTTTAGAGTAGTTTTCACCCTTAGAATTTGTTCATAAAGGTCTGACATATAATTTGTGAAAAAATTACACAAAATAATTTTTAAAGGCCTAATTAAACATCCCTCAAATCCTCAGACTCCCATTAAAAGTTTCCATGTATGTGTGAATATCTTAAATTAACCTCTCTAGCTTCTTCTCTTCATTCTGCATAAGCCTAAGTTGGTATGAGCTAATAAAGGGATTTATTATGGTTTTATATGCATCCCAAAATATTGAATACACATTATGGCTCCCCATGTAGGTTTTATAATTATTTTTAATGTTCCTATATCTCTAAAAATGTAGTCATACCCCTCTAGGGCTCTAGGCCTAGACAAGGCCTAGGAGGCTCAACTTGCATTATTCTAGGTTTAAACAACCCTAACATGTTTATAACCTCTATGGAGACTTATAACTATTATTTAATATCTAAATAAACTTTTAAAATCTTCTTGAAATGTTTCATCAACCTCTATCTCACCCTCTCATCATTTTCTCTAAAAACCTATAGATTTGCACCCTTGGGGAGTGCCCTCTGTCTGAGACAAAATAAAGGGAATATACCCTATATAATTAGGAAAAATGAACATATGAGGGATTTAAAAAAGTAATAGGTGTTTTTTTTTACCAAATACCAAGGCTTGACCATGTCTTTAGCACCTTTAAATTTTCAAAATCCCAAGACAGACATGTGGATAATGTTGACTGTGTAGGGTTTATACATGTGACTATAGGTTGCTTGTATGAGACTTTCTAATTTATTTATTTCCATTGAATTTGGGTTTCACAATAGTAGTATCATTCTCAATACACTTTCAGACATGTTATCTTTTTACAACCTTGACAAACTTCCTCATTACATAGCTCTTCAATTTGACTGGTCATAGGTGCTAACTATATTTCTATGTTTCTCTTGCTTGTAGGTGTTTGATGCATGTTTTAGGCCTTGTGTTATTTCCTCACAATGAAATTAAAGTCTCTAATTATTTTTAAAAATCATTTTTACTTTTTAAAGCTATGTTAATGCTATGCTAACTCTAAAATAGTCATGCTTTTAGGTCACTACATACACACTTAACTAGAGTTGACCACTATCAAGGTAATAGAGATCATGAAGGTTGCCTTTTTTAATTTAAAATTATGTCACATACCTTTGGATCCTTTTGGAGGCACTTATTATTATAAATCTTGCGTTTTTAATTTGATATTATTTAAGGTTCACTTTATGAGTTTCTCAGTCACCTATATTCAGGTTGTAGGTGACTTTCCTGGGCTATGACACACCTGTAGGTGTTGATGGAGGTCCATACCCTACATTTAAGACCTTCATGATGAAGTTTTAATAATTGATATGACCCTCACTCTAATGGAAACACTAAATAATGGATACATGATTCTATACTGTAAGCCTAGGATGTAGAGTCATTTGAGGTTTAAAACTATAGATAACATTGAATGTTTGTAGTGAATAAATGTGTAGCTTTGAAATCTCCATTTATTATGTTCCTTTAGTAAAACATCCCCTCTATTTTGCATGGTTCTAACCCTTCATAAAATATACAAGGTATATTAACTTGGGTTTATCAAGACTCCCTAAAATATCACTAAATGGCATCACCATAAGTGCCCAGGGCTCTGTTTTAGAGCTTTTAGGGAACTTGTCCCTCAAGTTTAATTCTCTTATCTTGAAGTGGCTATCAAGTCTACCTAATAATAAAATGTTTAAAAAATGAATATCATGGTATATTAAACATAAAAAGACTTCAATAAGGTTTCAAAGCACGTCAAATCTCCTCCATGAAGCTTTTTTGGATATCTATGGTAGCATGTAGATGCATACACAACATCACATAAAGTAGTAAAGGTAGAATGTGGACTGTGCATATTATATAACCTTATACTAGGTTATCAAGGCATATATATTGTATTTAAACCTGATTAATTCCTCAAAAATGATTTAACATCCTTATGAAACAATCCCCAAGTCTCTAACAGTGCCACCTGTAGGTGGACATTCAATTATAGACAAGACAATGAGTATAAACATGAATAATGTGCATGGTATATGAGCATTCAACAAGTTTTATACTATCTCAACATATTTAATGGATTTCAAAACATTTCAAGGCTTAAAAAAATATCAATTATCCTTGTTCCAATGTGACATTCTCTTGAGAGCACCTGTACGTGCACATTCATGGTGTATGACTATGCATATATGGCAAATATTCATCACAGTTAGGCATATATAACTTGGAGAGGTTTAGTTTGATTTATAATGTTACAATAACATGTAAAACACCATTTGGACTCTTCAAACATCTCCATGAACATCCTCATAACTTCACACACCATGATTTAGTTGACTATATGTAGGAAACTATGTTTCACATCCTTGATTGTGTGCTTGATCAATGCATGATATTAATAGACCTCACTTGGAAATAAAGTGATTTTTATGACATTAAAAAAATGAATCACAACATGTCATATCCATTTTAATCCATTTTAAAGAAATAAACCTTCTACAAATGTTGAAATATGACTACAACCTTACTAACATACTCCACCTACAACCTAAGAGGTTTGAACTCATCAAAACACTCTCAAACATGAAACCAAAGATGAAAAAAATATTATAAGGGATTTCAAATCATTTTTAATCCATTTCATTATCTAGATTGTATGGACATGCTCAAACAAAGGTAAAATATACAAGGTGTGGGGATTAACTATTTAAAAAATAGAATCAACTTGTTAAGAATGGTTCATAAAGTATAGGTAACCATTATTATAACTAAAAACATGAAAATTAATAAGAAAAATTGTAATATCTACCACCTAGATCATTTAACCTAAAATTCCTCTTACTAATCCTACCATCCAAAGACTTGTTGACTAGTTTTGCTTGCCTAGTGGAGCGATAGAGAGATATAATGGTTTTGGTCTAATTTTGGAACTTTAAAAGTAGATAAATCATGGAAATAGATTTATGTATATTTAAGGGTCATTTAATACACTTCTCCCACATGCCACTCTCTCCCATAGGCCATACAACTTTTAAAATGCCTTCTTTTTCACTTGCTTTCTTGTTTTTCAGTTAGGAACTTGTAAGTTTTAGTTATTACTAACATTCATGACAAGGAATATGACATATTAGACATTATACGGGAGTTTAGAACACTTGGATACCTTGGAAAACTATAACACCTTCATTTATGACCCATATATGACCCCTAAGTAACATAAAATGACATAAAGACTAAAAAGTACTATGACCAAGGCTATAATCATATTAAATCACATCAAATGAAGCATGACACATGATATGACCTTATAGTATACCCCTATATCAATTTTTTTACTATAGGGGGTTGACTCATTTTGACTTGTGATCGAAATGGTCAACTATAACCATACGCTCAAAAGCATCACTAGTCCCATGTCTTCTACCCTCTAGACAAAATCTCATACATATTATGCATGGAATTAATCTAGATGGTAGAACTAAAATCATAGAGCACTCCCTAATCCAATGATGATTAGTACAAGGCTATTACATGAATTAATATCTTACCATCTACTTATGACATAATATTCATGCTATCACAAATCCTATCACTACCTTACTGATGTTTAGAATGGCTACAAGATATACATCAAATAAACTCATGCATAATCCAAGATATATTCTATTTGAGCCTATAGCCCATTGGGCTAGGTCTCTTCTCTCATTCTCTAACTTTTGTGTATCAGTAATAATTAGTGTCTCACTTATCAGAATTCTAAGCAATACATGGACATCTTCCAGAGTGATAGCCACCTCTATGGTGTCTGCTTTTACCTCTCAGCAAAAAGTGTTGGTAAACCATTTCAATGATCTTAGGAACATTATAATGAGATCAATACTTAGAGAGATCTATCTCATCTCCATAATTTTTTCAAAGCCCAAGGTGTCCAGTCAAGGCCTATCCATATTAGCTAACCACTCTAATATATATGGTAGCCACAATTCATCCACTAGGTACCAAAGTATCTGGCATCTCTATAAAATATAAAACAAAAAGGTATGTATCATATCTTCATGTCATAATAATTAATATACATTTTCAAAAATTTATAAAATAACTGCTTCATTAGCTTGTTTGATTTAGTTTTTTATGTTTTATTATTTTTCTACATTATTGGTCTATTTAATACTAAATTAGCCCTATTATAGTTCTATTATACTACATTGGCCTACTAGTACATAATTGGCTCTTTTTTTCTATATTATATTGACCTATTTGATACTAAATCATCCCTTTCTCAAATTTAACATACTACATCGACCTTCTAGTATACAGTCACCCCCTTTTAGCAAACCGAATTGGCCACACATTACCAACTATATTAGTTAGAGCGTACTATCCCAGATATCTTCTCATTCTAAAGTATGTTGGCCACCTTCAACAATACTATGTCAATCTACTACTACATAATCAACCTCCTTTTTTATTTTGTCTTATGAACTCAATCAACCAAGTTGACTTTATTCTTTATATGTGATATTTTTTTGACCATTTATGTTAAATACCATTGACATTTATTAATTTGATCTTTTTTTACCTAGTATTCCATTCTACCTCTAGTCTAACTCAAACTTTAATAGGGTTAGTTTCAATGTATATATTTTGTTTACCAATTAATTTTCTATATTTAGCTCAATTTGAAATAAAATTGCTCAAAAATTCAAAATTCATATTTTCTTACCTATGTCGTATTAGCTATAGCCATTATGCATCCTCCTCATCATAGTTGTTGTCTCCTCACCATGTTCACTATTTAGGCTCAAACTAGGTCTCTTAGAACACTATTTTCTTAGAATAGTAAAAATAACAAATGAATTATTTTTCACCTTATTTATATTTACTGTTCAAAATTATTTACCTATCAATTATTGACCACCGGATTTCATTTTTTGACCATACATTTGTTTTTACTATCTATTTTTATGAACTATAAAATGTTCTAGAATCATGATATCATAGATATTTTTTTCACACATTACATGTATTTTTTATAAGAAAATTGTTTTTGCTCCTTTTTTCTATTTTCTATAGGTTTGCCTAATGTTCCCTACATTAAATAATTTCAGATTTATTTCACTTGTAAATAAAGGAATGCATTTTTCAATTCTGTCCTTATATTTATATTATTTTACTTCTTATTTTAATTTATTTAGCTTCAATGTTGTGTGTTTCTATGTTCTTTTCCTAAAGCACCATTCATTATTACACCTAGTGACATTGATGAATTTTGATTAGGGCATATGTATACATATAATATTTTTAAATTTGATCAATTACTCATTCTTTCTCTCTTACAAAAATTTGTCAAGTTTTAATCTCTCTAAGTGCATGCCTTAAAGGGTGCATGAAAAAAGGGTGGACAAACCATTGGTGCTTCATAGAATTGTTGTCCCTTACAACACCATTTGCTACCTACACAACTATCTCTTATACACTACCCTAAACCTTGCCTCCTCTCTTACACACTCCTCAAAGTAATTCACAACTGTACTTAGTTACAATACAATACACTGTCAGCCTAGGATGACCCTGTATTTAATTTTTTAAAAGCACATTATGGGTCTAGGTTGACCTTGGCCGACCTAGATTGGGACCTACCTTATTTTTATCAAATAAAAATATAGAGATAAATTTGGCTGAACTTGTCGGCTAAACTTTTAGGGGTTTAGGGTTAGATACAACTATATATACACATCTATTTCTACTATTTATTTAAGAAAAATAATATATTATCCATTTGCTTATCTACTATTATACTTAAAGAACATTTCTTAGGGTTTCAATACTTCTTCGGAGATACGATTTTTTTTTTTGTAGAGAAGTTTTTTTGGATGCAGAGAGTTGTATAACTTAGAGATGACTTTTTCTTGTTATCCTTACATACCATAAAAATATCTTGTAAAGCACCTTGGCCAAGGGAGAGATTGAGGCTTGACATGTTCATCTTCAAAGGTATGTATTCCTAACTTTGTTTCTCATTTGTAAAAGTAGATAGATTCGTATTTATACTTCTCTCCTATGTGTTAATATTTTCTATATATTGACTTGAGTATAGATTTTCTATGCATGTTTATTTTTTAAATTTATTACCCTCACTTTATGTCATAAGCTTTGGTGAGCACTAAATTAGATTTTACTTTAGTTTGTGAATATGAAAACATAAGACCTAGCTAGGGTTAATGCATTGTATTGCTTGACTAGAGATTTTAAAACCTTCTCTAATGATGTTATTGTGATAAGAGATCCCTTGATTAGGTATAGTAGATCCATCTTGATCATGACCTTGAATATTTAATGTATCAATATTCATAAGTGTAATTAAAACTTATCTTCTCTGAGCTAGAATAAATTAATAGGTCAGCTGCATTTTCTTTTGTATACATTCAACACCATGTCATGTTCACAAAAACTGATAAATTTGCCCACAAATATTATTCATAACATTTGAAACATCTCTATGAATTTAGATCCTAATGAAAACCAAAGTCTTGTCAATCTTCATGGAAAGATTTGCAAAGACTTATCTCCAAATCTTCTCAACAAAAAATGTAGGTTTAGTTGAAAGATCATGCTCATTATAACATCCCCACTGGGATTTACTAGAAGAACATAATATATATTCTTTTTAAATTATATTCCACTTATTATTTCATTATATTACATCACAAGAATCTAATTAGTGATTTTAAAATATAGACTAAGTATGTTAAGCATAAAGTAAACATGTAATATCTATTAGTTACTGATCACTAACATCATATTAAACAAAATATAACTACATATAAAAAGTAATTACATAAAATTCAGCCATAACTGGTACATTAATACATTCATTGCTATCAATGTCTAATGAGTAATTAATTATATTTTAAATTGGTATTATGTCTCATTAATATATACAAAGGCTCCATAGAACACAAGTCTCAAAAAATTTAGTATCTCTTATAATCTGAAGTTTAGTCTATGAATGAGTACTATTATGGAGAGGGAGAAAATTATTTGAGTATTTTTTCATACCAACCATAGACCATAACTCTCTTGCATAATCTCCCAATCAGGGAAAGACCCTCTCTTCACAGAGGGGTAGATAGTGACAGTACGAAAATATAGAGAGACAAGATAGTACCCATTTACTGTAATATTTTTAATACATGATATGTATCATAAAGAAAATATGTTCTAACATGATATCACACAAACATGTAAATCATACATATGAAATAAAAATGTCTAACTAAACATTACATTAGCAAAAGTTTTTAAATAGTTATTGATCTCTAGAATCAGTCAAATTAATACACACCACTTGATTAGATTACCTTCATCTACCATTGGTAATGTTAAGTAAGCTAGTGAAGTCTATCTTACTACTTAGTTAGTACCAGTAATGTGAGATTTGATTAATATAAATACAACCAATAGATTTATATAGATTGTTTCCTACTAGCACATATAAAATATGCTAAAATACAAGAATAATTAAAATGCATACATTTAATCCATCAAATGTATAAATGAATCTCTGCTATATTATTTATCCTATAAATAATAAGCATAATAAGTACAATTTATACCAACCAGGTATAATATATACTTAGGTTGCATGTTTATAATTTTCATAAGTAAATTCAAATGTAGTACAACCAACAATATCATAGTATATTGTACATTTTACTTATAAACAATAGTCATAATTATTTCAAAGATTAATTAACTCATAAACAAAAACATAATCTTTCATTTATGAAACTTGTTGTACTTCCAAAAGACAATATGCATATATTCATAGTGTCCTATCCCACATGTATCTACAACTTAATTTTAAACAGTCAATAAAATTATAAATATAGACATACATCTCAATGCTCTAATATATGCCATATATGTATATGAAAATGTAAGTCCTCACATATATATATTTCATATATTTATACATGCATAATAAGTACCACATAATATGTATGTTTTTACTACACAATTACTATTATATCATACTAACAATAAATTTTATTTTTAAATAAGAACTTAATTTAATTCAAATAACTAATTAATTTAAATATTCTTGAAATATAAATCAAGGATGTAATGTAGGGTCACCACATTCCCAACCCCTAATTTCCCCTATTTTGGTCATTAGGTTCATATGCCATTTATAAATTCTTGAGCATCATTTCAAGTCTAACTCAGATTTATGTTGAACCATATGACCATTGCATAGTCCTTATAAGCATTTAATCTTATAAAGTCTATGCTTAGTTTAAAAATATCATATTATTTATTTTTCTAAGTTGAATTACTAATTATAATGACAACTCGTATCCATATATATGCATTACTGATTCTAATACAAACTTCAAATTAGATATGCAAACACAAGTCTCATTATTAGAATAATATGAATACAAGATCCTAGTATAATAGATAAAAAAGCAATGCTAAAACACTACTAATATACTCTATCAAATAATTAAAAGTTAATAATATTAGCCTCCATTAACATAGGGTTAACTTTCATGCTAAATTTATAAGTCTATACACACAACTCAAACATTTAGTACTTCAGTATTTTGGATGACAAACATACATATAATTCATATATATACATTCTCACTATTTGATAAATATATTACACATAACTCAATTATTTATATAAACATATCTGAATCCCTAATGCACTTCAAACAAACAATATCTAGAATGCCCATATATATTTGTTTACTCATCGAAGTGACATAAACCATACATATGTTTTCACTATTTTAATGACAAATGAATACACAGTTAATTATTTTAATAGCATTATACACACATGTTGAGGTCAACATACCCCTATTTTAAAAAAATAGGGACCCATGTGTTAAATTGTGTAAATCTATGCATTGAAATTGAAAATTCACTTGATCAGAGTATAATTAGCATGATTACATATTATTTTTATTTGAAGATCATTTACATCATAGTTTGGCTCAATTATTTGTTCATTATTTTGCTTTAATCTTATCTAAAGTGATAACATCAAATATTTATGTGTCAGATTGCAGGTTTAATGGAGCTCATTTGGGGTTGAGCATGCTTAGGTTTTTTGTGCTTTTAATGTTAAATTAATCATTTATTAACCTTGATCTGTAATTGATTAATTAAATTCATATTTTTGAAACCCTGGACTAATGTTTTACCTGCACCTTTTAATTCAAATTTAAATTTAGTAGAAGCCTTTTATTTTTAAGTGGGAACAAATTAACAATACCATGGTCTTAATCTAATTTTTACCCTAAGGCTTGGTTGTGTTTTTCAACACAACCAAACCTTAGGCTAAAAATCCTACGTTTGGTCTATTTTATATCACATGGTCCTTTTATCTTAGCATGATCCAAATAAAAATGTAGGGTCACTTTTATTACTTAGCCTAAGGCCTTATCTCAAAGTTCCAACATATTTATTTATACAATGAAACCTTAGGTTAAGACCTTATGCCGAGTTATATTTTGTAGGGTCTTTTTTATGTTTAGTCTAGATTAAAAAGCTTAGGCTAAAATCCTATGCTTGCTCCCTTAAATTATTCATGGGGTCCCTTTTCTTCTACGTTTAAAACCTTGGTCCAAAATATTGTTGTCTAGGTCCTTTTATAATTCATGAGGTCCCCTTTAAAAATATTTAGAACTTAGCTTAATCATTTTTATCCTAAGTCCTTTATACATGCTCTCAAGCCTAACTTGATCCTTTATAAAATGTAGAGACCAATCATATTCAATTACTTAGATCTCAATCTATGACACACATTTAAGTGGAGGACCTAGGTCAAATAAAGTGTGATCAATGATGGAAAGTAGTGGACCCTAGCTAAACATCAAGTACCTTTTAAAAAATCAATGGCCTGCAATGATTCGTACCCACTCGATCAAATGGAGTGAGTCAAGTCAAAGCTTTCAAAATGAAGATCCACATTAATTCAAGACTACCATGTGACAAAAACACATTAGTTGATAAGGATTACCATGTCACACAACTATGGAGCCTAGTATAAATAGCCTAGAAGCACTGAGTAATTGATATGTGGCACATGTAGAGTGCAAAGTGATTCAAAAGATGATAGGTGGTAGGCTTCACAGATAGTCCCCATAACTATGTTATAATTGATGGTCACATAATCATCAAAGATGTTCCCATAGGTGTCAAATAATGGCTGAGTGGATGTCAATTTCAACATAGTAAATATCCTAGTTTATGTGTTTAAAATTGATGGTCATGCGACTATCAAAGATGTTCCTATGGATGTCAAATGATGGTCGTGCAAACATCAATTTTAACATAGTAAAATTGGATCCAAATTTTAAAAGGAAATAGACAATGACGAATAGAATGACCCAAGATGCCATGGAACTACCATGTTCAAGCTATATGAGTGCAAATGGGTTAAATCAAAGACCCTACAGACCTAGTTTTGTAAAGGGTTGGGATCTAAGCTCACAATGTTTGAACTAAATACACCATTAGAGAACTATTTATTTTTGAACAACTTGAAGAATGGACCATATGCCTGTATGGGGTAGCATCTGAGAATAATGAAGACCCCACAATAATTACAAAGCACAACATTAACCAATAGGTCTTAAGTTAGGTGAAATAAGAATATTTTGATTTTAGCCAACATTGTATGATATGTCTAAATAGGATATTATTTTATATAAAAATGTGCAATTTGTGAGAGCATAGATTGTCTATATGTTAGTTTACTAGAAAAGATCACTTATTTTGCAACATTTGCAAGGACACCTACCTATTACACATGTTCAAATGTAATTGGATTACGACTAATTGATATGATTCTTTACATCCTATAAAAGGAGCATTGTCAATTGTCAAAAAAGGGGGGGAGCTCTTAGAACCAAATTACTTTGTAAACTTTGAGCAATTAATATAAGCAAGGAGGTTTGCAAAGTTTATCCATATTTACTTGTGTGAAGTGTTATATGATTTCTCTCTTAGTTGTCTAGTTTCACTTCTAGATTTGAATGGTTTCTATAGATTTTGGATGTGTATCTTGAATGTAGAGTTGCTAATTTGTGTCAATATTAGATTAGTTGAAAGTTATTAGGCTTATTTCATTTGCTACACTTCTTTTGCATTTGGGCTAATATTGTTTGCTTGCAGGAGTGAATCTTTAAAGTAAGCTTGGTTACTATTTGCATTATTCCATATCTTAGAAGCTTGCTTAATGTATGTTGTGATTTGGGCTTAAGCTGTTTCACTTCATATATTGGTTAAATGCATGTCCATATAAAATTTGAACTTTGTCATAATATCTGGAACAAGACCAACAACATCTTTCTTTCTACCCTACCCTTCCTTTTGATTCTTTTTTAACTTGATCACTTTAGTTAAGTGGTCACTATAAATATCCATATTAGATTAGTTTTTGATCATAATTCACTATTTTTAACATAGTATACTGTATATTTCACATAGATATACTATTTGGCCATGGTGGCTCCCAACCACCAACTAATATAAATATTATGAAATAGTCACTTGTTCTACCTCTATTCCACCAAATAGATAACATGATTTCATAGCCTATAACTCATGCACTAAATTACTATAAATCTAAAATGAGAAGTGTTTCTTAAACAATCTAGGAATCAATAACACACAATCCAAACTTGTATAATCTCATAGTTTTAATTGAAAAATACACACAGTTCACTGTTATATGTATTTCCAACACTAAACACACACACACACACACACACACACACACACACACACACACACACACACACACACACACACACACACACACACACACACACACACACACACACACACACACACACACACACACACACACACATATCAATTTATTTATTTCTTAAATTACATAGACTTCATGTTTATACCCCTAATAACTCAAAATACACAGTCCCATGTATTAGGTATAGATATACTTAGAATTTGAGATATAAATATAAATAAACTTCACAACAAATAGTACCAAAAATTGATATGTAAACCTATTTATTTATTGACTCAGACTTTGTAATTGTCAAAAGTCCTATATATATATATATATATATATCTGAATACACACACACACTAGAATTTCCAAACCAAAAACTCAATCCTCATATATCTCATTTGAATGTGTGTATATATATATACACACACACACCCAGAATTTCCAAATAAAAAACTCAATCCCCATCTATACTATAACTATCTATCAATTCCCTTAGTTATTTATATATGGAATTTTCTATTAAAAATACAATAAATTCATTTAAACCTATTGTTTCCCACACACAATACTAGTATATTTCACAGGGGTTTATTTTTGTGGATGGCTGAGCCATCCACAAAGCTAAATTCCTATCTATACAAAATGCATACGATTTTCAAAAACCCTGTTGGTGCTTGAATTTGCACCCTTAAAGAGATGCTCATTTCTCTTCATCTAAGCGACAAAATGGAATCATATCTCTAACTATGGGTGACAATTTTGTTGAGATTAATCTCTAGATTAGGGGCTAGCTCCCCTTGATGTACCACTCGACTGCTACTTCTACTACTGCTAACTTAGGGGGGAAAAAAGAATGAGGAAAATTGAAAATAAACCTAAATTAATGGAGGTGATACACCAAAATAGATGATGTATTATAACCACATTTATATGACACTTATGCCCAAAATAATGACCAACATACACTTTACCAATCTTTATCTTCTTACATCAATATTACACTATGAGGTCATGAAAGATTGTCTTATACTAAGATGACTAGACAAGAGGCCTTGATGGCACTGATGAAAAGACAAAACCACTTAGACATGGTCATCTCCTAGAACACTTTATGTGCCTTGCAAGAAAAAACTAAAAATAGGTGAAAGAATGAATTACAATGCTAAGGAATCCATAGTCTTCACTAAGTAAATTCAACATTCAAGTAGAGCACATTATGAAAAATCATGGAAGAGGTAAAAAATTAATCATTTTATTGATCAAAAGGTTTAAAATTTAGTAGATCTTCACCATACTCAGGTGGAGCCCTCTAAAGAGCCAAGAGAATCCATATTTATAGACTTTGAGAGATATCTAGCAAAGAGAGTTTAAGGTCACTTAGACATGTGTCAATCTTAAGAATTGAAATAGTTACATTGCATTCTATAAGAAACTCCCTTTATGGTTACCCTAGTAAAATCAAGATATAAAAAACTACATTTTGCTATAGATGGGTCCATCTATTGGAATATCATTTCAATGCAAGCTATTCTTACTAGCTTATCAAGCTGTGTAATGATACAATAACTCAAACCATTGACCTGCCTATTTCTACTTGTTATGCATTAGAGATCAAGATTCATGCCATTTTTTATTTCCATATTTATCCTCAGGTTCTTGTCAAGTCTTTTTAATAACAATGACTCTTCTTCGTAGTTTAAAATTGACTTCCTGTGGGCCATCATCTTTTTATTAAATCCCAACATCTAATTTTCATAGTTTGAAATTGACATTTTATGGGTTGTCACCTTTAGGTATTTTTTTTGGATATTTATTTTGAGACCTTTCTTTAAAAAAATTGTCCTCAGCTATTTCTTTGGACTTTTTGTCGAGTCTTTTCCTTTGGGATTATTACTTATTTATTTCCTTCAGACAAAAAGTCTGAAGGAATTCTTTTGGGGTTTCTCTTTAGTCACTTCTCTTCATCCTTTCCTGTGGCTTTTTGATTGGTCCCTCAAAAAAAATGAAATGATCCCTCAAGCTTTTGGAAATGGTCCTTTGGGATTTTGAAATTGGTCCTTCGGGTTTTTGGAAAACATCCCTTCAGATTTTATAAAAAGTACCTTTCAGCCTTTGGAAATGACCCTTTGTAAAAAATGAAAGTGTCCACTTAGCTTGAAAAGATCCTTTGGAAAATTTGTAACATACCCTTTAGGAAAATGAAAATGGATAATTTTTTTGACAAAAAGATACCCTTGAGAAAAATTAATTTTCCCTTCAAAAAAGTGAAAGTGCCCTTCGAAAAAGTTACAAGGGTACTTTTTGGCTTGAAGATATCTTTCAAATAAATTGTAAAGTACCTTCAAAAAAATTGTGTGGACAATTTATTTGAAAGAATTCAGAACTTGGTTGGAAGAAAACCCAAAAGAAATACTCTTAAGGAAAAGCCTCAAACAAAAAGTTTGAAAGAATTTGGAAAAGCTTAAAACAAAAAACTTGAAAAATTCTTTGAAGGCTTAAACAAAGACCAAAATGAACTTTTCAAATGGAAAAGACTTGTGCATTTGTTGTGGGTTTTGTTAAAGAACACTTCTTCCTCTAAAGAAAAGCTTAGTATTGAAACTAGCGAAAGACATAGACTCAGACATTTTTTTAAATAGGGATGCCCAATTTTGGCCTACAGAGCCAAAATTTGGTCAACAAATTGGTGACTCGTAGGGGTAGTATGCCAGTTATGCTGACTAGACTAGTAGCCTAAATATTCCATTAAGTATGGAGTCAATAAGGACTAAAATAAATTAAAAAACTTGAACATGATTTAGAACTTGATCAATAAGATAACCATTGACTACCTCAAACACACAAAGGAAAGAGACACACAACAAAGACCAAAGTAAACACACATGTGCTAACTAGCACTTAGGAAAGACAAGACACAACAAAAAGGAAAATAATTATGTATAGCTAACCAGATATGCTCTTTCCCCTCTTGGATCAAATGGAAAACTTCTTAGATCTCTTCCATGGCAATAAATTTCATGATGCCAGACAAGAGGTTGGTTGGAGTAGGATCTTGGTGACTCATCCTTATTATTTTTCACCTTGATTGGAATGTATCCAAGTAGATAAGTTTCAAACATGTCTCTAACATAAAATTACTCATCTTTCTCTTTGAAACATGTCTAATACTGGTCCTTCATGCTAGTGTAGTCCATTAATGGATCAATGGCTACTACCTCATCATCATAGGTTTCATTTATCTCATGGACCTCTTCGTATGCATCATGTACTAACCCATTCTTTTCTATCTCTTTGAAAATATTGTCAAATTGATATATTACTTCATCATAGCTCTCTTAAATAAGGGTGGCTAGTGTGATGTTTGAGCTGAGATTTTTTTTTTATAGCTTATTCCAGAAATCATCTTTTCACTCAAGAATTCCTTCCTCAAATCCCTTATAAAAATAATTAGACCTCTCTCCTTCTTGATAAAAAAAAAAGTCTTTAGTTACTAAAAAACAAGGGTATCCATCTATTCAACAACATGCTTTGAACCTCATTGAACTCAGGTCCCATGGCTCGGTCATTATCTTCATCAAAACAACAAGAAGGTTCATCAAATAAAGAGAAAGAGAGCTCACCATGCTTACATTCTCCATATAACATTAACAAGTAAAATTTATCAATCTCATCTTCATATTTATAGAAAATTTGTATGTATGTGTGACCTATATCTTCTCCTTAAATCATGTCACCTTCAAGAGTTACTTCTTCAACCTTATTTTCATGAAAACCTCTTAGAATAACCACCTCTTGAGATATGATTTGACCATATTCTTCATTTTTGATAATGCTTTCCACTTCACGATCAAGATGATAATCACCATGATGATGTTCATATGGAGTACTTATGATGATCTCATCTTCATTATCACTCATGATAGCCTCTTGATCAACCAAGAATTACATTTTTTTTGTTCACTTACCTCCCTTAAAACAGGTTCCTCTTTAAGATGGAATGAAATGAGGGGTAAATGGATAGGTTCATAAGTATGAAATGTAGGAGTTAGAGTATGAAAGGTAATGGAAGGTGAAGGGAGTGAAAATGGAGTATGGGATGAAGGAGAGGACTTAGGAATGGACTTTGAAAAGAGGCAAGCACTAGTGAGCTCAAAATTAGATTGAGAATGAAAAGTGAGTTTTTATTTGAGAGGCTCATGAGGAAGAGGAGGTAAACCTTGGGTTAAAATCAATTGATGCTCTTTCTTCCACTTGATAAACACTTCATCTACATCAGATATAGCTTGATAACTCTCTTGAAGGGGTGTAGATGGGGTGTGTTTAGACATTGGATCTTCTATTGGGTGTAAACCATCTATTACACCTTGATTAAGGAACCTTATTCTTGACTCTAATTCTTCAATATATTTAGCTAGATTTTTTGGAAGAGTTTTTCTTGGAGATCATTCACATCATCATGATGAAGAAGAGTAGCTACATTTTTTTCTTCATAATCTTGAACAATACTCTTCTCTTATTTCTTGCCCCATGATTCCGCTATTTCATTCTAACCCATGATCTTAGGATTGGAACTCTCTTCTTGAGGATAGGAAACAACTTTATCTTTCTCAAAGTCTTGAGCTGGTTCATGATAGACATTTATATAACTTGGAATTTTTACATCATGTTGAAGGGCTTGAGGAGGTTTAGGGGAACGAAGAAGAGCTTGCACATACATAGGAAGAGTTGCTTAAGGATGGACATGTTATTTTCCAATAGAAGTAGGATGATTTTCTTCAAAGGAGGGCTCACAATCTAAGGAATTGAAAAAATTAGTTTCCATAGAAGGCTATTCTAATGTCCTTTGGTATTAGATTGCTAGGTGTAAAGGGTTAAAAATAGGAGTATTTAATGTATTAGATGGGTTAGAAGGTTGACTCATTTTATTTTGGTGATCAAGTGCTATTTGATAAAAAGGATTTAGTGTATAGGGGGAGGGTTTATTTTGTATAGGAGGAGGATATTTTGGGATGGAAAAAGGGATACAAGGCTAAATGCCTTGAGTGGATTGGCTTCTCCACCTTACTAGTTTCTCCTCCATGGATTGCATGACTTGATATTGCTTAAACAAGCATTCCTCTTTGTACATAATCTCTTATTGATATCTATTTCACTCATTCAACCTATATATTTCCAACATCTACTTCTAAAACTCTAATATTATCTCCCTAACACTCTTAGATTCACTAGGAGAAGGATAATTAGGAGGGCTACTTAAGGTGATGCCATGAACAAAATGAGCCTGATCAAAACTATATGAAGAAACACAAGATCTATACTACTCTACAATGGGATTATACATATCAAATATAATTTATTGATGCACTAGGGCTACTTGACCAAATGATTCAACTCAGAGTCACCATTGGTGTTGATTGAAATGCCTCTAAGAGGCTGATAGATCGAAGAACACACCAATAATTATTCAACTCCTTAGACAAATTATCCCATTGAGCATGCCAAAAATTGTTGATACTTGGATTTGTAACCTTGAAGATATTCTCAATTATCTTCATCGAAGTGGCAAAATGGAATCATCTCTCTTGCTATGGGTAAAAATTCTATTGATATGAATCTCTAGATTAGGGGTTAGCTCCTCTTGATGTACTACTCATCTTCTGCTTCTACTATTACTAACTTGGGGGTGAAAAAGGAATCAGGAAAAATTAAAGTAAACCTAAAATAATGGAGATGATATACCAAAATAGACACTTATGACCAAAACAATGACCAACATACACTTTCCTAATATTTATCTTATTTCATCAATATTACACTACGAGGTCATGAAATATTATCTTATACTAAGAGGACTAGATAAAAGGCCTTGAATCATACTAATGAAAAGACAAACTCACTTAGACATAGACATCTCTTGGAACACTTCACGTGCCCTACAAGAAAAAGCTGAAAATAAGTGAAAGAATGATGTATAATGATAAGAAATTCATAGTATTCACTTAGCAAATTCAACATTCAAGTAGAACACACTATGTATAGTCATGGAATAGGTAAACACGTAGTCATTTTATTGATCAAAAGGTATATAATTGAGAAGATCTTCACCATACTCAAGTGGAGCCCTATAAAGAGCTAAGAAAATCCATATTTATAGCCTTTGAGAGAGAGATCGAGCAAAGGGAGTTCAAGGTCACTTAGACATGTGTCAATATTGAAAATAGAAACAATTATGTTGCATTTTGTAATAAATTCCCTTTATGGTTACACCAATGGAATCAAGATATGCCAAACTATATTTTTATATAGATGGGTCCATCTATTGGAATGTCATTTCAATGTAAGCTATTCTTTACTAGCTTGTCAAGCTGTGTAACGATGCATCAACTCAAACCGTTGACCTACCTATTTTTGCTTGTTATGCATCAAAGATCAATATTCATGCCATTTATCATTTCTATATTTGTCCTTAGGTTCTCATCAAGTAATTTGAATAAAAACAACTATTATTTATAGTTTAAAATTGACTTCCTATGGGTTGTCATCTTTTGTTTGAATCCCAACAGCTAATTTCCACAGTCTAAACTTGATGTTTTGTAGGCCGTCACCTTCAAGTATTTCTTTTAGACATTTTTTTCAAACCTTTTCTTTGGACAAATTGTCCTCAGCTATTTCCTTGGACTTTTTGTCAAGTCTTTTCCTTCGAGCTTATTTCTTGTTTATTTTCTTTAGACAAAAAGTCCAAAGGAATTCTTTTGGGGTTTCTCTTTAGTCACTTCTCCTCATCCTTTCCTATGGTTTTTTGATTGGTCCCTAAAAAAATTGAAATGTTCCCTCAGGATTTTGGAAATGGTCCTTCAAGATTTTGGAAATGCTCCTTTGGACTTTTGGAAAACTTCTAAAAAGTACCTTTTGGCCTTTGGAAATGACCCTTTAGAAAAAATGAAAGTGTCCACTTAGCTAGAAAAGATCAATCAGAAAAGTTGCAACATAAGCTTCGATAAAATGAAAATGGAAATTTTTTTGGACAAAAAATACCCTTCAAAAAAATGAAAGTGCCCTTCAGAAAAGTGAAGGTGCCCTTAGAAAAAATGAAAGTTCCCTTCGAAAAAGTGAAAGTGCCCTTCAAAAAAGTTGTAAGGATCCTTTTTGGCTTGAAGATATCTTTCGAAGAAAGTATAAAGTACCTTCAAAAAAATTGTATAGATAATTTATCTAAAATAATTTGGCACTTGGTCGGAAGAAAACCCAAAAGAAATACTAATAAGGAAAAGCCTCAGACAAAAATTCTGAAAGAATTTGGCAAAGCTTAAAAATAAAAAACCTGAAAGAATTTTTTAAAGGCTTAAATAAATACCAAAATGAACTTTTCAAAAGGAAAAGACTTATGCATTTATTGTGGGTTTTGTTAAAGAACACTTTTTCCTCTAAATAAAAGCTAAGTACTGGACCTGGCCAAAGACATGGACTTAGACATTTTTGCAAATAGGGCTGCCCAATTTTGGCTTGAAAGGCCAAAATTTGGTCAACAAAGCCCTCAAAGATAATTTTTCATACATAATTATTATTAGACAAGTAATATAAAATAACATTACTAACCTCTTAATCACTTCTAGATGAAATTTTATGAACCAAATAAATCCTCTTCTTCTTTGCTCTACTCTCTTCTCTCCTCTTCCTCATGCCATGCCATCCATTCTATTTCTTAACTCCCTCTTATCATAATTTTTTCCTTCTCTCCTACTCCATTCGAGCTTGTATGCAATTTTTAGCTCATATCTTGAAGTTATCCATGAAAAATATGGATTATCCATTCAAACTAAGACTAAACAGAGTTAACTTCCCATTGACTAAACCAAAAAAAGCCTTAATCTCTCTCTCAAACTTTTCCCAAATACATTTGTTATTATTGTAATCTATTAAATTCTACATGATCAATCTACATTATATGCCTATGTATCCTTTGTAAAATTTCACTTTTAACATTATTCCATAATTATAATTAATACTTTGAGCTTATAATAGTCTATGCATGTGAATAATGACTAGGTTTAGCCTTTAGGATAGTCTTAGGATATAATGCAATTGTTACTAACTTTATAAAAATAACATCATATCTTTAATAATAACTATACTAATATAAAGTCAATTACATTCTTTCAACAATAATGGTAAATCAGATAACTATTAAACTAATCATAATAGTATTACAACAACGTAGTCATTATTATCACTATGCTATATAGACTATCCTATGTATTTTGTTATCTTCATATATTAATGTGCTAATCCATATACTGATATTTTTAAATATCATAAAGATAACTAGCTAATGTTCTAAACCTTACAAAGACATTATGGTTAGTCTATATACAAAAGTAATTAGATATTATTCATGCAGATTTACGTTTCCATAAGTATTAACAATCATGAATTCAATAACATAACATAAACATACTACAACATTATACACTAAATCTATGTATAATACCCATAATGCAATCACACAAGATTAATTATACACACAAGTAGTAAATTGAACTAATACACAATTAACATACATAATCAATTATTTAAATGTAGATAACATCAATAACATACTAATGCTAGCAAATAAAATAATGTATATAGTATGTACTATCTAATATGGTGTGTGCATGGGTTTTAGCTACTCCCTTATCATCACCCAACACCTCCATTTAAGTTATCTTCTCTAATGATGCTCTCCTTCTGTCATGTTCTAAGGGATGAATCTCTCCTACATCTAACTCATGAAAAGAAGGTATTTAGCCTATAACATAATAATAATAATAATAATAATAATAATAATAATAATAATAATAATAATAATAATAATAATAATAATAATAATAATAATAATCAATCAACATGATCATAATATAAAGAATTTATAATACATCTAACTCATAGCATTGTAATGATGAAGTCAAAGTAATATACAACTATCCTATAACAACATATGACTTATAACTTAGTTAAAAATTAATTAATCAATTTAAAGACCATAATAATCTATGAATAATTAGGTAAATCAACTTAGTGAGAAATTGGGATGTGACATCTTTCCCCCTTAAATATGGTCATCATCCTAATGACACTTATTCAAATAATAGTTCTGAATAAAAAATATTATCTAGCAAAAAAATAACATAGTATGAAGCATCAAATCAAGAAAACAAATATGAAAATACCCTATATAACGCATCATAGTCCTCCCAAGTATCACTATATTTAGAGTATTGGTCTCACAAGATGTGGCACTGTGACACTTATCTATTACATAAATGAAGTTTACAAGTGTCAATTATTCTAATTAGTTCTACCCTCACCACCCCAAGACCCAGAACCTGTAAAGTATTCCAATCCAACACATATGAAGGATCAGTTATATAATTTTTAAGATAAGATACATAGAATACATTATGAAATAGAGCAAGGGTTGGTGGTAATGTTAGCTTATATGTTATAATATTAATCACTTTTAAAACATCAAAGGGTCTTAGATATCTCGATAAAAGTTTTGCTAACTTCCCAAATTTAATTGAGCTCTTCTACAACTTAACCCGTAAGGATAGTTTATCACCTACTAAAAAATGCTTAGATATTCTCTTCAGATCAACATAACTTTTCTCCTTATCATTAGATTCAACCAATCACTGCCTGATTGATTTAACTTGATCTTCTATTTCTAAAAGCATCTCAGGTCTAAAGATTACCCTATCTTCCAACTTGTCCCAACTGATTGGTGTCTTGCACCTTCTCTCATACAATGCTTCAAATGGTGCCATATTCAAAGTAGATTGCTATGAGTTATTATGATTAAACTCAATCAATGGAAGGTATTTCTCTCACTTGTATTGTTGATCCATGAAATACATATGAATAATATCCTTTAACACCTAATTAACTCACTCATTTTGACTATCAATCTATGGGTGATATGTAGTACTAAAGTTTAGTTGCTTACCAAAAGTTAAATTTAGAGTTAACCAAAACCTAGAAGTCATCCTTAGATCATGATACAAAATAATCTTCTCTAAAAATACATGTAATTGATACACTTTTTTTTATAAATATCTTTGCAAGAGTAGGTGTATCATCTATCAAATTTCCTAGTATAAAATGAGCTACCTTGGCTAGTTTATCAACTACAATCAAGATCATGTCATGTCTATTCTATGATAGTGGTAAACCAAAAATGAAGTTCATACTGATCACTTGCCACTTCCATTTTCATATATCATATGGATGCACATGTTCAACTTTCAAATTCTAACATTTCAAACAATGTGACATAAAGTTTACTACATCTTTCTTGATTCCCTTCCATAAATAAAGTGGTTTAAGATCTACCATAAGATTGGTTATTCCTAGATACCATGAATACGGGGCATTATGTAGTTTTTTTAGCATTGTGATCTTTAGATTCTCCTGATTTGGCACATACATCTTTTTATTGTATCATAAAAAACCATTGTTATTTATTTTGTCTCCTTTATACCTAGGATTCTGAGCATTCTTAGACAACACTTTCCTGTCCTGAACATAGAATTAATCTCCTAGTTAGAATTCAGTCTCTCGATCCTTGAAATTACTCCTAATAGTAGCCATATCTGCTTTGTACCTCCTACGATTAAGGCACCAACTACTCTATTTTTATTTCCTTTGATGTAATTGATATCAAATTCATATTAAGACAAAAAATCTAACCAATATCTCTAATAAGCATTTAGATTTGGTTAGGTGAAGATGTACTTGAGTCCCAAGTTATTAGTCTTATTCTCAAATAGTTTTTCCAACAAATAATGCCTCCAAAATTGCAAGGCATGTACAATTACTACAAGTTCTAAGTCATGAGAGGCATAGTTCACCTCGTAAGTTTTCAACTTCTTTGATTCATGATCTACTACTTCATCATCTTGCATAAGGACTCTTCTTAGTCCATTCCCCAATGCATTTGTGATCATTGAAAATTGACCACTAGGATCATGAACTCTTAACATTGGTGCTAAATTAATCTTTATTTTTAATTACTAAAAAGCTACTTCACACTTATCTAACCAGATAAAACTTTTATTCTTATGTTGCAGATAGATAATCAAATTAACTATCTTAGAAAAATTTGAAACAAATTTATTGTGATAGCCTACTAATCCTATGAAACTCCTTACCTTATGAACATTATTTGGTGTTAGGCACTCCATAATAGCTCTTATATTTTTTAGATCTACTAAAATACCATCCTATAATATAATATGTTTCAAATATTGCACTTTATTTTAGAAAAATGCACATTTGGATAACTTGTTGTACAACTTGTGCTTTCAAAAATGTTGCAAAACCATCTCTAAATGTTGAATATTCTCTTCTCCATCCTTAGATATATAAGAATGTCATCCAAAAATATTAGAACAAAATGATATAACTAATCTTTGAACACATTATTCATGATATTCCTGAATGTTACATGAGTATTCGTAAACTCAAATGGTAACACTTTAAAATCATAGTGCCCATAATGAGTTCTAAAAGTTGTCTTTTGAATATCCTCATCTTTTATCTTTAATTTATGATATACTACTCTAATATCAATCTTGGAAAAGACCATTTCTATTCACATATGATCAAAAATATCATCTATTAGAGGTAGTGGATACCTATTTTTTATAGTCACTTTATTCAAGATTCTATAATCAATGCAAAGTCAAAGAATACCATCCTTATATTGAGGCCAACGTCCCCCAATTTTTGAAAATTAGGGCCTTGAGATGTCTTAGAACCTTGTCATTAAAAAACCTTACTGTACTCCTAGTTTTTTATAGAATTTGAAGATCATCCACTCTTATAGGGTAGTATATTATGTTTATAATTAAGTTTGGTGTGCATAATACTAATAATGGTTTACCCTATTTTATGAGAAATGCATGTTCCATAGGGAAAACACTAGTTTTTTCACCAAGCATGAAATCCACCATGCTTCTACTGGTTTTTGGTTTACAAAATTTAATCTTGGACCACTTCAGTAGAACCCTAAGTTTAAAAAACCATTTGATTTGAATTTAAATTTAGAAGGAATAAATTGGTGAGAATGTTCAACACTTAAATTACTTAAGTCTAATTTTATATTAATACTTGATCATGTTTACTAGCATCACCCAAAATTTAATATAAAATTACACCCGAGTCTTTGTGTTTTTCTCATAAATGTCCTTATTTATTCTAACTTCATTTAAAATGGTTTCATGGGGTCCCCTTTTATTTCCTAGTTGAACCCCTTTTGAATTAAGGTTTAGCCTAAGTCTTAATAATAAGACCCTTTTCATATTTATTAATGCAAATGGGGCCTTATGATTAAAACTTAGCCTAGGTCCTTATTAACTTCAGGTCCTAACTTTACTTTTTCCTTAATAAAGCCAATAGCATGCAACTACTCAGATCTTCATCCAATGATCCTCACTTCTAAAGATCTGATAGGGTGCATTGAATCCAAGATCTTGGGAAGCTCTAGGAGGATGCCACATGGAACCCTCACATTCAACCACAAGAAATTCACAAATATAAAATTGACACTCTTGTTCACATCATTTGATGATTGTGAGGATGTCTATGATGTTAGTAAAAATATCAAATTTAGCATATCCAAGATTTCTTCCTAGACAAATGGGGCATGTTTTGAATGTTTTTAATGGGTTTCACATTGATATTTTAGCTAAAATTAAAATTTAGGCATTTAACCTAAGTTTTATCTGACCCTCGAGACTAACTTAAACCTCATGCATCTTATAGGATCCTATGACTCTTGCTTAATCATACCAACATAATCCAATAGTGTGAGATCTTTGAATAAGACTCAAGGAGCCCAAGAGCTCAACATGTGGAAAGAGCTCAAAAATTGGAAATCAATGGTGTGATGATATACAAAGTAGCATAATTATGGGGCTTGATACTTATAATGACCAATGAGGTAACAAACCCAAGATTATGATCAACAACTGGCACTTGATCCTTGGATCTTAATCCAATGGAGTGAAACCAAAGGCAAAATTTGAAGGCTAACGACTAGTTGTCCTTGAGATAATTACGACAAACACCATGAAATGATGCCAAATAGATGCCATGTAGGATCCACATAAGCAAAAGATGACAAAACATATATTTTATCCATCTAAAAAAGCAAAGGTATAAATACATTAGTCTTAATCGAATCAAAGGCACAAATGAACCTAGGTGTAAATCACCTCCACCAATAAAGCTCTTAGAGAACTTAAAAACTTGCATAAAACAAGAAGATTATGAATGATCGAATCACAATTTAACTTGAAAAATAATTCTATGTGTGAAAAGGATAATCTTGATACTTTTATAGAGTAAGATATTAGCATTTTGAAAGGTTGAGAAGTAATGGTAGTGGGAAGATAATAATGGAGGGAAGAAATAGAGCTTTACTTGTCCACAAACCACCTAGGTAGGGTTTTCAAGGACACAGAGTTGGACGTCATGGCATTGAAAAATGGGTGCAAGAATTAGTCTAAAATCTTCTTAACCATAGAAAAGATGTAACCCCTCAATTGTAATGAGAGGAGAATTAAGGTAGTCAATACCAAATACAAGGACCTAGTCACTATGCAATTGGCCAGTCTTCACTGTGTGATTGCTAAACCTGAGTTACTTCATTATATCGATGTAATTTATCCACTTTTTGTTGAATGTAGGGTAGATGATGATTGTATTTTAAAGGATGGAACATATAATAAAATTTCATACATTGCCCTTTTATCCTTTGAAGGATACTACAAACTTCTATGGTCCCATGTCGATTTGCCTTCAATCAAGAATTGGACCACTCAACATGACCTTGACACCATCCTAATACCATGGCTCAACTGAGGAAACCATGTATTCAAAGATTTCCAAGGAAGGATTCTAATTTCATAGTTTAGGGAAGGAATTAGGGTTTTCATGACCTTGTTGAATAGAATTTTTGGGGATACCATAACCACTTATGTCAATCCCACCTAGGTTTCCTATGTGCACTTCTTGATAGATCAACAAGTCACCCCTCCTATTGGAGACATGATAAACATCCACCTGAGTCACCAATTTTATACCATCAAAAGGAACACAAAAACAAATTTATTCATGAAGTCCTACTTGCTTGATGCCTTGCTCACTTCCACCCAATTCCCTAATATCAAAAACTAGGATCCTATGGGTAGAACCACCATATCTCGTCATTATTCAAAAATGCATATTTTCAAATATAGGAATCATATGAAATTTATTTGTGATTGCATTTATCCCACCTTGACACAGACCATCACTAGATTCCCTATGCCTATAGTGCACCCCTTGATCAAAAGGTATGTGGAGATGATGGGGGATAATTGATATTACCCTGATTACATGGTAATTAGAATTGAGGGAACCATGTCTTCACCATATAGATTACCTATGTATGTCCCAAAAAAGCTAGCTGAATAGGAAATAACATTGTAGCTCCTCAATGGGGTTGGTGGATTATGTGAATAAAATAAGAAAGGTCTTCTCCACCCCTTTCCCTTGATAATTGGGAAGATCACACTGCATGACTAGAAATAGGTTGATGTCATGTCTAGGCAGAGGGAGGCCTTTGTTTTCCAAGTAGATGAATTAAGAATGTGGGATCCCAAAAGGAGATTGAAATACCATTTTGAGGAAAATAAATTACTTAATCCATTCTATGAACACCAGCTTGGGGTCTATGATCACATATACACCAAGGTAAGTAGCTTTGAGGAAGTGCTGGCCAGACTCAAAGAATGCAATACCAAATTAGAACATAGACTGATACATGAAAGGAAAACAACAAAGGACATTTGGAAAATGTACCCTCTTCAGTATTATTTTATAATTTCCACCTCCAGACCATCTCAAGGACCTCCTCAAGAAAATTTTCCAGCACTTCAAAACCTTGATAAACAACAACAAGATGACAGACAAGGGGGGGGAAACCTCATCTTCAAGACCTCCACAAGAACCACCATCTCTAGTGGAGCATGTAGACATGGTGGATCTTGAGCCATATTAAATAATTGAGGTTGTTTTCAAAGTTCTTGAAGAGGCCTATGGCTGAGATAGAGAGGAAACACATGAAGACCCTGACACCCAAGTGGGACAAGTTACAGAGGATCATGAAAAAATGGAGGGGATTTAGAAAGATAAGGGAAAAAAACCTAAGTTGGACTTAGTTTTAACTATAACTCAGAGAAAGAGGAAAGTAGATTTAGCCCTTATCCCTACCAGATCCAAGAAGCTAAAACTTCCATTTATCCATCTAGCCTAGGATAATATATGAGAAACTCCAAAAGATTCCCTCCATAGCCCATTCATGGGAATTGACACATAATATTAGCATTGATGTACATGAAGACCTTCAACCATGGATTCTTGAAATGATGAAGGAACAAGAAGAAAGAATACTAGTAGAAGCAAAGGGCCCTAGTGATAAGAAAATGGATGCTCTAGGGGAGTATAATGACATAAAGGTGGAAATTCCATATACTACCAAGTTCACTAAGCCCACTACTATAGTAAATTTCAATCTAGAGACTTTAGGGCTAGAAAAGATCACCACAAGGAAGGTTGTGGTGGGTATAGAGGAGTTCACCTTTCAAAGGGTGGAACCATTTGTAGGCCTAACTCTAGTAGGAAGACAGGAATTTGGAGAGCATCACAATCACCAAGATAATGTGGAGAGCTTAGTTGGGTCTTAATAAACATAAGAAATGGAAAGAATTAGGGGATTGAAACAACATATTTCCAACTTAAGGAAGGAGAAGCAGAACCTTGAAACCCAGGACATCTTCTTGGTCGCTAAGGAGATGACTAAGATGTTAAGTGTATCTTTTTTTGACATGTTTAAGGCCTTGAAGGTTATGAAACTTAAGAAGTATGAATTGACACAACAAGATGAAGTAGCCAAAGCCTTAGTTAGCTAATGGTAGGCTTTAGAGGACCAAATTATTGAGCTAATCAATATGCAAGTAAGAAGATAGATCGTAGCGTCTAGTAATATTAGCCTCAGACACTTGAGTGCAATATTGGGAATTTTTATTGACAATATACAAACCTTGAGCACTTGGCATAATAATGTCAACAAGCTTATGGAAGAAATGTTTAGAGTTGATAAAATCCTAGGGCCCATGCTAACAGAGTCTTCATAACCCACCACCATTGGGTTAATAGATGATGATGATTTTAAACAAAGAGCCACTACCACCATTTAGTAAATAAAGGGAAAGAATCAAGTCCAATCTAGCAATGAGAATTAAAATATCTTGGACATCATCTATGATTTAGGAGAATAGATTGCAAAAGATAGAAACATCAAGGAGGCTATGCTTAGGAATGATAGAGAGTTTAATAAGCTTATAAACCAAGAAAAAGGATGTCTAATGAAGCCTAAAATATATTTAAAACTAGTTAATAAACAACATACTAAGGTCAAAGACATCTTCCAATAAAGATAGATGTAGGGCCCACTACTATCCCAATAGAATATTTTATCATTGTATCACTTCTAAAATTGAATATTATATTGCGTGTGTATATGCTTTTCTATGAAGATAAGCACTTCTAGGTCAGTCCAATGTAAAGAGTCATGTGTATTCTAGAATTTTAATGAAAGGAAAATTTCCCTTATTTTTCATACATATGTATATGAGAAACTGACTGGGAGACCACCTATGTCCTCTATAAATAGGCAGTGTCATCATTTTGTAGGAGAGATATTTTTGAGAAAAAATTATATACTTAGAACAATTAATACAACTAAAGAATTATGCAAAGTTTGTTTATATGGTTGTGTTAAGGGTTACTTGATTTTATCTCAATTTCTTGTCTAGATCTCAAATTTGAATGTTTCTTTAAATTCTGAATTACATTCTTGTTATAGGATTGCTAATGTGTGCTACACTAGATTAGTTGAAAAGATCATAACTTGATTCACTTTAATTTGTTTTGCATCAAAGATGTGCATTAACTATCTAGGTGTAGTAGCAAAACATTAAATCATACTTGGTTTTTGTATTTTCAACTTGTGATCTAGGAATTTGAATCAAGAGAGGATGGTTAATATGGTGTTAGTTTTAAAATGAAAACAAAATGAAAAAAACACACTAACTAGCATAACATCTCTAGGCCTAGACACTAGGGAGAGCTTAGTTAACAAACATGAATAAAACACACAACTAAAATACAAAAAAAACCTTCTTTTACATTCTTTGGATGCTCCAAAATTCTTGTTATAGTGGCTTGTTTGGCTTGTGCTTATGAAGTCCTTGGCAATGGAAGCTTGGCTACCTCCATCTCTCCTTGGAACCTTTGGCTTTAGCTTGGGTTGGCTTGGAATCCATTTGGCATGGTAACACTAATTGAAATGGCTTCTTAAAGATATTTTTGCATTATAGCTTTACACCAAAATAGCTTAGAAATGATGTCCATGGGCTCTCTATTTATAAATTTTTACAAATATCTAGAATCAACCTGAACCATCCATCTCAAGATTGAGATATGTGGTTGAAGATTAATTCAATTTTTGGAATTAAGTTTGTAATTATCCTTATCATGACATTGGAAGAAGGGGAAATTAAGAGGCATGGAGGGCATCATGGAAGGCATTGATGAGTCATGGAGGACATGAATCCTAATATTTGTGGTATTTCTGGCTTAGGGATGTCTTCCCAAGAAATGAGGTCACCTGATGATGCATATATTCAATATTCATTTCTAAAAATAAGTCTTTAACAAGTTTTCATGGAATTATTAATTAGGCTTTGATTTGGATTAATTAGCTTTTAAGCATGTTTAAGCACTCTGTGCATAAATTACTCAAATTGATCAGAATGTCTTATTATTGGTCCAAAATTTGACTAGATTAGAATTGGAAGGTGATGTCAGATACATTGGAACCGTATTCCCATTTAGGATGCTACCAATAATAAATAACAAAGTCATGTTTCTTATGTAGAATATTTGATAAGAAAGAGTAATCTAGAGCACCCAGGTGCAAAATTAGCATTTTAACTTGAAATGATCTGATCAAAGTTAGCTAGCTTACAAATTACATTACCCCATTTAATTATACTCTAACCAAAATCAACACTTGAGTATGCCAATTTCATATAATTTAGCATGCTTTAGTGTTTTTAGTCCAAATTGTGCATTTTAAGTTGAAATTGGTCAAAAGCTTGGTTGAAGGTCATAAAAAAAGGCCAAAAAAGAGGCGAAAACAAAATGATAAGTGATTTGCTTGTAACTTAATAAGAGTTCCCAGAATCTTTTAAGGCAAATAAGTGGTCAATGTTTTTTTTATTTTCTAATGATTTTTTAAATGATTTTTGAATTGTTTTGGAGAGTCTCAACTCAATCAAGAATGATGAGACACTAAACGGTTCAAGCTCACAAAATGATGAGTGTGTTTAAACTAAAGTTGCTCACAAAATAGCGAGAACGTAGCATAGGTTGCTTGTAAAATGGTGAGAGTGTGGCTTAGGGTGATTGAGATAACCTAAATAAGTATTGAGTGCTACCTACATAGTCCCAGAGTAAGACTTCAAGTCACTGTATTTCCACTCTTATAGCGAAGGAATTCGACTAGAGTAGTAGTCAATTCAAACAAAATAGGCACAGTTGGTAAAAAGGCATAATACAACATAAGAAGTGGTAAGTTGGTATGTCAAGGCTTAATGTTTTCCCTAGTTTTACCATAAGTGGTTATAATTAGGACACAAAAACATAAATCAATGGTACTAATTTGCCCAAAGGCAGTTATAATTAATATCAAGACAAGTGAAACACTGAATTGACCATAGACAATTCTAATCAAGCTCATATAAACAAACATGGATATTGGATGAAAAATATCTTGCTAGAGAAACTGTCACACTACTTTCATAGATTATCATTCAAACATGGATTTAATTATTTATTAAAACTTGATTAGAATCCCCCCACAAAAGGTGTGGAAAGAACAAATGTAACCAAGATCAAAACAAGATTGGATAGGATGACTAAAAATAGATTTTGGTCTAGATAGGAATGGAATGGTAGGATGGAAAAAATGGTAAGGATAATGATGATTTTTGATAGATTAGATAAAATGGTAAGAGGGTTTCCCCTAGATGATGTTGTAAATGGTAGGATCTATGATAATGGAAAATAGGCATATGCAATAATGGCAATGGCATGGAAATGAAATCGTATGGTACATGTTTTTTGCCTAGGTATGGTTTTTGATTCTAATGGTCCTATTGATGGGGAGATGCACATCTTAATAAATAAATGATATAAATAAAATACTTGATAATGTTAATTTCTAGCCCACATCTCATCTGAATAGTTGCTTTGTGAAGAACTAGCTATAGATTTGGATGTTGAGAATATTATTGTGTTCTTCCTTGGTCATTGATTCTAATTCCTTCAAGCATTGAGACAAGGTATCTTTGTAGCCTCTACAAAGGAAAGTATGGCCATATATGGTACATGGGGATAAAATTTGGATGATAGGTTTGTTTTTGAAATGGAATGGTAGGGAAATAAATGAAGATCAGGACTTTCAGTCACACGTAATGTTGCTAATGCTAGATTCAACATAACTTTGGTAATGGTGGGGCTAAAGACTTGTTCTCTCGATAAGATGACCAATTTTTTTTGTTACTTGATCTTGAGAGTAACTACCATCTGATTAAGCTATATATTGGAAGCTATTTTGATTTGATCTTTGATTTTGTCTTCATCAAACATTGATAAACTTTTGTGCTCAGCTATTGTGCCTCAGAGAGGTTTTCACCAATAAATTTTTCTTGATTATCCCATAACACCTTTGAGAAGGTTTCACTAAGGAATGTTGAATTTTAAATTTGATAGTCTTCTAGTGCTTCTCAAAAACTTTCACTAGAAGATGCTGAGTTAAAAATTTTATTATATCCTATCACCTCTGGAAAGCTTTCAATATGAGAGTGTTATTCTGCGACATGAATGTGGTCTTGACCTCCTTTCTCTTCTTCAACTACTATATCACCATGGATGTAGTTAAAAAAATTGTGATTTTATTGATCCCAATTGACACTTGTGGGAGATGGAATGTCAATAATATGGCTATCTTGGTTGATGGTTATGGTATGTAGAATGGTAATGGAATGGGGAGAGGCTACACAATCCTCATAGAAGATACTAGGATAACTTGTGTTGAAGATGAAGTAATCATCTTAAAAACTATAAAAGGATAAAAAATGCATTCAAACTAATCTATGAGGCATGCATAACCAATATTGTAACAACCATAAACATATTCTTCTTCTAAATCTGATTCTAACTCAAGGGACTCTAAATTTAATGTTGAAACTGATGTTGATTTAAATTTTGATGCTAAATCTGATGTCAGTTCAAGAATAGAACATAAATCTAATTTTGATTCTTCATCTGATGGGTACTCTATTATAATGATGTCTTGTTAAATATTTGGTATTGGACAAGTAATAGTTTGTGATGGCATAATGGGCTCCACAACACCTAGTTTGTCAAAGTGAGACTCCTCTAGGATGGGAAATAGGTCAAGAGACAACTCCTTAGAGATTGGATTATCAATAAGAGGCTCTTGAAAATTGGCACATGGTCGAGGTAATTATTTTCTCAAAGGTGGTTATAATCAATAATAAGTGACTTAGTAAAGACTACCTCGTCAGAGTGAGACTCCATGAAAACTCATATAAGATCAATAAGTGATTCATCATAGGGTAACTTATCACAAGTGGTTGTTTCAATAAAAACATCTTGGATTGGGTGGTTGTCTTGGCTTTAGTTTTCAATGAGTTGGAAAATACCAATTTTTTACATAGCTTGGTCTTCGAATGATTGGATGGGTTGAGGTTTGGATAGGATTAGTACTTGATGAGAAATGACTTATGGTTGGATAATGGTAGGGATTTGGGGAGCATGATTGCTCACATGAGCCAAAGGACAAAGTCCTAAGATGGTAATGATAGGGCATTGTGGGGCTTGATTGCTCATACAAGCCAAAGGACTAGGTCCTAGAATGATGAAAGGGTATTGTGGAGCTTGATTGCTCACACAAATCAAAGGATGAGGTCTTGGTATAGAAATGGTTAGGCGTTGTGGAGCTTGGTTGCTCACACAAACCAAAGGATGAGGTCTTAGTATGGGAATGGTGCAACATTTTAGTCTTGAAATAGAAATGTTATGATGTGATGAAACTTTATTACTCACATAAGCTAAAGCATCCAAGTCTTCCTCATAAACCATATCATCCTAGTTTTGAGTTGGCTCATAAGATAGTTCTTGACTATGTTCTATGTACTGATTATTGAAAAGAGGGTATAGATTCATATACAAAATGATATTATCTATAGTTGGGTCTTAAAAGTCCTCCTCACAAGCCTCTTCATACCAATCAATGTCTCGAGTTGAATCATAAGTTGTTTCATGACTTTGTTTTTATGAATGATTAATATGAGGCAAATATAAATATATCTCACAAACCATATTAGCATCATTAGGGTCTTGACTAAAACCATAAAATTCATTTTGTGTAACCATTCTATAATAAGTTGGATTGTAAGTGACTCCATAAGTGTAGCTAGACATATCTACGTAAATGATGAAAGCTCTGAAACAAAAAGGCTTATGAGTTCCATAAATTTTGAAAAACTATGTCCAAAGGACAAATGGTTCAAGCTTGGTCCAACTTGGTCAAAATGTAGACTTATACCTCCAATGTGGTTTGAAAGTGGAGCTATATCTCTAAAATTATTTGTGATAAGACTTGGCATAAAATAGGCTAACATGAAATGTCTAATGTCAAATGTCATATGCATATAAGGTCAAACATCTAAATAAAACCTGGCATATCAAAGGTCTAGGTCAAAGTGTTCCAAACAAGGTCTAAACTAGGAAAGAAAAAGGTTGAGTTACTAGGTCTTTTGTCCAAATGTGGAGTAAAAAGTGAGGCTCAAAAAAACATGCAAGTGCTAGGACTTTTAGCCAAATGATGTTAAGAGATAGATTTGAAACAAAGGCTGATGTGATTTGATTTAATCTAACAAGTTTGGAAATAAATTTGACATAGACCCGACACATGAAATCAAACATAAACATGATCAATTGGCATAAGGCATAAGACAAAAGGCTTGTTGAGAAAGAGTGTGTTCTCTTGAATAAAGGCACAAACAATGATAATGATAGGTGTTGAACCAACAAACTATCAATAATTTTCAAATTTGAGTAATTGATTAGCCAAAGTTATGCAACTTAAAAGAGAAATATCTATGTATTAGCCTAAAAAATCAAGGTCTAAATCAATCAATTTTTTAATTCAAAATTGATAAGGTTAATTTAAAACTCAACATTTAAAACTAAGATTTGACCAAACAAGTTAGACAAGATTGGACAACATTACGGCACAAGACAAAGGTCCACGTGATAGACATGACATGGTTTGAAACAAATGGTTTTGATATAATGTTAAACAAGTTTTGAAATAAATTGAGAAGCCTAACGGTGTAAGTATGCTTGAATGATGTGATCTATGCTATATTTCAAAGAATCAAAAAGGTTTAACATATTTTGACATGATTTGGTCAGCATAACACTACCCTCTGCAACTCAAATGACACACACACACACACAAACAAACAAGTTTAGCAAAAATTTCAAGGTACAAGTGTGGTGTAAAATGGCTAGCATAATGCCTCTTTAGAAAAAAGAGTGACATATAGACAAATTGGTTTTGACATGGCTTATGAACAAATAAATAAGTTTAGTCTTAAAATAGACCAAGAAAAAATGACCAAAATACTCTAAGTATAATTGTCCAAATCCTAGAAAGGGTATGGCAATGTGAGGTTGACTAAGCTATCAAGTCTTGAATGTCTCTATGGGAAGCAATTGCATAATGACTTTCACATCAAAAAATACAAAAAAAAAAACATAAAAATTAGGTGATCATGGTATTGGCTAATTGTAAAATGGTCTAGTCCTTTTTACAACCACTACATCCTACTATTCACTTAGTGTAGTGTGATGTTCAAATATAGATACATCCAATGTGTAACTCAAAAGGATTAAGTGAAGTTAATGCTAGGAGATTAAACCCAGGGTCAAAGCTTCCCTAAAGAACTTGTGGGAGGTAATGGCATCTCCCTCACAAGCTAAGTTTGCATGAAATAAAAGTCTAATAAATAGACTTTAGGGTCATTTTCAAGGTCACCCAAAATTTAACGAGTTTTTGGGGAGTGATTTAGATGATATTATTTCTAAGACTTGGACTAGGATTTTTGAAAAATGAATGACATTTTTGATTTGAAGGGTTCCCTAAAGGGGACAAATGGAAGAGCATACACACACCATCCCTCTTTTTGCCAAACAAAAATTTAATCTAAACAATTAAGTAAACACAAAAAGATTTGAAAAGGTGAGTTCATTTTTAAGCCCAAGTATAAAATGAGGTGGTGTTCATTTGACTCCTTGGTCTTAGTTGCAAACTTTGAAAACATTCACCATAAACATCTAATTTTTTTTTAGTTAAACACCAAAACAAGGTTCCTAATTGATTTTTAAGCATGTAAAAGGTGATCTAAAATATGTTTTTAGAAAATGTCAAGCTTGGTCCTAAAGCAAAAATGTTAGCATGTCCTTTAGCCTTGAAGCTCTTTTGGGTTTGAAACAATGAACTTTAGAAAAAGAGTTCTCAATTCTGTATATTAATAAAAACCATAGTGATCGACATCGATTTATATAACCGATGACAGTTATATTTTCTAACCGATGTCAGTTATCTAATTGACATAGGTTATACCAATGTGACCATCGATAGGTATCCAAATGATATCAATTTTACTAACCAACATTGATTAAGTTATCTAATCGATATCAATTTTACTAGCTAACATTGGTTATTGTATAAACCCATGGTAAACAAAAATGGCAAAATAAAGTTATAAAATTAATTTTCAAGAGTTTTCATGGTCTAAATGAATATTTTAAATCTAAAAAATAATATTTTTCATGTGTGAGATGCGTCTAATCCCATCGGGCATACCATTATGTGATCTATAAATTTGACTCAAGAGAGGATGGTTAGTACGGTGTTAGTTCCAAAATGAAAGAAACATACTAACTAGCATAACATCTCTAGACCTAGAAACTAGGGAGAGCTTAGTTAACAAACATGAATAAAATACAACTAAAATATCAAAGGAACCCTTTTTTACCCACTTTGGATGCTCCAAAATGTTTGTTATAGTGGCTTGTTTGGGTTGTGCTCATGAAGTCCTTGGCAATGGAAGCTTGGCTACCTCCATCTCTCCTAGGCACTTTTGGCTTTGGCTTGGGTTGGATTAGAATCAATTTGACATGGTAACACTAATTTAAATGGATTTTTGAAGATATTTATGCATTATAACTTTGCACCAAAATAACTTAGAAATGATGTTCATGGCCTCTCTATTTATAGTTGTTTACAAATGTCTGGAATCAACCTGAACCACCTATCTCAAGATTGAGATGTATGGCTGAGGATTAATTCAATTTTTGGAATTAAATTTGTAATTATCCTCATCATGACATTAGAAGAAGGGGAAATTAAGAGGAATGGAAGGAATCATGGAAGGCATTGATAAGATATAGAGGGCATTAATCTTGATATTTGTGGCATTTATGGCTTAGAGATGTCTTCTCAATAAATGAGGTCACCTGATGATACAAATATTCAATATTTATTTCTAAAAATAAGTATTCAACAAGATTTCATAGAATTATTAATTAGGCCTTGATTTGGATTATTTCTCCTAAGAATGTTTAAGCACTTTATATACAAATTGCTCAAATTGATCAAAATGTCTTGTTATTGGTCCAAAATTTAACTGGATTGGAATTGGAAGGAAATTTTAGATGCATTGAAACCGTATTCCCATTTAGGATGTTACCAACAATAAATAATAAAGGCACATGTCTTGTGCAAAATATTTGATTAGAAAGAGTAATCTAGATCACCCAAGTGTAAAATTAGCCTTTTGACTTGAAATGATCTGATCAAAGTTAGCTAGCCCACAAATTGTATTGCCTCATTTAATAACACTCTAGAAAAAATCAACACTTGAATATGTCAGTTTTATATCATTTAGCATGTTTTAATATTTTTACACCAAATTGTGCATTTTAATTGGAAATTAGTCAAAATCCTAGTTGGAGGTCATCGGTGGCCAATTTTATGTGTCTACAGTTTGCCCCTTTTTGGGAAAGAATTACAAGCTATAAGCATAGTAACATCTTCTCAAATAATGAAAAGGTCTTGTATGCCTATAACTATAATGATTATAAACTAATATATGATGCCCCTTTGAGGGAATGATTGGCACAAGTAAGTTGGCAAATGGTCCCTAAAAAAAAAAGTGAAATGAGGGGACCAAAGAATGGAAAGATGATGGGGCGAAAACACAATGATATTGAAAAAGTAGTCAAAATCATTGAGAATGCAAGTGGGATGGTGTATAATGGTTTACCCAAAGGCAGTTATAAGTATTATACCTTGATAGTGATAATATGATATGATAACACAATGATTTGCCCAAAAGTGGTTATAATCATTGAGAAGATGGAGCTGCTCCACTTAGGATAGACAAACAAGATAATAACATGCCCTTGTATGGGAAGAAAAAGTAAAGTGGTGACAACACAATGATTTGCCCAAAGGTAGTTATAATTATTGAGAAATGTAAGTGAAATGGTGTGCAATGATTTGCCCATAGGTGGTTATAATCATTAGACCTCGATTATGGAAAAAATGATAAACTTGGCTGAGGATGATGATAACTTAACATAGAGGGTAATGATGAATTGAAATAACCTACTTGTAGGGAGATGCTCATTCAAATGAATAAATGTTGAAATTATTTCATGGTTAATTCCTCTGTTTGGGATATGATTAGGATTGAATCAAGATGTTGATGTTAAAGAGATGCTCCCATTACTAAATAGACTACTTGAAGCTAAGGTTTGTTGTAGCACATGTTGGTAGGCATTATTGTATAAAATCATGAGGACTTGGTCAAAATATACATGAGGACTGACTTCCATAATCTAATACTCAATAGAAAATAATGCACCAATGATAGAAACCATGATGACAATGTAAACATATGAATAGGGATGGATTTAAGTGTAAGTGTGGATAATGAATCACCTAATGAACACACATAAATTGAATTAAGGTAATAGTGCTGAAAGCAAACAAATAGATAGACAAATAAATAAAATAAGCATAAATAAATAAACAAACAAGGCAATAAAAAACATATAAACATTTCCCCTAGAAAATAATTGAAAATTGAATAAATGAACAAAATGGGGGAATAAAAGAAAAGGAAGGGGGTGGTTGAGCTATCTCCATATGCACTAGGCAAGTAGACACTACCTACATAGTTTCATGGATTTAATATCCAATAAAAAACTTTAAGCCAAATGTAGTTCTCTCAGGGAATGGGAAGAATGTGATAACTGATGAATAAAATAGAATGAATGTGATATAATAATAAGAATTATCTTGCAAAGTGGAAATTTCATGAGAAAAAAAGGCAAAAAAAAGGGGGAAACGAAATGATAAGTGATTTGCTTGTAACTTAATAAGGGTTCCCAGAATCCTTAAGACAAATAAGTGGTCAATATTTCTATTCTTTTTTAATGATTTTTCAAATGTTTTTGGAATTATTTTGGAGAGTCTCAACTTAATCAAGAATGATGAGACACTAAATAGTTCAAGCTCAAAAAATGATGAGAGCATTTAAACTACGGTTGCTCGCAAAATGGTGAGAGCGTGGCTTAAGTAGCTCATAAAATGATGAGAGCGTGGCTTAGGGTGACTAAGCTGACCTCAAAAAGTATTGAGCACTACCTAAAGACTCCTAGAGTAGGACCTCAAGTCATTATATTTCCACCCTTATAGTGAAGGAATTCGACTAGTGTAGCGTCAATTCAAACAAAATAGGCACAATTGGTAAAAATACATAATACGACATAAAAAGTAGCAAGTTGGTACATCAAGGCTTAATGTTTCCCTTAGTTTGCCCATAAATGGTTATAACTAAGACACAATGGTATAAATCAATGGTACTAATTTTCTAAAAGATGGTTATAAATAGTAGCAAGATCGGTGAAACACTGATTTATCCATAGGTGGTTCTAATCAAGCTCACATAAACAAACATGGATATAAGATGAAAGATATCTTGACAGATCAATTGTCACACTAATTTCATAAACTATCATTTAAACATGGATTAGATTGATTGTTGAAACTTGATTGGAATCCCCCATAAAAGTTGTGGGAAGAACCAAAGTAACCAAGATCAAAAAGGCAAAGCGTAGAGGATATACGGAGAGAGGCAGAAGGCAAAGTAGTGCTGGAGGAAGGAGAAATCTTGGCTGATACAAGAAATAAATTAAAGGAGAGAGTTCCTCTTCTTTCTCAGCCAATGAAGAATCAGGTTGATAATGAATTGCCTTTGGAAGAGCTTTCTGCAAATGTTAAAGGAGAAAATTTAAAGCATTTTTCAAACCAAAGGAAAAGGGCTGAAAAGAAGACAAATACGAAAGGAATAGAAACCAGAAGCAACAAAAAAGACCAGCAAATGAAGGTGAAAAATAGTGCTTCTATTTTGGATAAATCTGGAAAAAGAGAAGAGCAGAATTCAAAAGTGAAAGCGGATGTTGGTTGTCCAGACAAACCTGGAAGAAAACCCATAAGAAAAATCAGAGAGCTAGAAAGCAAGCAGAATATAGCTGATGGAAGGCAGGCAACAATTCTAGATTTTACCCCAAAAAAATAGTTATTAAACTATTTTTTGGAAATTAGAAGGCTGGATGTAATTGAATATTGAGGCCGTCCTTATTTAACCAAAGGTTGTTGCTACTTCTTAGTAGGATTCAGTAGTGCTTCTCCTGGTGCTTGTAAACGTTTTATCTTTATTGCTTCTGTAATAGGGTTTTGGGGCCCCTTCAAAACCTGCTTTTACCTTAATCTAAAACCAAGATCAAAAAGGATTGGATAGGATGAATAAAAATAGGCTTTGGTCTAGATAGGAATGGAATGGTAGGATGGACAAAATGGTAAGGATAATGATAGTTTTTGATAGATTGGATAAAAGTAAGAGGGTTTCCCCTAGATGATGGGGTAAATGGTAAGATCTATGATAATGAAAAATAGGCATATGTAATAATGACAATGGCATGGCAATGAAATGGTATGGTACATATTTTTGGCTTAGGTATGGGTTTTGATTTTGTTGGTCCTATTGATGGTGAGGTGCAAATCCTAATAAATAGATGATATAAACAAAATACTTGATCATGTTAATTGATAGCTTACACCTCATCTGAATAATTATGTTGGAAATATTGTCATTGATATCAAAGGTCTAGCATTATTGGTGATAAAGGCCCCATTGCATTTAATGATGTTTTTAATAGTAATATCTTGGTTAATGTGTGTTAATATTTATTTAATATTAAAAAATATATTTTTGGTTGCATGAAGTCAAAATAAGGGCCCATGGAGAAGTCAAAGAGTCATGGGGTAAAGACAAAATAAGAATGGGTTGCATTTTCCCATGAAGAGTCATCTTGAGGAATTCTAATAGTCACCAAGTGAAGACAAAAGAGGAAGGGTGCAATTTCTCATGAAGGGACAATTTGAGGAATATGAAAAGTCACCAAGATAAAGACAAAAGAGGAAAGAAAACTTTTTCTTATGAAGGGTCACCATATGACTTTTCAAATGCAAGGATACAAAGGGTCATGCAAGTTTGGCACCATTTTTCATGAGGATTGAAGGGCCACAAAGGGGGAAGGCCAAAGGTCATTTGGAAAGCTATAAATAAAGACTTGAAAATCCATTTGTAATATGGGAGATAGAGTATGATTTGTAATTTTTATATCTAGCTTAAAAGAGTAGAGGAGAGAGAGGAAAGATATATTATAATGAACTATCATTTGTTGAGATAGCAATATTGAGAGATAGTTGTGTGGTATACACAAAATGGGTTGGTGCTCATGTGGGTTAGTGCTCACGAATAGTTGTTGTGTTGGTGCTCAATAAAGGGGTTGGTGCTCTTGTGGGTTGGTGCTCATGAATAGTTGCTATGTTGTTGCTCAGCAAAGGGGTTGGTGCTCCTATGAGTTGGTGCTCATAAATAGTTACTGTGTTGATACTCAACAAAGGGGTTGGTTCTCTTGTGGGTTGGTGCTCATGAATAGTTTCTATGTCGGTGCTCAGGAAAGGGGTTGGTGCTCCTACAAGTTGGTACTTGTGAATATTGTAGTTTGAGTTGGTGCTCATTCATATACTTGAGATTGTTCTCCATGGTTTTTTCCACATTAAGTTTTCATGTTAAATCTGGTGTCTCTCTCTATCTTGTGTGGTGTTTATTATTTTAGTTTTATTACATATCTTGAATGTATGGTTAAGTGGAATTTGATTAAGGGAAAGTTTATAAGATTATGATATACTGATTCACCCCCCCTCTCAATATATCCTATGCTTAACAATTGGTATCAAAGCAAGTTCCTTTTGAAAAAATTTTACAACTTGAAGATAGATCAGGAAAGCACAAGATGGCCAATCAACTAAAGAAGGAGAATCAAGAGTTTGAATATGTGGTTGAGGCTCTTAAGGAACAATTGTGTATCTTGGATTCTAAGTTAGCTATAGAAGTAAAAGAAAATAAGATATTTATTTAGGATCTTAAGAATCAGCTAGAGGTTGGAAATTCAAGTTTGAAATCAAGAGAAGAAGAGTGTAATCGGTTGAAGGTTTAGTTAGGTTCTTTAAAGGATAATCATGAGAAGCTCATAATCAAGGTTGAGAAAGATCATGAAATACTAGTCTAAAGTAAGAAGAATGCAAGTTTTGAAGGCAAACTAAAGAAGCTAATTAGGAATCCCAATGCTTTTAAGTTTTCAAATTCTTTTCATGGTCATTGTTTTGTTTGTCATCATGTTGGTCATAGGGCAAGAGACTATATGAGGAGAAGTGATCAGTCAAAGGGAGATCTCAGTCACATTCAAGAAGAAGGTATGAGAAATTTTGTTTGCTTTTGTTGCCATAAGGTTGGCCATATTGCTAAATTATGTCCAAATAAAGAAAAGAGATCTTCAAGGTATATCAAAAGATACAGAGCCCCTAGAAGATATGAGAAGAGCATAATTTAGGTTTAGAGACCTAAAATAGTAAAGGTTGATCAGGTTAAGTTTAAGAGTGAGAATAAATTACTTGCTATAGTAGATAAAAAATTAGATAGGAAGGACTGTGAAAAATCTCTTGTTACATTTGAGCATGAGCCTTGTCAAGATAAGATAGTTGTAAGAGTTGAGAAGATGAAAAAAATCATGAATGATGAAGTTAGTAAGTCAAATAAGTTAGACATGCTTAAACAGATTCTAAGAGAAAGACACAAGAAGATCAAGGAAGTAACAGAGGAGATGTGGGAATCTCCTGAGATTTTTTTCTAAGACCCTTTGTGTGGGGTATCTCTTCTAGGGTTTAAGGAGAAACTTTTAAGAAAAATTAAAGCATGGTAGATGCTATTGGGTCTTGGCTATGTTGCATGACAAGAAGGTGAGTTGATAGAGTAATTTGTATATCATTTGAGGGAATAGATTTTGAAGAAAATTTTTCACCAGTGGCAAGGTTAGAGGCTATTAGAATGTTTTTTGCATATGCAGTGTTTAAAAAATTTAAAGTGTTTCAAATGGATATGGTCATAATAAATTAGAATGTTGAAAAAGAGCTAACAATTTCAGAAATAAGGAGAAGTAAAGTCATGTAGAGTCAAGAAGAAGATACAACTCTTTTGCTCCTCTATCAAGTTTTGATGAAGAGGTCATAATATGTTACAAGTGTAACAACTTTGGTCACATAGCTTGGTACTATAGAACTATGTTCAAATTAGTCAAGAAGGACTAGATTTTCAAGGCTCCATTCATCAAGAAGGTTCAGACATGTTCATGGTAGAAGAAACAATCTGAATATTTTATGTTGGTACAGATAGATTTGCATGCAAGAAATGAAGATCACCCATGGTTTGTTGATAAAGGATGTTTGAGGCATATGATAGGAGACAAGAGTAAGTTCATAAATCTAAAGAAGATCAATGGTGGCACAATGAAATTTGGAGATAAAACCACTACTAGGATAGATAACAAAGGTACTTTGAGTTTGGATAATAGTAGAACCAAGACTAAGAATGTATTGTATGTTAAAGGTCTTAAGCATAATCTATTGAGTTTAAGTCAAATATGTGATCAGGGATACACATTAAAGTTTTATGCAAAAGGTTGTGATATTAGAAGAAAAGATTCAAATGAGTTGATTGCAGATGCTCAAAGGATAGGCAACAATTTATATGTATTATCAGATCTTCTCAAAGGCACGATCAAAGGACACATTTAAAGATCTATAAGAGGAGTTGCAAGTAATTTATTTTACTTCCTACCATTGAGGTTTAGCTTCAGTTAAGGGGGAGCTAAGTGTTAGCTCTAGGTAGGCCCTTTGTCATTGATGTCAAAAGGGGAGAATAACAGGTAAAGGTATAAGTGAAGAAATAGGTCCAAGGAATAGGTATAGGTTGCTATAGTAAGGGAGAGTTATTGTATGTTTTTTAGATGATAGTATGTGTAGGTTTTAGGATGTGGTAGTTTCAAGATTGAGGTTGCCATCAATGACAAAGGGGGAGATTGTTGGAAATATTGTCATTGATGTCAAAGGTCTAGCATTATTGGTCATAAGGCCCCATTGCACTTGATGATGTTTTTAATAGTAATATCTTGGCTAATGTGTGTTAATATTTATTTAATATTAACAAATATATGTTTGGTTGCATAAATTCAAAATAAGGGCCCATGGAGAAGTCAAAGAGTCATGAGGTAAAGACAAAAGAAGAATGGAACACATTTTCCAATGAAGAGTCATCTTGAGGAATTCCAAGAGTCAGCAAGTGAAGACAAAAGAGGAAGGGCATAATTTCTCATGAAGGGACACTTTGAGGAATATGAAAATTCACCAAGATAAAGACAAAAGAGGAAAGGACACTTTTTCTTATGAAGGGTCACCATATGACTTTTCAAATGTAAGGATACAAAGGGTCATGCAAGTTTGGTGCCATTTTCCATGAGGATTGAAGGGTCACAAAGGGGGAAGGCCAAAGGTCATTTGGAAAGCTATAAATAAAGGCTTAAGAAGCCATTTTTAATATGGGAGATAGAGTATGATTTGTAATTGTTATATCTAGTTTAGAAGAATAGAGGAGAGAGAGGAATGAGATATTGTAACGAATTATCATTTGTTGAGATAGCAACATTGAGAGATAGTTGTGTGGTATACACAAAAGGGGTTGGTGCTCATGAATAGTTGCTATGTTGATGCTCAAAAAAGGGGTTGGTGCTCTTGTGGGTTGGTGTTCATGAATAGTTGCTATGTTGGTGCTCAACAAAGGGGTTGGTGCTCCTATGAGTTAGTGCTCATGAATAGTTGCTATGTTGGTGCTCAACAAAGGGGTTAGTGCTCCTATGGGTTGGTGCTCATGAGTAGTTGTTGGTGGTCAAAAAAGGGGTTGGTGCTCTTGCAAGTTGGTTCTTGTGAATATTGTAGTTTGAGTTGGTGCTCATTCATATACTTGAGATTGTTCTCCATGGTTTTTCCCACATTGGGTTTCCATGTTAAATTTGGTGTCTCTCTCTATCTTGTGTGGTGTTTATTATTTTAGTTTTATTTCATATCTTGAATGTATGGGTAAGTGGAATTTGATTAAGGAAAAGTTTATAAGATTTATGATATACTGATTTACCCCCCCAATATATCCCATGCTTAACAAGTTGCTTTGTCAAGAATTGGCTGTAGATTTGGATGCCAAGAATGTTGTTGTGTTCTTTCTAGTCATTGATTTTGATTCCTTCAAGAGTTAAGACAAGGTATCTTTGTAGCATTTTCAAAGGAAAGTGTGGCCATGGATGGTAAACATGGATAAAAGTTAGATGATAAGTTTGTTTATGAAATGGAATGGTTGATGATAATGGAATGTGGAATGGTAGGGAAATGAATGAAGATTGGGACTTTCAGTCACACGTAATGTTGTTGATGTCAGATTCAATATAACTTTGGTTATGGTAGGGTCGAAGACTTGTTCTCTCTATAGGACCACCAATTTCTTTTGTTGTTTGATCTTGAGAGTAGATACCATATGATTAGGCTATATATTGGGAGCTTTTTTGATTTGATCTTTGATTTTGTCTTCATCAAGTAGTGAAGAATTTTTATGCTCAGCTATTGGTGCCTCAAAGAAGTTTTCACTAATGAAGTTATCTTGATTGTCCCATAGCATCTTTGAGAAGGTTTCACTAAGGAATGCTAACTTTTGAATTTGATTAGCTTTTATCACTTTTGAAAAAGTTTTACTAGAAGATGCTGAGTTAAAACTTTGATTATATCCAAGCACCTTTGAAAAGGTTTCACTAGGAGAGTGTTCTTTTGCTACATTAATTTAGTCTTGGCCTCCTTTATCTTCTTCAAATGTTATGTCACCATGGATGTAGTTCAACAAAGTGTGATTCTATCAATCTCAATCAACACTTGTGGGAGATGAAATGCCAATAATATGGCTATCTTGGTTGATGGTTATGGCATGTGGAATGGTAATGGAATGTGGAAAGGCTGAAAAATCCTCATATAAGATACTAGGATAAATTATGTTGAAGTTGAATTACTCATCCTCAAAACCTGTAAAAGGATCACAAATGTATTCAAACTAATCTATGAGGGATGTATAACCAATAATGTAACAACCATGAACATATTCTTCTTATGAATCTAATTTTAACTCAATGGACTCTGAATTTGATGTTGAGACTGATTTTGATTCTAATTCTAATGCTATATTTGATGTCATTTCAAGAATAGAATCTAAATCTAATTCTGATTCTTCATCTGATGGGTACTCTATTATAATGATGTATTGCTAAATATTTGGTATTAGATAAGTAATAGCCTATGATGGCATAATGGGATCCATAAAAATTTGCTTGTCAATAGGATGATATTGAAAAATAGGCACATGCTTGAGGTAATGATTTGCCTAAAGGTAGTTATAATCATTAAAAAGTGACTCAACAAAAACTAGCTCATTAGAGTGAGACTCCTCAACAAATGGCATAGGATCAATAAGTGACTCATCATAGGATAACTTATCACAAGTGGTTGGTTCAAAATAAACATCTTGGATTGGTTGGTTGTCTTGGATTTGGTTTTCAATGAGTTAGAAAATACCAATTTTGAACATGTCTTGGTCTTTAAATGATTGAATGGGATTGGTACTGGATGAGGAATGATTTATGGTTTGATAATGGTAAGGCCTTAAGGAGCATGATTTATCACATGAGCCAAAGGACAAAGTCTTGATATGGTAATGATAGGGCATTGTGGGGATTGATTGCTTGTATAAGCGAAAGGACTAGGTCTTATAATGATGAAGGGGCATTATTAAGCTTGATTGCTCACACAAACTAAATGATGAGGTCCTAGTATAGAAATGGTTGGGCATTGTGGAGCTTGGTTGCTAGCACAAACCAAAGGATGAGGTCTTGGTATGGGAATGGTGTAAAATTGTGGTCCTAGAATAGAAATGGTATGATGTGGTGAAGCTTGATTACTCGCATAAGCCAAACCATCCAAGTCTTCCTCATAAACCATATCATCCCAGTTATGAGTTGGATCATAAGCTAGTTCTTGACTATGTTCCATGTAATGATTATTACAAAGAGGGTATGGATTCATATCCCAAACAACATTATCTATGGTTAGGTCTTCAAATTCCTCCTCACAAGTCTCTTCATACCAATCAAGGCCTCAAGTTGGATTGTAAGTTGTTTTGTGATTTTTTCCCTATGAATGATTAATATGAGTCAGATAGAAATATGTCTCACAAACCATATTAGCATCATTTGGGTCTTGAATAAAGCCATAAAAGTCATTTTGTGTAGCCATTCTATCATAATTTAGATTGTAAGTGATTCCATAATTCTATCTAGACATATCTACATAAATGATGAAAGCTCTAAAATAAAAAGGCTTATGATTTCCACAAACTCTAAAAAACTATGTCCAAAGGACAAATGGTTCAATCTTGGTCTAACTTGGTCAAAATGTAGAGTTGTATCTCCAATATGGTTTGAAAGTGGAGTTGTATCTCCAAAATGATTTATGCTAAGACTTGGCATAAAGCAAACTAACATCAAATGTCAAATGCCAAATGTCATATACACAAAAGGTCAAGTATCTGAATAAAAACTAGCATGTCAAAGGTCTAGGTCAAAGTGTTCCAAACAAGGTCTAAACTAGGAAAGGAAAAAGTTTAGTTACTATGTCTTTTTTTTAAGTGTGGAGTTAAAATTTAGGCTCAAACAAATAGGCATGTGCCAAATGACATCAAAATCTAGATTTGAAACAATGACTGATGTGATTTGATTTAATTTAATAAGTTTGGAAACAACTTTGACATAGACTCGGCACATGGAATCAAACATAAACATGATCAATTAGCATAAGACATAATACAAAATGATCTTTAATAAAGGTTGTCTTCTCCTAAATAAAGACACAAATAATGTTGAGAATAGGTGCTGAACAAACAAATCATCAATAGTTTTCAAATTTGGGTAATCTATTAACCAAAATTATGCAACCCAAAAGAGAAAGATATGTGTATTATCCCCATAAATTAAAGCCTAAATAAATATAAATTAATGTTTGGATTCAAACTTAATAAGGTTAATTGAAAACTTAACATTAAAAACTAGGATTTGACCAAACAAGCTAGACAAGATTGGACGACATGATGGCAAAAGACAAAGGTCCAAATGGTAGACATGACATGGATTGAAACAAATGGTTTTGATATAATGGTAAACAAGTCTTGAAATAAATTAAGAAGTCTCACAACATAAGCATGCTCAAAATATGTGATTTATGTTATGTGTCAAAGACTCAAAAAAGCTCAAAATATTTTGACATGATTTGGTCAACATAACACTACCCTCTGCAATTCAAATGACACACACACAAACAAGTTTAAAAAAAAATTCAAGGCACAAGTGTGATGTAAAATGGCTATAATAACACCTCTTTAGACAAAAGAGTGACATATAGATAAATTAGTTTTGACATGGATTATGAATAAACAAATAAGTTTAGTCTCAAAACATACCATGCAAAAATGATCAAAATACTCTAAGTATAATCATCTAAATCTTAGCAAGGGTATGACAATGTGGGGTTGACTAAGCTATCAAGTATCAAATGTATCTAGAGAAATGAATTGAAAAATGACTTTCATGTCAAATAATACAAAAGAAAAGTAAAAAAATTAGGTGATCATGGTATTGGATAATTGTAAAAAGGTTTAGTCCTTTTTACAACCACTACATCCTGTTGTTCGCTCAGTATAGTTTGATGTCCAAATGTAGATATGTCCCATGTAAAACTCAGAAGAAGTAAGTGAAGTCAATGTCAGGAGATGAAACTCAGGGTCAAAGCTTCCCTAAATAAATTATGGGAGGTAATGATGTCCCTCTCACAAGCCAAGTTTGCATGAAATAAAAGACTAATAGAAAGACTTTAGGGTCATTTTCAAGGTCACCCAAGATTTGATGAGTTTTTAGGGAGTGATTTGGATGACATTATTTCTAAGCCTTGGACTGATATTTTTACAATATGAATGGTGTTTTTTATTCCAAGGGTTCTATAAAGGGGACAAATGGAAGAGTATATAAGTAACATCCCTCTGCCAAACAAAAAATTAATCTAAACAACTAAGTAAACACAAAAAGTTTTGAAAATATGAGTTCATTTTTAAGCTCAAATGGAAAATTAGGTGGTGTTCATTTGACCCCTTGGTCTTAGTTGAAAAATTTGAAAACATTCACCATAAAAATCTATTTTTTTTGTTAAACACCAAAACAAGGTTCCTAATCAATTTTTAAGCATGTAAAAGGTGATCTAAAACATGTTTTTAGCAAATGTCAAGCTTGGTACTATAGAAAAAATGTTAGCATGTCCTTTAGCCTTGAAGATTTTTAGGGTTTGAAATAATGAACTTTAGAAAATGAAGTCTCAGGTCTGTGTTTTAAGAAAAAACACAGTGACCAATGTCGGTTTATATAACCAACAATGGTTGCATTTTCTAACCGATGTCGATTATCTAAATGACATTAGTTATACCAATGTGACAATTGATAGGTATCCAATTGATGTCAATTTTAATAACTAACATTGGTTAAGATATCTAATTGATGTTGATTTTACTAGTCGACGTCAGTTATTGTATAAACTCGTGACAAACAAAAATGGTAAAATAAAGTTAGAAAATCAATTTGCAAGAGATTTAAGGGTCCAAATGAATATTTTAAAGATAAAAAATGATCTTATTCATGTCTGGGATGATTCTAGTCCTATCGAGCATGCCATTATGTGATCTAAGAATTTGACTCAAGAAAGGATGGTTAGTATGGTGTTAGTTCCAAAATGAAAACAAAATGAAAGAAACACACTAATTAGCATAACATCTCTAGGACTAGACACTAGAGAGAGCTTAGTTTAAAAATATGAATAAAATACAAAACTAAAATTCAAAACAAACCCTCTTTTACCTTCCTTAGATGCTCTAAAATGTTTGTTGTAGTGGCTTACTTGGCTTGTGCTCATGAAGTCCTTGGCAATGGAAGCTTGACTAGCTCCATCTCTCTTTGGCACCTTTGGATTTGACATGGCTTGGATTGGAATCAATTTGGCATGGTAAAAATAATTTCAATGGCTTCTTGAAGATATTTGTGTATTATAATTTTACACCAAAATAGTTTATAAATGATGTTCATGGCCTCTCTATTTATAGATTTTTGCAAATGTCTAGAATCAACTTGAACCATCCATCTCAAGATTGAGATGTGTGGTTGAGGATTAATTTAATTTTTGAAATTAATTTTTTAATTATTCTCATCATGAAATTGGAATAAGGGGAAATTAAGAGGCATGGAGGGAATCATGGGAGGCATTAATGAGGCATGTAGGGCATGAATCCTGATATTTGTGGCATTTATGGCCTATGGATGTCTTCCCAAGAAATGAGGTCACTTAATGATGTAGATATTCAATATTCATTTCTAAAAACAAGTATTCAATAATTTTCCATTAAATTATTAATTAAACCTTGATTTGGGTTAATTAGCTCCTAAGCATGTTTAAGCAATTTTTGCACAAATTACTCAAATTGAATAAAATGTCTTGTTATTGGCCCAAAAGTTGACTAGAATGGAATTGGAAAGTGATGTTAGATTTATTAGTATCATATTCCCATTTAGGATGTTACCAAAAAAAAATAATAAAATCACATTTATTGTGTATAATATTTGATAGGAAAGAGCAATCCAGAGCATTCAGGTGTAAAATTGGTATTTTGACTCAAAATGATCTGATCAAAATTAGCTGGCCCACAAATTGCATTACCCCATTTAATGATACTCTAGTCAAAATTGACACTTGAATATGCCAATTTCATATCAATTATCATGATTTAGTGTTTTTAGCTCAAATTGTACATTTTAAGTGGAAATTGGTCAAAACCTTGGTTAGAGGTCATCAGTGGCTAGTTTTAGGTGTCTACAGTTTGCCCCTGTTTGGGAAGGTATTGCAAGCTATAAGAAAAGTAATGTCTTCTCAAAGAATGAAAAGGTCCTATATGCCTACAACTATAATGATGATAAACTAATTGTATGATGTCCCCTTGAGGGAATGGTTGGTATAAGTAAGTCGGCAAATGGTCCCTTGAAAAGAAGGAAGTGAAATGAGGGGAACAAAGAAAGGAAAGATGATGGGGTGAAAACACAATGATATTAAAAATGTAGTCAAAATCATTGAGAATTCAAGTGAGATGGTGTATAATGATTTGCCTAAGGGTAGTTATAAGCATTGTACCCCGATAGTGGTAACATGGTATGATAACACAATGATTTGCCCAAAGGCAGTTATAATCATTGAGAAGATGGAACTTCCCCACTTAGGATAGACAAGCAAAATAATAAAATGCCCTTGTATGGGTAGAAAAATTAAAATGGTGACAACATAATTATTTTTCCAAAGGTGGTTATAATCATTGAGAAATGCAGGTGAGATAGTATGTAATGATTTTCCCATAAGTAGTTATAATCATTAAACCTCGATTATGACAAACATGATAAACTTGGCTGAGGATGATGATAACTTAACATAGATGGTAATGATGAATTGAAACAACCTACTAGTAGGGAGATGCTCATCCAAATGAATGAAGGTTTAAATTCTTTCATGGTTAATTACTCTATTTGAGATATGATTGGGATTGAATCGAAATGTCAATGTAAAAGAGATGCTGCCATTGCTAAATAGACTTCTTGAAGTTGAGGTTTGTTGTAGCACATGTCAGTAGGCATCATGGTATAACATCATGAGGACTTAGCCAAAATATGCATGAGGACTGACTCCCGTAATCCAATACTCAATAAAAAATAATGCACCAATGATAGAAACCATGATGACAATGTAAACATATGAATAGGTATGGATTCAAGTGTAAGTGTAGACAAAAAATAACCTAATGAACACAAATAAATTGAATCAAGGCAATAGTGCTAAAAACAAACTAATAGATAGATAAACAAATAAAATAAATAGAAATAAACAAATAAACAATGCAATAGAAACCATATGAACATTACCCATAGAAAATAGGTGACAATAGAACAAACAAATAAAATGAGAGAATAGAAGAAAAGGAAGGGGGTAGTCGATTTGTCTCCATATGCACTAGGAAAGTGGATGCTACCTACATAGTTCTATGGATGTAATATCCAATAAAAAACCTCAGGATAAATGTAGTTCTCTCAGGGAATTGGAAGAATGTGATAACTGATAAAAATAAATAGAATGAATGTGATAGAAAAATAAGAATGGTCTTGCAAAATGGCAAGTGTGTGAGAGAAAAAGGCCAAAAAAGAGGGAGAAACTAAATAACAAGTGATTTTCTTGTAACTTAATAATGGTTCTCAAAATACTTAAGGAAAATAAGTGGTCAATGTTTTAGTTCTTTTCTAAGGATTTTTTAAATGTTTTTGGAATTATTTTGGAGAGTCTCAACTCAATCAAGAATGTTGAGACACTAAATGGTTCAAGCTCACAAAATGATGAGAGCATTTAAACTAAGGTTTCTCGCAAAATGGTGAGAGAATGGCTTAGGGTGACTAAAATAACCTCAATAAGTATCAAGCATTGCCTACATAGTCTTAGACTAGGACCTCATGTCACTATAGTTCCACCCTTACAATGGAGGAATTCGACTAGTGTAGCAGTCAATTCAAACAAAATAGGTACAGTTAGTAAAAAGGCATAGTATGACATAAGAAGTGGAAAGTTTGTACATCAAGGCTTAATGTTTCCCCTAGTTTGCTCATAGGTGATTATAACTAAGACACAACAACATAGATCAATGGTACTAATTTTTTCAAAGGTGGTTATAATTAGTATCAAGACCGGTAAAACACAGATTTGCCCATAGGTAGTTCTAATTAAGCTCACATAAACAAACATGGATATAAGATGAAATATATCTTTTCAAATCAATTGCCACACTACTTTCATAGACTATCATTTAAACACAAATTTGATTAATGATTGAAACTTGATTGGAATGCCTCCACAAAAGGTATGGGAAGAACCAAAGTAACCAAGATCAAAATAGGATTGGATAGGATAACTAAAAACAAGCTTTGGTATAGATAGGAATGGAATGGTAGGATGGACAAAATGGTAAGGATAATGATGGTTTTTTATAGATTGGATAAAATGGTAAGAGGGTTGCCCCCGGTGATGGGGTAAATGGTAGGATCTATGATAATGGAAAATTAGCATATGTAATAATGGTAATGGCATGGCAATGAAATGGTATGGTACATATTTTTGGCCTCGATATGGTTTTTGATTCTATTGGTCTTGTTGATGGGGAGATGCACATCCTAATCAACAAATGATTAAAAAAATACTTGATCATATTAATTGCTAGCCAACACTTCATTTGAATAGATTCTGTATCAAGAAATGGCTATAGATTTGGATGTCAATAATGTTTTTGTGTTCTTCCTTGGTCATTGATTCTAATTACTTCAAGTGTCGAGACAAGGTATCTTTGTAGCCTTTACAAAGGAAAGTGCATCCATGAATGGTAAACATGGATAAAAGTTGGATGATAGGTTTGTGAAATGGAATGGTCAATGATAATGGAATGTGGAATGGTAGGGAAATGAATGAAGATCAAGACTTTCAATCACATGTAATATTGTTGATGCCAGATTAAACATAACTTTGGTTGTGATAGGGATGAAGACTTGTTCTCTTGATAGGATTGCCAGATTTTGTTGTTGTTTGATCTTGAGAGTAGCTATCATATAATTAGGCTATAGATTGGAAGCTATTTTGATTTGATCTTTGATTTTGTCTTCATCAAGCAGTGAAGAAATTTTATGCTCAGCTATTGGTGCCTTAAAGAGGTTTTCACCAATGAATTTGTCTTGATTATCCCATAGCTCCTTCAAGAAGGTTTCACTAAGGAATATTGACTTTTGACTTTGATTATCTTCTATCACTTCTAAAAAAGTTTCAATAGAAGATGCTGAGTTAGAACTTTGATTATATCCTAATACCTCTAAAAAGGTTTAACTAGGAGAGTGTTCTTCTGCTACATGAATGTGGTCTTGTCCTCCTTGCTCATCTTCAACTACTATCTCACCATGGATGTAGTTTAATAAAGTGTGATTCTATCAATCCCAATCGACACTTGTGAGAGATGCAATGTCAATAATATGGCTATCTTGGTTAATGGTTATGGCATGTGGAATGATAATGGAATGGGGAGAGGCTACACAATCTTCATAGAAGATACTAAGATAACATGTGTTAAATTTGAAGTACTCATCCTTAAAAATAATGTAATGAGCACAAATGCATTCAAACTGATCTATGAGGCATGCATAACCAATATTGTAACAACCATGAACATATTCTTCTTTTAAATCTGATTCTAACTCAAGGGACTTTGAATTCAATGTTGAGACTGATGTTGTTTCTAATTCTAATGCTAAATATGATGTCAATTCAAGAATAGAACATGACTCTAATTATAATTCTTCATCTAATGGGTACTCTGTTATAATGATGTCTTACTGAATATTTGGTATTATACAAGTAATAGCTTGTGATGGCATAATGGGCTCCATAAAAACTAGTTTGTCAAAGTGAGACTCCTCTAGGATGGGAAATAGGTCAAGAGATAACTCCTTAGAGACTGGTTTGTCAATAAGAGGCTCTTGAAAAATAGGCACATGGTTGAGGTAATGATTTTCCCAAAGGCTATTATAATCATTAATAAGTGACTCAACATAGACTGGCTCATTAGAGTAAGACTCCTCGATAACTAGTAAATGATCAATAAGAAATTCATCATAGGCTAACTTATCACAAGTGGTTGGTTTAACAAAAATATCTTGGATTGGTTAGGTTTCTTGCTTTGGTTTTCAATGAGTTAGAAAATACTAGTTTTGAACACAGCTTGGTCTTTGAATGATTGAATGGGTTAAGGTTTGTATGGAATTGGTATTGGATGAGGAATGACTTATGGTTGGATAATGGTAGGGCCTTGGGGATCATGATTACTTGTATGAGCCAAAAGAGTAATTCTTGAGATGGTAATGATAAGGTGGTATGGGGCTTGATTGCTTGCACAAGCCAAAGGACTAGGTCTTGGAATGATGAAGGGGCATTGTGGAGATTGATTACTCTCACAAAATAAATGATGAGGTCCTATTATAAAATTGGTTGGGTTTTATGGAGCTTAGTTTCTCACACAAATAAAAGGATGAGGTCTTGGTATGGGAATGGTACAACATTGTGGTCTTGGAATAGAAATGGTATGATGTGGTGGATTCTAATTTCTCTCATAAGCCAAAGCATCCAAGTCTTCCTCATATACCATATCATCACAGTTATCAATTGGCTCATAAGTTGGTTCTTGACTGTGTTTCATGTACTAATTATTGAAAAGAGGGTATGGATTCATATTCCAAAAAACATTATATATAGTTGAGTCTTCAAAGTCCTCCTCACAAGCCTCTTCATACCAATCAAGGTCTAAGTTGGATCATAAGTTATTTTATGACTTTGTTCCTATAAATGATTAATATGAGGTGGATATAAATTTGTCTCACAAACCATATTAACATCATTGGGGTCTTGACTAAAGCCATAAAAGTCATTTTATATGGCCATTCTATCATAAATTGGATTTTAAGTGACTCCATAAGTGTAGCTAGATATATTTATGTAAATGATGAAAGCTCTGAAACAAAAAGGCTTATGAGTTCCACAAAATCTAAAAAACTATGTCCAAATGACAAATGGTTCAAGCTTAGTCTAACTTGCTCAAAAGGTGGAGTTGTATCTCCAATGTGGTTTGAAAGTGGAGTTGTATCTCTAAAATGATTCATGCTAAGACTTTGCATAAAAAAACCTAACATCAAATGTCTAATTTCAAATGTCATATGCATAAAAGGTCAAGCATTTGAATAAAAATTGGCATGTCAAAGGTCTAGGTCAAAGTGTTCCAAACAAGGTCTAAACTAAGAAAGGAAAAAGTTGAGTTACTAGGTCTTTTGTCCAAATATAGAGTCAAAAGCTAGGCTTAAACAAATAGGCATGTGCTAGGATTTTTGGCCAAACAATGTTAAAAGCTAGACTTGAGACAATGACTAATGTGATTTGATTTAATATAACAAGTTTGAAAATAACTTTGACACAGACCTGACACATGGAATCAAACATAAACATGATCAATTAGCATAAGGCATAAGACAAAAGGCTCTTTGAAAAAGGTTGTATTATCCCAAATAAAGGCACAAATAATGATGAAGATAGGTGCTAAACAAACAAACCATCAATAGTTTTCAAATTTGGGTTATCGATTAACCAAAGTTATGCAACTCAAAATAGAAAGATTTGTGTATTAGTTCCATGAATTAAGGCCTAAATAGAAATCAATCAATGTTTGAATTTAAACTTGACAAGGTTAATTAAAAACTCAACATTGAAAACTAAGATTTGACCAAACAAGCTAGACAAGATTGGAAAAGATGATGACATAAGACAAAGGTCCAAATGGTAGACACGACATGGTTTGAAACAAATGGTTTTGATACAATGGTAAATAAGTTTTGAAATAAATTGAGCAGCTTAACGATGTAAACATCTCAAATGATGTGATATATATTATGTTTCAAAGACTCAAAAAGGCTCAAAATGTTTTGACATAATTTGGTTAACATAACACTACTCTTTACAACTCAAATGACACACACACAATCAAGTTTAGAAAAAAATTCTAGGCACAAGTGTGATGTAAAATGGCCAGCATAACACCTCTTTAGACAAAAGAGTGATGTATAGACAAATTAGTTTTGACATGGCTTATGAAAAAATAAACAAGTTTAGTCTCAAAACATACCAAGTAAAATTGACCAAAATACTCTAAGTATAATCATCCAAATCTTAGTAAGGGTATGGCAATATGGGGTTGACTAAGCTATCAAGTCTTGAATGTCTCTAGGAGAATCAATTGCATAATGATTTTCACATCAAACAATGCAAAAAAAAAAATGGAAATTAGGTGACCACAACATTGGCTAATTGTAAAAAGGTCTAGTCCTTTTTACAATCACTACATCCTATTATTCACTCAGTGTAGTGCGATTTCCAAATTCAGATACGTCCTATGTATAACTCAGAAGGAGTAAGTGAAGTCAATGTCAAGAGATGAAACCCTGGGTCAAAGATTCCCTAAATAACTTGTGGGAGGTAATGACATCCCCCTCGCAAGCCAAATTTGCATGAAATAAAAGACTAATAGAAAGACTATAGGGTCATTTTTAAGGTCACCCAAACTTTGATGAGTTTTTAAGGAGTGCTTTGGATGACATTATTTCTAAGCCTTAGACTAAGCTTTTTGTAATAGGAATGGTGATTTTGATTCCAAGGGTTCCCTAAAGGGGACAAATGGAAAATCATACACGTAACATCCCTCTTTTTGCCAAATAAAAATTTAATCTAAATAACTAAGTAAACACAAAAAACTTTGAAAAGATGTGTTTATTTTAAAGCCCAAATGGAAAATAAGGTGGTGTTCATTTGACCCCTTGGTCTTAGTTGTAAACTTTGAAAACATTCAACATAAAGATCTAATTTTTTTTTGTTAAACACCGAAACAAGGTTTCTAATTGAATTTTAATTATATAAAAGGTGATCTAAAACATGTTTTTAGCAAATGTCAAGCTTGGTCCTGTAGCAAAAATGTTAGCATGTCCTTTAGCCTTCAAGCTCTTTTATATTTTAAATAATGAACTTTAGAAAAAGATCTCTTAGGTATGTGTTTTAAGAAAAAACATAGTGACTAATGTCAATTTATATAATCGACGATGGTTACATTTTCTAACCGATGTCGATTATCTAACTGACATCGGTTATACTAATGTGATCATTGATAGGTATCCAACTAATGTTGGTTTTACTAACCATGTTGGTTAAGATATCTAATCGATGTTAGTTTTACTAACTGACATCAGTTATACTAATTGATGTTAGTTACTGTATAAACTTGTGGCAAACAAAAATGATAAAATAAAGGTAAAAAATCAATTTGTGAGAGTTTTAAGGGTTCAAATGAATATTTTAAAGTTGAAAAATGATCTTCTTCATGTGTGGGATGCATCTAGTCCCACTGAGCATGCCATTATGTGATCTATGAATTTGAATCAAGAGAGGATGGTTAGTATGGTGTTAGTTCTAAAATGAAAACAAAATGAAATAAAAAAATTAACTAGTATAACATCTCTAGACCTAGACACTAAGGAGAGCTTAGTTAACAAACATGAATAAAACACACAACTAAAATGAAAAATAAACCCTCTTCTACCTTTCTTAGATGCTCTAAAATGCTTGTTGTAGTGGCTTACTCAACTTGTGCTGATGAAGTCCTTGGAAATGGAAGCTTGGTTACCTCCATCTCTCCTTGGCACCTTTGGCTTTGACTTGGCTTGGCTTGGAATCAATTTGGTATGGTAAAACAAATTGTAATGATTTTTTAAAGATATTTGTGTATCATAACTTTGCACCAAAATAGTTTAGAAATGATGTTCATGGCCTCTTTATTTATAGATTTTTACAAATGTCTAGAATCAACTTGAACCGCCCATCTCAAGATTGAGATGTGTGGTTGAGGATTAATTCAATTTTTAGAATTAAGTTTTTAATTATCATCATCATGACATAATAATAAGGGGAAATTAAGAGGCATGGAGGGTATCATAGGAGGCATTAATGAGGCATGAAGGGCATGAATCTTGATATTTATGGCATTTATGGCTTAGGGATGTCTTACCGAGAAATGAAGTCACCTAATGATGCAGATATTCAATATTTATTTATAAATACAAGTATTCAACAAATTTATATGGAATTATTAATTAAGCATTGATTTGGATTAATTATCTCTTAAGCATGCTTAAGCACTTTGTGCACAAATTACTCAAATTGATCAAAATGTCTTGTTATTGGTCTAAAATTTGATTAGATTAGAATTATAAGGAAATGTTAGATACATTGAAATAGTATTCCTATTTAGGATGTTACCAAAAATAAATAAAAAATGCATGTGTCTTGTGTAGAATATTTGATATGAAAGAGCAATCCAGAGCACCCAGATGCAAAATTGACATTTTGACTCGAAATGATCTGATCAAAGTTAGCTGGTTCACAAGTTACATTACCCCATTTAATGATACTCTAGCTAAAATTGGTACTTATATATGTCAGTTTCATATCATTTAGCGTGCTTTAGTGTTTTTGGGCTAAATTGTGCATTTTAAGTGTAAATTAGTCAAAAGCCTGGTTGGAAGTCATCAACAGTCAGTTTTAGGTGTCTATAATTTGCCCCTATTTGGGAAGGCATTACAATCTACAAGCATAATAACATCTTCTCAAAGAATGAAACAGTATTGTATGCCTACAACTGTAATGATGATAAACTAACTGTATGATGCCCCCTCGAGGGAATGGTTGGCACAAGTGAGTCAGTAAATGATCCCTTGAAAAGAAATAAGCGAAATGAGGGGAACAAAGAAATGAATGATATGGGGTGAAAAGCAATGATCTAATCAAAGTTAGCTGAGTCAAAAGCTAGGCTCAAACAAATAGGCATGTGTTAGGGTTTTTGGCCAAACAACATCAAAAGCTAGATTTGAAACGACGACTGATATGATTTGATTTAATCTAATAAGTTTGGAAACAACTTTGAAATAGACCCAACACATAGAATCAAACATAAACATGATCAATTAGCATAAGGTATAAGATAAAAGGCTCTTTGAGAAAGGTTGTGTTCTACCAAATAAAGATACAAACAATGATGAGGATAGGTGTTGAACAAACAAACCATCAATAGTTTTTAAATTTGGGTAATTGATTAACCAAAGTTATGAAACCCAAAAGAAAAAGATCTATGTATTATCCCCATGAATTAAAGCCTAAATAGATATCAATCAATGTTTGAATTCAAACTTAACAAGGTTAATTGAAAAATCAATATCAAAAACTAGAATTTGACCAAACAAGCTAGACAAGATTGGACAACATGACAACACAAGACAAAGGTCCAAATGGTAGACATGACATGGTTTGAAAAAAATGGTTTTGGTACAATGGTAAACAAGTTTTGAAATAAATTGAGTAGCCTAACTGTGTAAGCATGCTCAAATTATGTGATCTATGTTATGTTTCAAAGACTCAAAAAAGGTTCAAAATGTTTTGACATGATTTGGTCAACATAACACTACCCTCTACAACTCAAATGACATATATACAAACAAGTTTAACAAAAATTTCAAGGCACAAGTGTGGTGTAAAATAGATATTGTAATGCCTCTTTAGACAAAATAGCAACATATAGACAAATTGGTTTTGACATGGCTTATGAACAAACAAACAAGTTTAGTCTCAAAACATACCATGCAAAAATGACCAAAATACTCTAAGTATAATCATCCAAATCTTAGCAAGGGTATGAAAATGTGGGGTTGAATAAGATCTCATTTCTCAAATGTCTCTAGGGGAATTAATTAAATAATGACTTTCACATCAAATAATGCAAAGAAAATCACAAAAATTAGGTGATCATGGTATTAGTTAATTGTAAAAAGGTCTAGTCATTTTTACAACCACTAAATCTTGTTGTTCACTCAGTGTAGTGTGATGTTTAAATACATATATGTCCCATGTACAACTCAGAAGGAGTAAGTGAAATCAATTTTGGGAGATGAAACCCTTCCATAAAGAACTTGCAGGAGGTAATGACGTCCCCCTCGCAAGCCAAGTTTGCATGAAATAAAAGACTAATAGAAAGACTTTAGGGTCATTTTCAAGGTCACCCAAACTTTGATGAGTTTTTGAGGAGTGCTTTGGATGAAATTATTTATAAGCCTTAGACTAATCTTTTTTTAATAGGAATGGTGATTTTGATTCCAAGGGTTCCCTAAAGGGGACAAATGGAAAATCATACACGTAACATCCCTCTTTTTGCCAAATAAAAATTTAATCTAAATAACTAAGTAAACACAAAAAACTTTGAAAAGATGTGTTTATTTTTAAGCCCAAATGGAAAATAAGGTGGTGTTCATTTGACCCCTTGGTCTTAGTTGCAAAATTTGAAAACATTCACCATAAAGATCTTTTTTTTTGTTAAACACCAAAACAAGGTTCCTAATTGATTTTTAAGCATGTAAAAGGTGATCTAAAACATGTTTTTAGCAAATGTCAAGCTTGGTACTATATTAAAAATGCTCACATGTCCTTTAGAGTTGAAGCTCTTTTGGGTTGAAAACAATGAACTTTAGAAAAAGAGCTCTTAGGTCTATGTTTTAAGAAAAAACACAGTGACCGATGTCAGTTTATATAACCAATGATGGTTGCATTTTCTAACTGATGTTAATTATCTAACTAAAATCAGTTATACCAATATGACCATTGATAGGTATCTAATCAATGTAAGTTTTACTAACTGATGTCGATTAAGATATCCAAATGATGCCAATTTTACTAGCTGAAATCGATTATTGTGTAAACCCGTGGCAATCAAAAATAGCAAAATAAAGTTAAAAAATCAATTTACAAGAGATTTAAGGGTCCAAATAAATATTTTAAAGCTAAAAAATGATCTTCTTCATGTATGGGATGCTTCTAGTCCCATTGAGCATGCCATTATGTGATCTAATAATTTGGCTCAAGAGAGGATGGTTAGTATGGTGTTAGTTCTAAAATGAAAACAAAATGAAAGAAACACACTAACTAGCATAAAATCTCTAGGCCTAGACACTAGGGAGAGATTAGTTAACAAAAATGAATAAAACACACAACTAAAATGCAAAAAAAAACTCTGTTTTACCTTCTTTGGATGCTCTAAAATGCTTATTGTAGTGGCTTGCTCAGCTTATACTCATGAAGTCTTTGGCAATGGAAGCTTGGCTACCTCTATCTCTCTTTGGCACCTTTGGATTTGACATGGCTTGGCTTGGAATCAATTTGGCATGGTAACACTAATTTCAATGTCTTATTGAAGATATTTTTGCATTGTAACTTTGCACCAAAATAATTTAGAAATGATGTTCATGGCCTCTATATTTATAGATTTTTGCAAATGTCTAGAATTAACTTGAACCATCCATCTCAAGATTGAGATGTGTGGTTGAGGATTAATTAAATTTTCAAAATTAAATTTATAATTATCCTCATCATGACACTAGAAGAAGGGAAAATTAAGAGGCATGGAGGGCATCATGGGAGGCATTGATGAGGCATGGAGGGCATGAATCTTGATATTTGTGACATTTATGGCCTAGGGATGTCTTCCCATGAAATGAGGTCCCCTGATGATGTAGATACTCAATATTCATTTCTAAAAACAAGTATTTAAAATTTTTCCATGAAATTATTAATTAGACCTTAATTTGGGTCAATTAGCTCTTAAGCATGTTTAAGCACTTTGTGCACAAATTACTCAAATTGAACAAAATGTCTTGTTATTGGTCCAAAATTTGACTGGATTAGAATTGGAAAGTGATGTTAGATGTGTTAGAATCATATTCTCATTTAGTATGTTACCAATAAAAAATAACAAAGGCACATATATTGTGTAGAATATTTGAAAGGAAAGAGCGATCTAGAGCACCTAGGTGCAAAATTAGTATTTTGACTTGAAATGATCTGATCAAAGTTAGCCAGCTCACAAATTACATTACCTCATTTAATGATACTCTAGTCAAAATCGGTACTTGAATATGTTAGTTTTATATCATTTAGCGTGCTTTAATATTTTTAGGCTAAATTGTGCATTTTAAGTGGAAATTGGTCAAAAACCTAGTTGGAGGTCATCGACAACCATTTTTAGGTGTCTACAATTTTCCCCTATTTAGGAAGGCATTGCAAGCTATAAGCATAGTAACATCCTCTCAAATAATGAAAAGGTCCTGTATGCCTACAAATGTAATTATGATAAACTAACTATATGATGCCCCCTCGAGGGAATGATTGGCATAAGTAAGTTGGTAAACAGTCCCTTGAAAAGAAAGAAGTGAAATGAAGGGACCAAAATAAGGAAAGATGATGGGGTCAAAACACAATGATATTGAAAAAGTAATCAAAATCATTGAGAATGCAAGTGAGATAGTGTATAATGGTTTGCCCAAAGGTAGTTATAAGCATTGTACCATGATAGTGATAATGTGGTATGGTAACACAATGATTTGTCCAAAGGTGGTTATAATTATTGAGAAGATGGAACTACCCAACTTAGGATAGAAAAACAAGATAATAACATGCCATTGTATGGGCATAAAAATTAAAGTGGTGACAACATAATGATTTGCCTAAAGGTGGTTATAATCATTGAGAAATGCTGGTGGGACAATGTGTAATGATTTGCCCATTAGTGGTTATAATCATTGGACTTTGATTATGACAAACATGATAAACTTGGTCAAGGATGATGATAACTTAACATAGAGGGTAATGATGAATTGAAACAACCTACTAGTAGGGAGATGTTCATCTGAATGAATAAAAGTTGAAATTCTTTCATGGTTAATTACTCTATTTGGGATATGATTAGGATTGAATCAGGATGTCGATGCTAAAAAGATGCCACCATTGCTAAACATTTTTTTTAAAACTGAGGTTTTTTGTAGCACATGTTGGTAGGCATCATGATATAACATCATGAGGACTTGGTTGACATATACATGAGTACTGACTCCTGTAATCCAATACTCAATAGAAAATAATACACCAATGATAGAAATCATGATGACAATGTAAACATATGAATAGGGATGGATTCAAGTGTAAGTGTGGACAAAGAATCACTCAATGAACACACATAAACTAAATCAAGGTAGCAGTATTAAAAGCAAACAAACAGAAAAAAAAACAAATAAAATAAGCAAAAATAAACAAATAAATAATGCAATAGAAACCATATGAACATTGCCCCTAGAAAATAGGTGAAAACTGAACAAATGAACAAAATGAGAGAATAAAAAAAGAAGGGGGTGGATGAGCTATCTCCACATGCACTAAGTAAGTGGACGCTACTTACATAGTTCCATGGATGTAATATCTAATAAAAATTTTTAGGAAAAATGTAGTTCTCTCAGAGAATGGAAAGAATGTGATAACTAATGAAAATAAATAGAATGGATGTGATAGAATAATAAGAATGGTCTTACAAAATGGCAAGTGTATGAGAGAAAAATGCCAAAAAAGAGGGGGAAACTAAATGACAAGTGATTTGCTTGTAACTTAATAAGGGTTCTCAGAATCCTTAAGGAAAATAAGTGGTCAATGTTTTATTTCTTTTCTAAGGATTTTTCAAATGTTTTTAGAATTATTTTGGAGAGTCTCAACTCAATCAAGAATGATGAGACACTAAATGGTTCAAGCTCACAAAATCATGAGAGCATTTAAACTAAGGTTTCTCTCAAAATGGTGAGAGCATGGCTTAGGTTGCTCACAAAATGGCAAAAGCATGGCTTAGGGTGACTGAGCTGACCTCAAAAAGTATCGAGTACTACTTACATAGTCCTAGAGTAGGACCTCAAATCACTATAGTTACACCCTTACAATGGAGAAATTTGACTAGTGTAGTAGTCAATTTAAACAAAATAGGCATAGTTGGTAAAAAGGCATAATACGACATAGGAAGTAGCAAGTTGGTACGTTAAGGCTTAATGTTTCCCCTAGTTTTCCCATAGGTGGTTATAACTAGGACACAATGACATATATCAATGGTATTAATTTTCCAAAAGATGGTTATAATGAGTAGCAAGACCAGTGAAAGATTGATTTTCCCATAGGCGATTATAATCAAGCTCACATAAACAAATGTGGATATAGGATGAAAGATATATTGCTAGATCAACTATCACACTAATTTCATAGACTATAATTTAAACATGGATTGGATTCATTATTGAAACATGATTAAAACCCCCCCACAAAAGGTGTGGAAAGAACCAAAGTAACCAAGATCAAAATAGGATTGGATAGGATGATTAAAAATAGGCTTTGGTCTAAATAGGAATAGATTGGACAAAATGGTAAGGATAATGATGGTTTTTGATAGATTGGATAAAATGGTAAGAGGGTTGCCCCTAGGTGATGGGGTAAATGGTAGGATCTATAAAAATGGAAAATATGCATATGTAATAATGTTAATGAAATGGTATGGTACATGTTTTTGGCCTGGGTATGGTTTTTGATTCTATTGGTCTTATTGATGGGGAGATGCACATCCTAATCAACAAATGATACACACAAAATACTTGATCATGTTAATTGCTATCCCACACCTTATTTAAATAGTTGCTCTATCAAGAACTAGCTACATATTTAGATGTTGAGAATGTTGTTGTGTTCTTCTTTGGTCATTGATTCTACTTCCTTCAAGTGTTGAGACAAGGTATATTTGTAGACTCTACAAAGGAAAGTGTGGTCATAGATGGTAAACATGGATAAACATTAGATGATAGGTTTTTTTGTGAAATGGAATGGTCAGTGATAATGGAATGTGGAATGGTAGGGAAATGAATGAAGATCAGGACTTTTAGTCATACGTAATGTTGTTGATATCAAATTAAATATATGTTTGGTTATGGCAGGGTTGAAGACTTGTTCTCTCAATAGGACCACTAGATTTTTGTTGTTGTTTGATCTTTTAGAGTAGCTACCATCTAATTAGGCTGTAAATTGGAACCTATTTTTATTTGATCTTTAATTTTGTCTTCATCAAGCAGTGAAGAAATTTTGTGCTCAGCTATTGGTTCCTCAAAGAGGTTTTCACCAATGAATTTGTCTTGATTGTCATGTAGTGCCTTCAAGAAGGTTTCACTAAGGAATGTTTACTTTTGACTTTGATTGTCTTCTAGTGCTTCTAAAAAATTTTCACTAGAAGATGTTGAGTTGGAACTTTGATTATATCCTAGCACCTCTAAAAAGGTTTCACTAGGAGGGTGTTTTTCTTCTATATGAATGTGGTCTTGGCCTCCTTACTCTTCTTCAACTACTATGCCACCATTGATGTAGTTCAACAAAGTGTGATTCTGTCGATCCTAATCAACACTTGTGGGAGATAGAATGTCAATAATATGGCTATCTTAGTTGATGGTTATGATATGTGGAATGATAATGGAATGGGGAGAGGTTGCACAACCCTCATAGAAGATACTAGGATAACTTGTGTTAAAGTTGAAGTACTCATCCTCAAAAATTGTAAAAAGATCACAAATGTATTCAAACTAATCTATGACGCATGCATAACCAATATTGTAACAACCACAAACATATTCTTCTTTTGAATTTGAATCTAACTCAAGGGACCCTAAATTCAATGTTGAGACTGATGTTGATTCTAATTCTGATGCTAAATCTGATGTTGGTTCAAGAATAAAACCTGACTCTAATTTTGATTTTTCATCTAATGGGTACTCTGTTCCAATGATGTCTTGTTGAATATTTGGTATTAGACAAGTAATAGCCTGTGATGGCATTATGGGCTCCATAAAACTAGTTTGTCAAAGTGAGACTCTTTTAGGATGGGAAATAGGTCAAGAGACTACTCCTTAGAGATTGACATGTCAATAGGAGGCTCTTGAAAAATAGGCACATGGTTGAGGTAATAATTTTCCTAAAGGTAGTTATAATCATTAAGAAGTGACTTAGCAAAGACTATCTCATTAGAGTGAGACTCCTTAACAGCTGGTATAGTATCAATATGTGATTCATCATAGGATAACTTATCACAAGTGGTTGGTTTAATAAAAACATCTTGGATTGATTGGTTGTCTTGGCTTTAATATTCAATGAGTTGAAAAATACCAATTTTGGACATAACTTAGTCTTCAAATGATTGGATGGGTTGAGGTTTGGATGGGATTGGTACTGGATGAGGAATGACTTATGGTTGGATAATGGTAGGGCCTTGGGGAGCATGATTACTTGCATGAGCCAAAGGAAAAAGTCCTAAGATGGTAACAATAGGGCATTATGGGGATTGATTGCTCATACAAGCCAAAGGACTAGGTCTTGGAATGATGAAGGGGCATTGTGGAGCTTGATTGCTCCCATAAACCAAAGGATGAGGTCCTAGTGTAAAAATGGTTGGGCATTATGGAGCTTGGTTTCTCACACAAACCAAAGGATGAGGTCTTGGTATGGGAATGGTGCAACATTGTGGTCCTGAAATAGAAATGTTACGATGTGGTGGAGCCTGATTACTCACATAAGCCAAAGTATCCAAGTCTTCCTCATAAACCATATCATCTTAGTTGTGAGTTGGCTCATAAGTTGGTTCTTGACTGTATTCTATGTACTAATTATTGAAAAGATGGTATGGATTCGTATCCCAAACAACATTATCTATAGTTGGGTCTTTAAAGTCTTCCTCACAAGCCTCTTCATACCAATCAAGGTCTCGAGTTAAATCATAAGTTATTTCATGACTTTGTTCTCATGAATGATTAATATGAGGTGGATATAAATCTATTTTAAAAACCATATTAACATCATTGGGGTCTTGACTAAAGCCATAAAATTCATTTTGTGCAGCCATTCTATCATAAGTTGGATTATAAGTGAATCCATAAGTCTAGCTAGACATATCCACATAAATGATGAAAGCTCCAAAACAAAAAGGCTTATGAGTTCCATAAAATCTGAAAAACTATGTCCAAAGGACAAATGGTTCAATCTTAGTCTAACTTGGTCAAAAGGTGGAGCTATATCTCCAATGTGGTTTGAAAGTGGAGCTGTATCTCTAAAATGATTTGTGCTAAGACTTGGCATAAAATAGCCTAACATTAAATGTCTAATGTCAAATGTCATATGCACAAAAGGTCAAGCATCTGAATAAAAACTAGCATGTTAAAGGCCTAGGTCAAAGTGTTCCAAACAAGGTCTAAACTAGGAAAGGAAAAAAGTTGAGTTACTAGGTCTTTTGTCCAAATGCAGAGTTAAAATCTAGGCTCAAACAAATAGGCACATGCTAGGACTTTTGGCCAAATGGAGTGAAAATCTAGAATTGAAACAATGATTGATGTGATTTGATTTCATCGAACAAGTTTGGAAACAACTTTGATTAGACCTGACACATAGAATCAAACATAAACATGATAAATTAGCATAAGGCATAAGATAAATGAATTTTTGAGAAAGGTTGCGTTCTTCCAAATAAAGGCACACATAATGATGAGGATAGGGGCTAAATAAATAAACCATCAATAGTTTTCAAATTTGGGTAATCGATTAACCAAATTTATGCAACCCAAAAGAGAAAGTTCTATGTATCAACCCCACGAATTAAGGCCTACATAGAAATAAATCAATGTTTGAATTCAAACTTGACAAGGTTAATTGAAACTCAACATTGAAAACTAAGATTTGACCAAACAAGCTAGACAAGATTAGACAGCATGACAACACAAGATAAAGGTCTAAATGGTAGACATGACATGGTTTGAAAAAAATGGTTTTCATATAATGGTAATTTTTTTTTGAAACAAATTGAGCAGCCTAATGGTGTAAGCATGCTTGAATGATGTGATCTATGTTATGTTTCAAAGAATCAAAAAGGCTCAAAATATTTTGATATGATTTGGCCAAAGGAGATATTGAGGCTCAATGGGTTCATCTTCAAAGGTAAGTATTTCTAACTTTGTTACTCTTTTGTAAGAGTAGATATATTTGCATTTTTACTTCTCTTTCATGTGTTAGGATTTCTTATATATTGAATTGAATATATATATATATATATATTCTATGTATGTTTACTTTTTATGTTTATTACCCTCACTATGTCACAAGTTTTGGTGAGCATTAGATTATGTTTTACTTTAATTTGCATTTACTTTGTGAATATGAAAACATTCTAGTGAAACCAACATGAATCAAACCTTGTAGGTTTTCTTTCATGCATTCATTTTATCACATATTATATATTTCTATTTTTATAGTACTGTATCAAACTTGTTCGTATAATTCTAATAGTCTGTGCACATGTTTAACACACAGTCACTCCAAAATGACTCTATTTTGTCTATGTAGATTTTATCCAAATACAAGTGATTGGATCAATCAACTCGACATAGTATTCTTGTTTAGCAGCATGATTGCATACATAGTCAATCTAATCAAATCTATTTTCAGTTCTTTTTTTATCATATAGGTTTGCAAACATAGTCAATCCAGTTGACTTTATTCGTAGGTTATTTTCAACACACAGGTTCTAAAAACTCCATTGATCTAGTTGACTCTATTCATAGAATATTTGAATCAACACTTGAGCATTACAACATAACATTTTGTAAACTAATCATCTTTAAAAATATAAAGTTCATTCTTACTCTATCATTTCAATCTTTTATTTTTAGTACTATTCTACACAAATTTGTAGTCTATAAAACTGCAACCCTACAACAAATTGAGACGACGAGCTCGACATAGTTTTATAGTCTATCTTCTATCTAAGATACATATTCATCCTATTCAATTACATTATTTCATATCTTGCTTCTCTAGAACAAAAGCAACCCTATTGATTCTATTATGTATTATTTGCATACAATTTTGCCTGAATCAACTTTGTACTCTTCATAGTTAATGAAATTAACTTTATTTTGATAGTAATTTGTTTTTATTTCATTTTATTTGCTTGCATGCTTAGAGTAACAAACATATAATAATTAGGTAGTTTTTCAATTTACTTATTTAGTCACACTATTTTCTCTTACACACTTCTAAATCACTTTACATATAAAAAAATATTAAACATTTTCTTTTTGAGGTCTACCTACTTGGATTTCATCACCAAGGGGGAAGCTAACTTGGTTTTCTGTTCAAGTATAAACATGCGATTGATGGTATATTTTACAAATCACCTGACATTCTTATTGCTACAAGATTATGAAGTGAAGAGGTAGGCCCTAATATCAAGCCAATAGTATCACCAATAGAGATCTCTTTTAACCTAAACTTCTTGAAACTATCTATAGATTACTTTCTAATTATTTATTATAACCAAATTTTTATCACATTAATTTCAAATTTTATCATAACTTAACACTTAAGAATGAACAATTAGTTAGCATTTACATCTAAGTTACTGCTTGCTCTTTGATCATTGTGTTTTATATTTCAAAACATACGTTAGTCAGTATTAGTGTAATATTTGTGCTATGTTTTCCAATTAGATAAATCACATTGATCTAATTGATTTTGTGCTTCATTTCATTTGCTTAGATATTGTCTTGTAAAATATTTCTCTATTTTCAAAAAATTGTCATCACTATCGACATAGTCTTTTATAGACTGTTTATCTTGTTTGACTTCAATACATAGTCACCCTGTCCAACTATATACCTTTATCAACCTATTCAGATTTTACCTTCAACACACAATTACCTTGTTCGATTATGTATCTATCATCCTATTCTATTTCCTATCTAGTAGTACATAGTCGACCTATATGAATGTGTCCTCTTGTTTATTTTATTTGTTATTTTATAAAACATTATCGATCTATTTGGTTTTGTATCCTATCAACTGATTCTTCTTTCTATCAAATTTTTATCTTCTTTTATTCATCATGAATTTATTATTTAAAGATAATATAGAAATGAATTTTACAAACATGATGAATCTTACCAATCCTAATAGGTTCCCCAAGACACAACTTGTGGCTCCCACTTTAGATGAAAGCAATGTTCACGTTGCCACTCACTACAAATTATGGGACTCCTCATTCATCCTCAATTCATAATCCTTTATTCTTAAAAGATGAATATGATTTAGAGTACACACATGAAATGATCTTCTTCATTAACTAATTTTCTCAACATAGAGGAAATGACCCTTCAACCATTTATAATCTTATGATAAGTCCTCAAGTAAAATAGCCTCTTTCACCTTGCCCTACCTTCTCTCACGGATTTGGGGGAGATACTTTCTTTGCTTCTCAAAATTTTCCTTCTATTTTGTCTCCTTCACACACCATGACATCTTCTTCTATGACTTATTCAACCTCCATGCTAAGTATTTCCACTAACATGATAGGTTCAACTTCTAGTAGGCCTTTTCCAAAGCCTTTTCTCCTTAATCATGCTACTAATGTTTTTTTTCTACCAATGCTATCATGCCACTAGTGCATCTTTTGATACCAATGTTAATAATGCTACTATCACTTCTTTTTTTACCCATTCTTTTCATGCCATTAGTGTGGTGCATGTTACTACTCATAGTGCAACTCAAGACACTAATACCAATACCAATGCATCACATGCTGCACATACTAGTCAAAATACTATCCAAACTCATCAACTCTTATTACAAACACTCATTCAAATGCATACTTTTAAAAATACTAACACAAATCAAATGATGCAGATGTAAAACCATCTCATGAACCTTCAAAACCAATCCCAAAAAGTTTCATAGGGAGCTCAAAATTCAAATGCCTTCCTATATACACATAATATTTTCAAACTTTATCAATTACTGATGCTTTCTCTTTTGCAGGAATCCATTGAGTTCAATCTCTTTAAGTGCATGACTTAAAAAGTGTACTGAGAAAGGGGTGGATAGACCCTTGGTGTTTCAGAGGATTGTTGTCACCTATACCACCACTTGCTATCTACACAACCATCTCCTATACACTTCCTTAAGCCTTGCCTCATCTCTTACACACTCCTCTAAGCAATTCATAGTCCTACTTAACCCTTTCCTAAGCCTAAAATGATTTTTGATAGTTTAAATTACACTATCAATTTGGGTTAAACTTATATTTAATTTTTTTAAAACACATTAAAATACTGAGACCTAACTTGTTTTTATCAAATAATGATATAAAGTCAAATTAGGTTGACCCTGTTGGCTAAACTTTCAATATAGTTTAGGGTTAGATCTAGATATGTATACACATCAGATTATGCTATTTATGTGAGAAAATAAGAAGAAGAATAATATATTTCTCATCTACTTATCCACCATTCTATTTAAGGAACATTGCTTAGAGTTTCAATTTTTTTGTTTGGAAATATGAATCTTGTCTTGTGGAGAAGTCTTTTGGATGCATAGAGAAGTTTTTAAGCCTAGAGCTAACTTATCCTTGTTATCCTTACATACCACAACAAAATCTTGAAAAAAACCTTAGTCAAGGGAGATATTGAGGCTTGATGGGTTCATCTTCAAAGGTAAGTAATCATAACTTTGTTCCTCCTTTGTAGTAGTAGATATATTTACATTTGTACTTCTCTCTAATGCATTATGATTTCTTATACATTGACTTGCTTATAGATATTTTATGCATGTTTAATTTTTATGTTTATTACCTCCACCTTATTCCATAAGATTTTATGATCACTAGATTAGATTTTAATTTACTTTGTGAATATGAAAACATAGGACCTAGCTAATGTTATTGCATGATGTTGCTTCACTAGAAACTTTGAAACTCTCTCTAGTGATGTTATTATGATAAGATATCCTTTGGTTAGGTTTAATGGATCCATCTTAGATATGACCTTGAATATCTAATGTATAAATAATTGAAAGTGCATGTAGGATTTATCTTCTCCAAGCTAAAATTGATTAATAGGTCTGCTGTATTTTCCTTTGTATACATTTTGGTGAACCCAATGTGAGTCAAACTCTTGTAGGTTTTTTTTCATATATTCATTTTATCATCATATTATATATTTATATTTTTACAATATTATATCAAACTTTTTGATATAGTTCAAATAGTCTGTGCACATGTTTAATATATTGTCTCTCCAAAATGACTATTTTATCTATGTAGATCTTCTCAAAAAATTAGTGACTAGATGATAAAATTGACACACTCTTATTATTTAGCTATAGGATTTCATATATATTCAAGTCAGTTGATTCTATTCATATTTATTCTTTCTCAACATATAAGTTTGTAGACATAATTGAACTAGATGACATTGTTCATAGCTTCTTTTCAACATGTAGGTTCTACAAATGCCATAAAGTTAATCGACTCTATTCGCATAATATTTGAATCAACCTTTGAGCATCATAACATAAAATTTTGTAAACTAAACATCTTCAAAACCACCAAGGGTTATTATTTCTCTCTCTATCATTTTATTCTTTTATTTTTAGTACTATTATTCATAAGTTTGTAGTCTATAAAACTAAAACTCTATAGTAAAATAGGTTGACTAGCTTGATATAGTTCTATAGTATGTCTTCTATGTAAGAGACATAGTCAACTTGTTTGACTGTGTTATTTTAGATCTTGATTACAAATAATAATAACCCAATTGACTCTTTTTTGAATTATTTGTATACAATGTTGCCTAAATTGACTCTGTAATCTTCACAATAAAAAATATTAACTTTATTTTTCTAGTAATTAGTTCACCTTTTATTTGATTTGATTTCATGCGTAGAGTAACAAATATAGATTAATTAGGTGGTTTTTCAATTTACTGATTTAGTCACATTATTTTTCTCTTTTACACACACTTCCAAATCACTTTACATAAAAAAATATTAAATATTTTTCTTCCCAAGTTCTACCTATTTGAATTTTATCACCAAGGTGGAAGATGACTTGGTTTTATGGCCAAATATAAACATGTGGTCTATAATATATATTGGAAAAGCAATTTACACCCTTATCATTGAGAGATTGTGAAGTGATGGGGTATGTCCCAATACCAAGCCAATACATATCCCTTTCAACCTAAACCTCTTGAATCTATCTATAAATTTCTTTTCAGTTCCTTTTTACAACCAACTTCTCATCACATTAATTTCAAATTTTATTATAATTTAAAAACACTTAGGAATGAATAATTATCCAAAATTGGTGTAAGGTTTATGCTATGTGTTTCAATTAGATCAATCACATTGATGTAATTATTTATGGCTTTATTTCATTTGCCTAGATATTATTTTATAAAATATTTCTCTATTTTTAGAACACTGTCATCCCTATCAACACAGTTTCTTAGAAACTATTCATCTTATTTGCTTTCATTACAGTCATCATGTTTGACTATGTATCTTTGTCAGCGTATTTAGATTTTACCTTTAGTACACAGTCACCCTGTTTGATTGTGTCTCTTAGAATCCTATTTTTCATATCTAGTATTACATAATCGACCTGTGCAATTATGTCCTCTTATTCTTTATTCTATTTTTTGATTTAAAAAATACTGTTGATCTATCTAATTCTATATACTATCAATTGACTCTTCTTTTCATAAAAAATTTAGCCTCTTTGCCTCATCATAAATTTCTTTTTTGAGGATAATACAAAGTTAAATTTGACAAACATGATGATTCTTAGCAATCTTAATATGTTTTTCAAGATAACTTGTGGCTTCCACTTTGGATGAAATCAATGTTCACATTGTCACTCACACTACCAATTATGAGACTCCTCATTCATCCTTAGTTCATAATCCTTTGTTCTCCTTAGAAGATGAGTGTGTTTTAGAGTATAGACCTGAAATGATCTTCTTCATTAACAAATTTATTCAACATAGAAGAAAGTATCCTTCAACTATTTATAGTTTTATGATAGGTCCTCAAGTAAAAGAACCTCTTTCACCCTCCCCAACCCCTTCTCATAGTTTTTAGGGAGATACTTTATTTTCTTCTCAATTCCATCTATTTTATCTCCATCACACACCATGACATCTTCTTCTATGACTTATTTAACCTCCATGCCAAGTATCTCCACTAACATGGTATGTTCAACTTTTAATAAACCTTTTCCAAATACCTTTCTCCTTAATCATGCTACTAGTGTTTCTTTTCAGATGAATGATAATCATGCCACTAGTGCATCTTTTGATACCAATGTTAATTATGCTAATAGTGATTCCTTTTCCACCAATGATTCTCATGACATTAGTACAGTGTATGCTACTACTCATAGTGTAACTCAAGCCACTAATACCAATACCAATGCATTACATGGTGCACACACTAGTCAAAATATTGTCTAAACTCATTAATTATTATTAAAAACACTCACTAAAATGCATAATTTTCAAACCAATAATGTAAATAAAATTATGTAGATACAAAAACATCTCATTAACCTTCAAAACCAACTCCAATAGGTTTCATGAGGAGCAGAAAATCCAAATGCCCATAGCCCCCTTTAAGGATTACAATGGTAAACTTATTCCTCAACCACCCCTCATTAATAACTTAATAAAACATCTCCAAAATAAACCTATTGTACCTCAAATTGATAATATCAGCATAGGAGGTATCACACCTACCATCACCTATAACGGGTTTATCGATCCCACATTGCACTTAAAGACATTTGGTAACCTTTATAAAGATTGGGTCTAACTTAATATCTTTGCTACTACCAACCTATTAGTTAAAACACTCTCAAGAGATGCTTTGGATTGGTACAATCAACTAAAAACTCATTCTATCACTAGTTTAAAAGACTTAGTTAACTCACTAGTACAAGAATTTCAAACTAGTGATCTTCCCAAGAATAACTTAGCTTACTTCATGAATTGTAAACAACTTGAAACTGAAATGACACAAGCTTTCATTAAATAATGGAGGAACTTATTTAACAAATGTGAGCATAATATGGTGAATGATAACCTCTTCCACCTATTCACTAATGCTCTCTACCCTAAGTTACAATATTGGGTTAGGACTCTCTCTCCAATAATTTTGGAAGAAGCCCTTAACCAAGCTAAGTGATAAGACTTTATCATGCACCAATTTGAACCGTCTCAACCTACCATGGGCACTTGTATGATCATTAAAAATAAAAATATCATGCTACCAATGATGACATTACTAATACTTATGATACTATTCAAAACATTTAAACCATCACTCCCAACAACATTATGGAACATGTTTCTCCTCCAAACAAAAATCCTAATCCTACATATTCTCAAAAAAACAACATTAATGTCAAAAAACCATTATCCTTATCCAAATTTCAAAAGCATCTTCCAAGGCCTCTACCATGAGATCTTGAACCCATTCATCTAATGAAATCATGGTATGATCTAAATAAATTTTATTGATTTCATGTATGTTTGGGCCATTCTCATGAGACTTATAAACAATTACATAATCTAGTTATGGATTTTCTTCTTGGCCATAAATTTTATCATGAATCACTCATTCTCAAGCATCAACAAGCATATTACATAGATTTTAAAACCCATGAAATGCAAAAGAAAAATCAAGTTAATGTTCATCTTACTATATAAAAAGATCTTCTTCCCAACCATAAAAGATAACAATGATAAGCCTACTCATAATAATAATGTTGAAGGTTTTATAGACCTCAATATTAATAAAAATTGTGGTAAATATGACTAACATGCAAAGAGTAGTTTCTTTTATTGATACTAATCCAACACCCATGCATCAAACTTCTTAAACTTTCCCTGTCATTCAACACACTTCCCCATATAATTTCATGGAGTTGGTGCAAGAGGACCTTATAACCTTCTAAAAATCACTTTCAACAACTCAACTTGATCATACCTCTCACACTATCTCTACTATTCCCCTAACATCTACACATCTAGACAAAATCCCTCAACATTCCAATAGTATTTATTCAACCCAATCATATGAAACATCTCAATCAACCATCCCACCACCTAAAAAAAATCAACCTATTTATCTTCAACCCAAACCAACTACATCTTACTAACACAAGTTTAACTGCACTTCCAACCCTCCTTCATAGGGGCTCTTGAAACATTATGTGCCTATATATAACAATCCCCTCATGGGTTATGATGAATGGGAATCCATTGTGAAACTTTATCATCTCCCATCTCAAATACCTTTCTTTGAATTAATGTAAACTTCCCCCTATCATCAAAAATATATAATGCAATTATTGTTAGAAATGAACATTCCTCATCCTATCCTAGTAGGATGTGAGCTAATTTGTCTGGATATAAAGATATCATCCTTCAATAATGTGAAGATATGTGCATACATATTGATAAAATAATGGACACTTATCTTTCCCTCAAGTTTCTTATTGCTTCCATGATTCTAGACAAGATTTTGCTTTGTGAGAATTATCCTCCTTTATTCATTAACATCCAAATTGGTGATATCTAAGTTACGCATTCTTTAATTGATGAGAGTTTAGGTACTTTAATTTCCTCCATTGATTTTATTAAAACTCGTAGACATTTTTAATGAAATCTCAAGTCCACACATAACACACGTTAAGGCTACGATAGAAGGCAAATGCCTCTTTTAGGTTATGTGTGGCTTCCCATTATCATCCCTCCTATCACCGTCCATGTGAAAGTTATGATATTTAACTTTATATTCTTATAACATCTTACTTAGTAGGATTTTGACTCATTATATGAGGGTCATCACCTCATTTACATTCTAATGAGTCAAATTATCCCATAATGGTTATATTTATAATATTCAAGGAGACACAAACCCTTAGAATTTTGAACAATTTAAAAAATGTGGTGTCTTTAAAATTTCTATCCTTGAACCTTAACCTAGTATCCCATTTAGGGAATATAAACTCTTTAATTATCTTATCAAATCTACCTGAAGTTATAATGATCACCTTTAACTCATTAGGAACATACCACCTAACCCCCTAGATTTAGATGATGATGAGCCAAATGAGATTAGCCTCAAGATCAAAACTTTAGATTTATCTCATCATATCATCACCCAACTTCCTCCCTATTTGAAACCTTGATCCCATCAACCTCATATTGATGATATACATGTGCTCTTAACCAATACTAGACATTCTATTCATCATGCAACTTTTTAATGATAAGGTCATACCCACATGTACCATCAACTTGCATACACCTGACTATGATGATGGTTATGCTTTAGATGACCTATTTTTAGGAGGACTTTTCCAATTTATAAATGCTAAGATTCTTCGATATCATACTTATTTATTTCAATCTTTTCATTTTCCTTATCATATTTCTTCCTTCATAGGGCCTAATTTAAGTATTATTCCTATTTTTTGAAAGGTAGAAATTGAGAAATTGCATGATACATCTCCATTTTTAGTGGAGCCTCTTAGAAGCATGCTTATGGATTATTCCATGATTAGTTTTAATCATTTTTTAAGATAATAGGGTCCTTCTAGTTTGCTTTTGCTAGAGATGCTAGTTACTTCTCTTAAGCCTTCTGTGCATCCAACCTCACCTTTAGTTGATCCTAGTCTAGTTTTTACTCTTACTCTACCTTCAACTGATCCTCATCCTATTTTTGATCCTACTTTACCTTTAGATGAGCCTAATCCAATTTTTTATTTAGCCCCACAATCCATTGGTAATGGCCTTCTTCCTTTGATGTAGCTTGATCTCATGCTCACCAAATGGGCCTATCAACCTTATTGTGATATCTACAAATTTTCTAGTCATTAGACAAGATATTTCTAGTTATATCAACTGCCTACAACTTATCCTTCTATCTCTTCTATTAATAAGCCCCAAAAGTCTACTAACAAGCGTATATATTGCTTTCATGGGATAAATAACCATTCTTCCACTCATTACCAAAAGCTTTGACAATATATTGACACATTTTATCTCATCCTTTCTCAACAAAAAGACAAGGTTATAGCTCTTTGTAAGTTGTTACCTAAGGATATCCTTAAATATGGGGAGGTATATTGTCTTTGACACTAGTGCAATATCCATCATACCAATCATTGCTATATTCTCTAGATGCACTTTCATGATCACCTTATGTTAATACGTATACTATACATTCCTCCTTCCATAGGTCACCCATTCAATAAGGCTCCTATTTCTTCATCAATGGTACCTCCTTTTCCACTTGTGGCTTTTCCTTCTCCATCTATGGTACCTCCTTCCTACCCAATGGATACCATTCCTATTCAGGAACCTATTCCTCTCCTTAAGTATTATATGCATGAGATCCTTCATGAGCATGATCCTTCAACTACACCTAAATTTTATATTGATGAGATTTAGAGAAAAATCTTTGCACAACTTTCCATGAGGATTGATGAGAGTCTAGCTATCATTAGGATTTAGCTTCATAAAGATGTTTCAGATGTCATGGATAATATTTATAGGTAAATTTATTAGTATTTATAAACATGACATGATGTTATTTCACATTATTTTTCATTATTATTTTAGATTGGATTTGTGATCTATTTTTATATATCTTATACATTTGACTATGTGTCAAATTTGGTTTCACCTGTCTAATTTACATAGATCTTTATATTATGATTTATGCATTTTATATGGTTTCACTTACTTTCCTCTTTCTCTTATGATATCTTTCTTTCCATGATTACACACTTATGTTTATGAGTTCACTTCTTTCATGTATTCTTTTTCTTTTACAATGATTATTTACTACCTTATCTCCATTAACACTTAGATAATTATTATTGTAACTTAGTTATGCAAATATTTATCCCCTTAGTAATTATTTCTTTACCATATGATCACTTAGTAAATAAGATGTCTCATTATACTCATATTTTCTGATCTATTTTGGATCTCCCTTTATTACTTTATATTCATTTCACCTACTAAGCATACATATAGTTGAAACTTGAGATTACATACTAGTTCATAGGTAAGCTTAAGTGTTTGGTCAGTCATATCTTTGAATACTTATCTTCCTTTAACCAAAGTCTATAGTTAATTCATTTGTATCAATTATATCACTCATGTTGGTTATTCTAAATCCATATATAAGAGAAATCGTAAAAGCCATAAATAAGTTAAAAACCAAATTATTTAAACAAAAGACAACATATAAATTCAAAAGTCAAATCACATTAAAATATATGATTCATAAAAAATCTCATTTTACTAATTGAAACTCAAAATCCATATTTGGCCTCATGATATAGTCGAGGCCCATTAGGGTACAGTAGGCTAGTAGATTGAGAAAAGATAATAAAAATATCTTTTAGTGCTATCTACTTTCTCACACAAGTATCCAATCTTCATAAGAAACTGATGACTCTATAAGAGGTCCTGAGGAATGAGGAACATATTGTAGGAAGGTAGGTCCATTTTAATTTTCTTGTTCATGTAACCAACATGAGTTGATTTTATTATCTCACATATTTTTCTATACAATTTTGCGCTTATTATGAGCAGGTATCCTTTGTATTTTGATGGTCACTAGCCTCTTAGTGTCTCTCTTCTATACCTAGTATGTATAATGTTTCCTAAGGTCTTTGCATAGATGCCTATGTCATGTTTTTTACATTATCTTTCATTTCAATATTCCTAATATTTCCTCTTGAGAAATATTGTTTTGTTAGTTGATCATTTCCCCCTAGGGTTTCCCTTTATGAGTTTTAGTGTAATATCATGAATATGACCAAGCTCTCCTCACAAATTAACCATAATAAAATATTTTATCATTACCATTCACCTCATTGGTTTTCCCTTTGTGAGTTACTATGTAAGACCATAGATAGGTCTAGGACCTTCTCAAAAAATATTCCAATACCCAGTTCCTACTATAACCAAGTCACAATGAAATTATATGCATCAAATTTAAGATAAGTAGTGCTCGATTACAAGTTACACATTATTTACATATTTTACATCTTTATTTAGTATATTTTATGCTTAATTCATAAATATTAAAATTATATCTTCTTATTTTCTGATTGCATTTATATTTATAACTATTTTATTAAAATTTTCATACTTCTCAGCTTGAACTAGTGTGATTATTAATTTCCTTTTACATTTTATTTTTATTTTTCATACTTCTCAACTTGATTTAGTATGATTGATTGACTTAATTATTTTTTTATTATACCATTATTTTTTCATGTGCCTTCCATTTTACTACAATAGTTTTATACTTCCAAAAGTGACATAGTGTGATTTTTATTTGTTTTAATTTGGTACAAATATTTACATGGTTTAAAAATATTTGTTTCCCTTTTTACCACTTTGGTTTATTATATTTATTAATCTCTTATTTTTACACATTTCCCAGCTTGATAGTGGGTATTAAATTTGTTTTGATTAATTATAATTTTCTAAATTATTTTAATCTTTTTTTTAACCATGTATGTGTATCCATAATGCTAGAAAATAAAACATACATCACATATTTCCCATATCATATACAATAAAAGATAAATACATGTGATAAAAAGAAAATATATCCATGCATCCACAACCAAATCCAAGTAAAATTCATGAGATCAATGAAACTATCAACATCAATATGTATGTGTGTGTGTATGTGTAATGTATTTTATACAATACAAAGTAAAATATACAATACAAAGTACAAAACAAAATACAAATTATAAAATACAATAGCTAAAATCTTAAGGCTGTGCTCTATCCTATCTATCTTGTGTCCTGGTCATGCTACCTATCGATGCCTATGAATAGTGTACTATAAAGAAGCAATCTAGGATCTCAATCTAATAATCTATAACTATAGATTGGCCACCTATACATGTGCCTATCCTAGCTCGATGGTAGTCTCCATATGCACAACTCACTCCTATGTTAGGGCCTAACAGGCCTTTACCTTTCTAGCTCCAACCCCTGACAGTGGTTGTGACCCATCATCACATACCTATAGCTATCTCATGGCCTCTCCCACCAATATAAACCAGCCCACATATTATGGGGAAGATGGAACCACATGATCATCTAATGTGGTAGGGTTATATGATGCCGACACCCTATCCAAAATATCATGGTGTGCAGCCATAACCAGGTCCCTTCATCTAAACTCATCTATCATAAGATCTACAAAACCAAAAGCAGATACACAATAGATCACACACACACACACACACACACACACACACACACACACACACACACATCCTAAATAATCTATCTATCATAATCAAAAATAAAATTAGTGTTTAATATCAAAAACTTAAATCAAATTTAAAACATTTCTCACAAGTGATGTTGTCACCGATCACGATCTCACCATCTACTTGTCCATTGAGCACCTCCTCCATCAGTTGCCTTTATACCAATACAAATATAGGAGTCACCACCCAATCTCATTGTGGCTTCTCCTTAGTGGTCTCTCTATAGACCATTTGTGTCCGAGAGCTACTGCTAGATCCCCCTACATGACATCTAAAACTTGTGCCTACTCATGTTAATGGTGTCTCTATCTCTAATAAGCTTGTAGTGGCTATTTCAACCTATTTATTGGCACATGATATGTTACTTTATCTTATACATCCACATCCTTTCTATCTCCTTTTGGCCTTACTACCTCTTGTTATCATGCTTGACTATCCCATGGTCTAACACACCAAGACCTAATCAATGATATCTCCTCAAGCACCCCTCTACCTCCTTTCTTTAGATATCTAACATGTCATGAAAAATAATAAAACACTACTATATGAGTGTAGGGATGCCATACTATCTACCCTCCTTTGATAATATAAAAATTTAAAACATGGGGCATAACCCATACTACATGGTCCTGTCTCTATCACATGACTTGTGCTAACCTATCATTAACCGCATGGGCCAACCCAATTGATCGATACATATGGAACCTCTTATATAACTATTAGCACCAAATATTACATCCTAGAGGAGGTTGTTAAATCCTACTCTAATATTTGGGCAACATTGGAATACTTATAGGTATGTGACCTTACCAATAGGAGAAGTAGACCTCTAAGTTTAAGAGCTAGCTCTTTTAATTAGTCTTGAAGTGCTTGCCACCTATACTACTGATTACTTGAGGGAAAAGAGATAAAATTATGCATAAAATAAATCTAATTTATGGGGTGATACACCATGAATATATCCACTATGATATTATATTTTCTCTCACTAAGAACAAGATCTACAAACTATTTTCAAAATACCAAGATGTTTTAACACTAGTGTTTCAATATAGAGGTGATATGTATGAGATCACTCAAGGTAATTAGACTAGAGATCATATTTATGGATCTAAGGACATTTGAACACTTGAAGGGAGACTAATACACTAACTACACTCTATATGATCTGTTATAAAGAGAACTTCTTGCATAAGACATGAAAGGTTAAGGAAAATCAAGGACATAATCACAAGAATAAACCATTCATCACTTTGTGCACTCAAATAAGATGTTTATGAACTCAAAAATAGATTTATTATATTATTAAAAGTAAAAATATGACATCAAACTAGAAAGGATTTTCCATACTAGATGTGGTATTAGTCTACAAGAGCCAAAAGGATTCTACTTATATAATTTAGGAGAGATGAGAAGAGAATGAAGTCTAAGAGTCATAAGAAAAATTTTCAAGTTGAGAGGATTTGTACATGAAGGATAATGAAGTGGGAGATAGACCATGGAAGGTATCATAGTAAATATTTTGTTCAAAATCATGAAACACTTGAAATGTGGTGTAAGACTCCTCATTTGCATGTCTAGAAATTTTCTTCATCATTTTACCTCCTTGGAATGATGCACAATAGATTAGGGATAGATTTGATGATTTGACTAAGAGGGAGGGGTTATAGACATGCTCCAACATGTATCAGATGTCTCCCTAATAACCAAGATTCTTTTGAACATAAGTTATCATTGTCTGTAGTCTAAATAACTCCTCTTTCACTCACCCTTCACACTTGGCACCAAATTTGGCTTTAGTTTTACTATCCAGTACATAAAAATGAGTGTATGATACTTTTAAACAGCCCTCATGGTCTTATATTCCTTAAGTAGACCTTAAAATGACTTGGAGTTTTCATCTTCTCACTTGTTTTTTAACTATGCTAGTTTGGACTAGATGAGATGAAGGTATTAGCAGAGGTAGTTATGAGCTTAGCTGAAGAATGAAATGGACATGAGAGATTATTTAAATTCCCAAGATATCTCACAAAATTTATTTCATCCTTTGAAGCCCTTCTATACCTGCACAACACACAAAATTTTCAATAAAAGCTCTTTATCACCCTATCCATACAAGTAGGGTACAACTCAAATGGATGGGGAATAGCATTAGTGAGTCATATGAAAAATCGAATCACTTTACTTCCCATTATATCCCATCTAGATTACTCTTACTTCATCTTACCAGTTGGGTCCTTAGCAAGGGTTTAGAGTAGTTTTCACCCATAGCATTTGTTCATAAAGGTTTACATCTAAATTGTGAAAAATTACACAAAATCCTTATTAAAGGCCTCCTTCAACATCCCTTAATTCCTCAGACTAGTATGCAAAGTGTCCATGTAGGTTTGAACATATTAAGTTATCCTCTCGAGCTTCTTTTCTTCATTTTACATAAGCCTAAGTTAGTTTGAGACAAAAAATGGATTTATTATGGTTTTATATGCATCAAACAATATTTAACACACCTTATGACTCCCCATGCAAGTTTTCTAATGCTTTATAATGTTCTTCTAGCTCTAAAAATGAAGTCATACCCCTCTAGGGCTCTAGGCTTAGACAAGGCCTAGTAGTCTCAACCTACATACTTATGGGTTTAGACCACCTTAACATTTTTCTAACCCCTATGGATCATAAATTTTATTTCATGTCCAAATAATATTTCAACATCTTCTTTCAAGGTCCCATCAACCTCTAGCTCACCCTCTCATCATTTTCTCTAAAAACCTGTAGATTTGCACCTTTGGGGAGTGCCCTTTGTCTAAGATAAAACAAAGGGAATATAACCTGTAGCCTCAAAAAAATGAACATATAATGGGTTTATACAAGTAATGGGGGTGTTTTATACAAAATTCCAAGGTCTAACCATGTCTTTAACACCTTTAAATGTTCAAAATCCCAAGATAGACATGTGGATAATGCTGATTGTGCAGGCTTTATACTTGTGACTGTAGGTTGCTTGTATGAGAAATTATCCTTTCCTTTTTTCCATTGTATGAGGGTTTCATAAGGATATTATAATTATCAATACCCTTTCAGACATGTCAAATTATTACAACCTTTCCAAGCTTCCTCATTGCATTCCTCTTCACTTTGACTGGTCATAGGTGATAACTACATTTTTATGTTTTTCCTGCATGTTGGTGTGTGTTACATGTTTTAGGCCTTATGTTATTAAATAAATATGCCATTAAAGTCTATACTTAATGTTGAAAATAATTTTTACTTTTTCAAGATATGTTAATGCTATGCCAACCTTTAAATAGTCATGCTTTTAGGTCATTACATACATAGTCAATTGGAGTTGACCATTGTCAAGGTACTATAGGTTTTGTAGGTTGCCTTTTATTATTTAAAATTGTGTCACATACCCTTGGATCATTTTAAAATTATTTTTTAGGAATTTAAAATTATCAAGGTTGTGTTTATAGGTTGATATCTTTCAAGGTTCAATTTGTGAGTTTGTGAGTCACCTATAGTCAGGCTATAGGTGACTTTCCTCGGCAATGACACACTTGTAGGTGTTGATGGAGGTCCATACCCTACATTTAAAACCTTCATGATGAAATTTTATTCCTTGATATTCCCCTAACTCCAATGGAAAAACTCAATCATGGATATATGCTTCTATATTTTAAACTTAGGATATAGATCCATTTGAAATTCAAAACTATAGATAACACTGAATGTTTGTAGTGAACAAATGTGTAGCACTGAAACCTCCATACATTATGTTATTTTAGACAAACATTCCCTATTTTTTATAAGGTTATACCCCTTCATAAAATATACAAGGTATATGTACTTGGGTTCATCAAGAATCCCTACAACACTACTATATGACATCACCAATAGTGCCTAGGGCTCTATTTTGGAGCTTTTAGGGAAATTGTCCCTCAAGTTCAATTCTCTTCTCTTGAATTGGTTCTCAAGTTTGAATAATAATATAATGTTTTAAACATGACCATTATGGTCTCTTAAACATCCTAATACCTCAATAAGGTTTCAAATCATGTCAAATTTCCTCCATGAAGGATTTTCAGATCTCTATGGTGTATTGTAGATGCACACACAACAACATATAAAGCAATGAAAGTAGAATGCGGACTGTGCATATTATATGATCATATAATAGGTTCTAAAGGAATATATATATTCTTAAAACATGATTAAGGCCTCAAAACATGATTTAACATCCTTATGAAACAATCCCCAAGTCTCTATTAGTGCCATCTATAGGTGGATATTCAATTTCAGACAAGGCAGTGAGTAGAAACATGAATAATGTGCATGGTGTATGAGAATTAAACAAGTTTTATACTCTTTCAACATCTTAAAATGGATATCAAAACATTTAAATTCTTAAAACAAGATCAGTTGTCCTTGTTCTAACATGACATTCTCTTGAAAGCACCTATAGGTACACATTCATGGCGATGACTATGCATATATGGGAAATATTCATCATAATTAGACATATATCACTTGGAGAGGTTTAGTTTGATTGATAATGTTGTAATCATATTTCCAACACCATTTTTACTCTTCAAACACCTCCATGAATGTCCTCATAACTTCACACACCATGATTCAACTGATTGTATAAAGGAAGCTGACTGTATGTCACATCCTTGATTGTGTGATTGATCAATGCATGATCTTGAGAGACCTATATTGGAAATAAATTAATTTTTATGAAATGAAAAATATGAATCAAAACATATCATATCTATTTGAAACCATTATAGAAAAATAAATCTTTTACAGATTTTGAAATCTGACTACCACCTCACTAGCATAATCCACCTATAACCTAAGAGGTTTGAACTAATCAAAACACTTCCAAACATGAAATAAAAAATGGAAAACATGTGAGAATAGAGTTCACATCCTTTTTGAGCCATTTCATTAGCTAGATTGTATGGACATACTCAAATAGAGGCAAAACCTATAGGGTGTGGGGATTAGATAGTAAAAGAAGACAATCAACTTGTTAAGATTGATTCATAAATTATAGTCAACCATTATTAAAAATACAAAAAATAAAATTAACTAGACCAATTTTAATATCCACCATCAAGATAATTTGACCTAGAAGTCCTCCTACTGGGCGTACTATCTAAAGACCTATTGACTAGTTTTACTTGTCTAGTGGAGTGATGAAGAGATAAAATAGTTTTAGTAACATTTTATCACTTATAAAGAATATAAATAATGGAAATGGAGTTAGAAAATCTGAAGGGTCATTGAATACACTTCTCCCATGTGCCACTCTCTCCCATAAGCCATACAACCTTTAAAACTCCTTTTTTCACTTACTTTCTTGATTTTTAGTTAGGAACCTAAACATTTTAGTTATTACTAATATTATTTACAATTAATATAACATATTTTATGTTTTAAATTATTTTGAAACACTTGGATACCTTAAAAAACCATACCACCTTTATTTGTGGCCCATATATGACCCCTAAGTGACATAAAATGACATAAAGACTAAAAAAGATAATGACCAAGGATAAAAGCATATTAAATCTCATAAAATGAACCATTAAAAAACATATAAAATTATATTAGACCCCTATAGTAAGTTTTATATTATATGATATTGACTCATTTTGATTTGTGGTCAAAATGGTCAACATTCTTGGTGATTTTCTAAGGGTGATATGCTTGCTATACCAATACCAGTAGCCTAATCCTATCCATTGGGCCATGGAGTCACATGTGCACCAATTTGACACATAAGTTTCCTTTAAAACCATACCAAACACAAATGAAAGACAAAAAACAAGACACACTAAATGGAAACAAACATGTGTTCTCAAGAACACTTATGAAACACAACGCATACATCTGAAACAAAACTCACACCTAACCTAATATTTACAAGACTAACCTTCATTTACTCTATATCAAGGATTTAAATATATCCCATTTATAGGTATAGGCAAATCCTCTCCATTAATTCTTGATAATTGGAAAGAATTACTTTGTTTGCACTTGATGATGATGTATGGTCCACTTCATAAGGTATGAAATTTGGTATGTCTCCTTGGTTTTGCTTTATCTTCATCCCATTTCAACACTATGTGAACTTATTATAATGTCCTTAGAGTTTAATTATTTTAAAAATACCTCTTTATTAGTATTTGGTGATGTTCTATATCTTGATGATATTTATCTCTAGTCTCTTGTGACTCCATTAATTTTGTCAACCTCACCTCCATTAGGGTGTTCTCAAGCAACTCTAGTTGATGTGCCAACTTAAAGGAAAAAAACTCTTGGGATATAAAAAACCTAGCCTCCCTTCCATATAAAATCTTAAAAGTATAATTCCCTATTGACCTCTTGGGAGTTATTCTATTAACCCATAGGGTTGTCTTCAATTTAGTGTGCCAAGCCCTTTGATTATCCTCCAAAGTTTTCTTGATAGTTTTGATCATATTCTTATTAGTGGATTCAACCAACCCATTACCTTGAGGGTAATATTTGGATGAAGTACTCAAGTATATGCCATTACTATTTTCCCAATCAACTACCCTAACATCCATGGAAACAAGTGCATTATCTAAAATGATAGTAAAAGAGTGCAAAACATTATTATGATACTTTCATATAACTCTAAGATAACATTATCATTATCTTCCTTAAATTCCACTACCTCAACCCAAATTATGAATTAGTCAGTTGCTATGAGTATGTATTTGTGACCAACACTTTATGGGGGGTTTATCATGCCAATGAAATCAAGACCCCATTGCATGAAAGGTTGATCTACTTGGATAGGCCTTACGAGAAAGCTACAAGCTTATGTTTTAATACAAATAAATGACATTATACACACCTTATTACCCAAGAATAACAATCATTAAAGAGGCTAGGCCAATAATATCCTACCCTCATGATCTTGGCAGCTATGGTTTTTGGGGAGAATTGACCTCCTACTATTCCATCATGGAACTTCTCAGGTAACACTCCAAACTGATCATTGTCAATGCATCTCAATAACACACCATTAGTGTGTATTCTAAAAATCACACCATCTACAAGACAAAAATGAATAACTTGAAATCTAAAGTATCTCCTTTGGGATTTATTCATACCATTAGGATACTCACCACTTTGAAGAAATTTGACAACATATTGCATCTAACTTTGTAGAGGCAAGAAACCAATTGCTTGGGAGCAATCATGATTGACTAAAGCCTTTTATTTTGAATCATGGATATCTAAAGCTAAATGTTCACAAAAGCCTTTACTCTTTATCACCTTTGTCACTTTGATATCAATATCATATTCCATTACCTTAGTGATCCACCCTACCCTTTTCTCACAGACGTCCTTACTCAAAAGAAACTCTTTGTTACTATGATGGGAAACCATAACATGAATCCTATTGTTTGAAACCATCTACCTAAACTTATTTAGTCCTCTTAAAACAATAAGGACTTGTTTCTCCACAAAAGTGTACTTGACTTCATAATATTCTAAACCTTGACTAAAGAATGCAATTAGTTGTTTCGCACCTTCATCATTATTTTGCATTCACATAGCTGAGATAGTATCAAGGTTAGTAAATGAATAAAACATGAATTATTTATCAAAATAAAGGTTCAAAAGAGTAGGATCTTGTGAAATTTCTTTCTTAATGGCCTTAAAACTTCTCTTACCTTCCTTAGTCCAAGAAAATACTTAGTTCTTCTTGAGCATGATTGTGATATGTTTCACCAAAGATGCAAAACTAAGTATGAACCTCATTACAAAATTTATCTTGCCTAAGAAACTTTGGAGACCTTTTTTATGCAAGGGAAATGATAAGCCTAGAATATCCTCTATTCTTTTAGGATCAATAGTTAAACCATCTTTGGAAATAATATGTCCTAAAAGCTTACCTTAATTGATAACAAAAATGCATTTTTTGGGGTTGAGAGATACTCTATACTATCTACATATTTAAAACACTTTTATTAAATGTTTATATGTTCATTAACATCTTTAGATAACACTGCTATATCATCTAGATAAACAAATAACATTTCATTGATTAAACCTTTCAAGGCCATGTCCGTTACTATTTGAAAGGTGACACTAACATTTGATAAACCAATGGAAATATTTATAAGTAAAATTACCCCATTTTTTAGTGAATGTTGTCTTAAACTAATAATACTCATTCACTATAATCTTATTATAACTAGAATATCCATCTAGGAGAGAAAAACATTGAGAACCTGAAATAATTTGCAAAATTTGCTCCATTGAGGGTAAAGGATAGTGATATTTGAGTGACACTCTATTAAGATCTCTAAAGTCCACACAAAGTCTTATATCATAATTATTATTTATAATAGGTACAAGGTTAGCTACCCATGTTGAATTCTTGATAGTAAATATTATTTTATATTTAAGGAGTTTGGTAAGCTCCAACCTCATGAGTTGTTCAACCTTGGGGTTGATAGGCCTTTATTTTTATTTAACTAGTTTAACTTCAGGTTATAATTCAATGGTATGGTATGATAGAATAATATAAAATAATTTTAGGTCATTATACTCCCAAGGAAATATGTCATGAAACTCTCTACACAAATCAATGAATGCTTGTTTCTCCAATGTAGAACATACCTTGCATAGTTTTAGGAGTTTGTCTTTGAAGATCAAGATAATTTCATAGTTATCCTCTTTTGTATAAATAATCACATTTTAATTATTATTTTTATCATCCTCATTAAAAATAATTTCAAAGGTCACGAAGCCCTTAGGTATCTTATTTTTTCTCAGCTACACAATCTGATCAACAAACTGTTCTTGGAGTCTCTTTTGATTTCTTGAGGAAAACTCAGCTTCATTTTGCAAGAAGTATGAAATATGTTTGTCACTATAAAATAATTACAAAGACACCTAATTATTAGATATGAAATTTTTGAAAATTATCTTAATGTTATATTTCTTTCCCTCCTCTTTTATGGCAGTTGGTGTATCAAATTGTGCTCCTATGGAAACTAGTCTATCATCATGATTATTTTTATCCCTTAGGACTGATTGTATGTTGAATGCATTGAAGTATTCACGAAAATACCATAAAATATGGTTATATGACTTGAGAAAATTGTTATTTACAACAACCAAATTAATAGCTTGATGCAAAACCAATTCACTATGTCCATATACTTGCAAATTTTTGATTCCTTTTCTCCTTGCCCATTGAAGGCCATGTATCAAACCTTCATACTTAGCCACATTATAAGTGCAACTAAAATGGAACCTATATGAAGCATAGTACTATTTTTTATATGTTTAAACCAACATAACACCATATCCTACACAAATTTTACTTCTTTAATCTTCAAAAAACATTTTTCACATCTCATTATCCTCACCTTCTTCCTTGACAAGTAGAGGTGTTGGTATTCCTTATTCATGTATATAATACACACCTAAATTATTTTCCTCCATGAAAGAATAAGGATAATGATCATAAGTTTTAGTACCATAGTCATCAATAAATAAATAAAAAATGTCTTCAATCTTAAATGAAGTACCATCATCCATAATAGAATCCTTTTTTTCATTGATACACAATTCAAATTTGAAGTTGTTTCAACATAGGGCTCAATGTGAAACATTGCAAAAGGTTAAGTTATTATTTTTATATTTGTTCCATTTATTATCTTAAATGATAATAAGGACTAATTAGTTGAGATATATCCCCATATATTATCTATAAAATCTCTTGAAAGGTAGATTGCAAAATGAGCAAGAAAGTGTACAACAACAATGTCTTAAAGGATGGAAAAACTAGGACAACCATGGAGGAAAACCTTCAAGTTTTTAATCAAACATATTATATTGGTAGGTGTAAAATATAATTAAATCACTCATTTTATATGAGGTTCATATTTTAGGCCCAACTTATTATCTACAACCTTTGGCATGACTGATGTCGAAGCACCACTATCAACTATGCAATTGTGGACTAGTTTATCACCCACTATGAGAGTGAAGTAGAAAGGTGGAGGCTTCTAAACTTTGGTATATGGTTAAATAATGGTGTTAATATTATTTTTAAGATCAAGATGAATATTAATTTTAATTTAAGGTGAAATACTATTATGGATATAGGATAGCTATTTTTATAGGAGTTCTTTTGTGTTAGGCATATGAAAGACATCTTAAAGGGAAATGGATGTCTTGGTATTATTTGATGAGTTAAAACTATTTATAACACACATACCTAATTTTTATTAGATACTTAGAGGTAAGGAAGTGATTTTAACTTGAGGAGTTGAGGTGATTTTGATAGTTCTTCTAGCATTCTGATTTGGAGGATGTGTATGATTGTTTGGGACTGTTATACTTGCAACTATGTCTTGTTGTCTTATAGGAGGATTGGATGAACTTGTAGGCACATTATTATCACCTCATAAATAATTTATCTTATCTATAGTTTTGTATACAACATAAGTTACTTGATTGATCACAAAATTATCATCAACTAGGAAGTTGGTGAAGATATCTTCTCTAGGCTATCCACCTTCACTTATTTACATCATGACTTCATTTTTAGATGATATAAGAAGAGTGACTCCTCCTTGATCAAATAGATATTTATATCCACCATAATTTGTATCCATGAATTTTCCTTGTTTCTAATTTTCACATTACAAGTTACTATGCACCAGTACCATCTCTCTTGAGTTGGATGTAGAATTGGGATTGTACACATTGGCAAGATTATTGAAGTTAGGCTGCCCTTGACCTCTTCCTCTCATATATTGTTGATCATATTTCTATTTTTAGGGATAAATGTTTTTATAGGGACATTCTCACCTATTGGGTTTCCTAGTTTTATCCTCTAAGTCTAGGAATCTTGATCTCCAATCAACATGATATTTTGCCTTCTTAGGAGCAATCTCAGGCTTGACATTAACATTAGGAATTTGAGCAATATTTAGAGTAGCAAAAAGAATATTAGGTATAAAGGGTAAAAAAAATTTAGGAGGTATTTTTAAATATTGAATTAGGCAATTATTATCTCTAATGGAAAGTTCACATGCTTTGAGAAGAGTGAAACTACCCATGGATTGTAGCATGATGGTAATATCAGTGCTAATGGCTCTCAAATATGTAGGAAACACAAAGCTAGTAGGTGGTCTCATGGGAGAAGGTAATCTATACCAAGTTTTTTAAACCTCTCATTGAAGTCATGCATTATTTCCTTGGGGGATATTTTGATCATATTGAGCTGATGTATGAGGGAAGTATGGTCACTTTCATATTCAAATATTGAAGTTAACAACACTATAAAATCATATCATGAAGTAATGCATCCACTAGGAAAATTCTTATACAAATAAAGTTCTTTCCCTATAAGGGACATGTCAAGGAGTATAATGACAATATTCTCCTCAATGACATTGTGTAAAATACAAAAATTGGAGATATCCCTGATGTCACTAGGTGTGAAATGACTTTCACCATTGAATATAGGAACACTCTTTATAGGATTATGAGGAATCTCATCATAAGCTTGAAGGTGAATTCGATTTTTAGTATGAAAGGTAGGAAATGCATGTTGCCTATCTATGTTTTATTCAATATCTTTAATTTATTCAATCTCTTCACTTTCTTGGATAGTAAAGTTTTCTTATTCTTCAAAAGGTAGATTAGGATGAGGGTATTGAACTTCAAGAGGATGTTTAGGATAAAAAGTGGATTGATAGGATTGAGAACTCTACTAGATGATGACCTAATAAGGACCATAAATTATGAGATAAAATTTATGACAAAATAATGGAATTGAACCAAATTTTACCTTAAATGGAGTCACCAAAAGCTGAGTAACACACTAATTTATAGCTGATGTTGCCAAGACCAACATTCACCTTAACAAGTTATCTTGAAAACAATAGGTCCCATCAGGCATGCCAAAACTATTGTCACAAAATATTCTACCCTAGAGGAGGGTTTTCAATACTAATCTGATATTTTTGAAACATTAGAATACTTCTTGGTATGTGGGCTTACTTATAGGATAAGAAGACCTCTATATTTAAGGGCTAGCTCTGTAAATTACTCTTAAAGTGTTTATCACTTATACTGTTAATTGCTTGAGGAAAAAGGGATAGAAGTATGCATAAAATAAAGATAACCTAGGGGAATGATATGCCATGAAGATATACACTATGATATCATACCTTATCTCACTAAGAATAAGATCTACAAACTAGTCTCAAAATCCCAAGATGTTATAACACAAGTGTTTTAATATAGAGGTGATATGCATGAGACCGCTCAACATAAATAGATCAAATATCAAATTTATATATCTAAGGACACTTTCACACTTAAAGGGATCCTAATACACTATCTACACTCTATATCAATTGTTAGAATGAGGACTTCATTCATAAGACTTGAAAGGATAAGGAAAAGCAAAGACATAATCACAAGACTCAACCATTCATCACTATGCACACTCAAACAAGATGTTTTAAAACTCAAAACCAAATTGATTATACTATTAAAATTCAAAATATGGCATCAAATTAGTATGGATTTTCCATACTAGATGTGGTATTAGTCTATAAGATCTAAAATGGCTACTACTTATAGAATTTAGAAGAGAAGAGAAGAGAATTAAGTCTAAGAGTCATAAGAATGCTTTTCAAGCTGATAGGAGTTATACATGCATGATAATGAAGTGGGAGATAGGCCATGAAAAGTTTCTTAGGAAAAATGTCCTTCAAAAGCATGAAACTCCTACAATGTGGTATAGGACTCCTCATTTGCATTCCTAGAAACTATCTTCATCATTTGTCCTCATTGAAATGATCCACATCAGAATAGGAACATATGTGATGATTGAATTAAAATAAATGGGTTGTATACATGCTTCAACATGCATTAGATGTGTCCCTAATCACTAGGATTCTTCTAAACATAAGTTATCACTGCTTGCAGTCTAAATAACTCCTCTTTCACTTACCCTTCACACTTGACACCAAAGTTGCCTTTAGTTTTCCAATCCAATCCATATATAGGAGTGTATGAAACTTTTAATAACCCTCATGGCCTTATATTCCTTAAGTAGACCTTAAAAGGCTTCCTACTTGGAGTTTTCACTTTCTCACTTATTTGTTCACTATGCTAGTTTGGATTGGTTGAGATGGAGGTATTATCATAGATATTTATGAGATTATATAAATCATGAAATGGAAATGAGAGGTTATTTTAAGTCCCAAAATATCTCCCAAAATGTATTTAATCCTTTCAATCCCTTACATACCTACACAAGACATAAAATTGTCAAGAAAAGTTCTTTAACACCTTGTCCGTATAAGTAAGGTACAAATAAAATGGATGGGGAGTAGACTTGTTGAGTCCTATATAATATAAAATCAATTTCATTCCCATTATATCCCATCTTGATGCCTCTCTTACTTCATCTTCCCAATCAGGTCCTTAGTAAGGGTTTTGGAGGGTTTAGAGTAATTTTCACCCTTAGAATTTGTTCATAAAGGTTTGAAATCTAATTTGTAAAAAAATTACACAAAATCCTTGTTAAAGGCCTCTTTAAACATCCCTAAACTCCTTAGAATCCCATTAAAATTTTCCATGTATGTGTGAGCATATTAAGTTAGCCTCTCTTGCTTCTTCTCTTCATTTTGCATAAGCCTAAGTTGGTCTGAGCCAATAAATGGATTTATTATGGTTTTATATGCATCCCAAAATCTTTAATACACATTATGACTTCAAATTTAGGTGTTAAAATTATTTTTAATGTTCTTGTATCTCTAAAAATGAAGTCATACCCTCATAGGGCTCTAGGCCTAGACAAGGCCTAATAGGTTCAACTTGCATACTTATGTGTTTAGACCACCCTAACATGTTTCTAACCCCTATGGAGCCTTATACCTGTTAGTTTATTTAAAAATAAAATTTAAAAACATTCTTTAAAGGTCTCATCAACCTCTCGCTCACCCTCTCATCATTTTCTCTAAAAACCTATAGATTTGTACCCTTAGGGAGTGCCCTCTGTCTGAGATAAAACAAAGGGAATATACCCTATAGAATTAGGAAATATGAACATACAAGGGATTTAAAAAAGTCATGGGGGGTGTTTTTTACCAAATAATAAGGCATAACCATGTCTTTAACACCTTGAAATGTTCAAAATCCCAAGACAAACATGTCGATAATGTTGACTGTGCAGGGTTTATATATGTGACTATAGATTGCTTGTATGAGACTTTCTCCTTTATTTATTTACACTGCATGAGGGTTTCAAAATAATATTATAATTTTTAAGACACTTTCATACATGTTAACTTTTTACAACCTTGCCAAACTTCCTCATTACATAGCTCTGCACTTTGACTGGTCAGAGGTGCTAACTATATTTTTATGTTTCTCTTGCCTATAGGTGTTTAATGCATGTTTTAGGCCTTGTGTTATTTCCTCACTATGACATTGAATTATCTAATGCCTTTTGACAATCATTTGGACTTTTTCAAGCTATGTTCATGCTATGCCAATGCTAACAAAGTCATGCTTTGAGGTCACTACATACACACTCAACTGGAGTTGACCACTATCAAGGTAATAGAGGTCATGTAGGTTGCCTTTTTTAATTGAAAATTGTGTCAAATACCTTTGGATAATTTTTGAGGCACTTCCAATTATAAATTTTGTGTTTTTAATTTGATATTATTTAAGTTTCACTTTATGAGTCACCTACATTCAGGTTGTAGGTAACTTTCTTGGGTAATCCCATACCTGTAGGTGTTGATGAAGGTCCATACCCTACATTTAAAACCTTCATGATTAACTTTTAATCATTGATATTACCCTCACTCTAATGAAAAAAATCAATCATGGATACATACTTCTATATTGTAAGCCTAGGATATAGAGTCATTTGATGTTTAAAACTATAGATAACACTGAATGTTTGTAGTGAATAAATGTGTAGCTTTGAAACCTCCATACATTATGTTCCTTTAGTCAAACATCCCCTCTCTTTTGCATGGTTCTACCCCTTCATAAAATATACAAGGTATATGTACTTGGGTTCATCAAGACTCCCTACAACATCACTAAATGGCATCACCAAAAGTGCCTAGTGCTCTATTTTGGAGCTTTTAGGGAACTTGTCCCTCAAGTTCAATTCTCCTCTCTTGAAGTGGCTATCAATTATACGTAATTATCCAATGTTTAAAACATGAATGTCATTGTATATTAAACATCCAAATACCTAAATAAGGTTTTAAATCATGTAAAATATTCTCCATGAATCATTATTAGATCTCTGTGGTAGCTTGTAGATGCACACACATCATCACATAAAGTAGTGAAGGTAGAATGTAGACTGTGCACATTATATAAACTTATAATAGGTTATCAAGGTATATATATTGTATTTAACCTTGATGAAGGCCTCAAAACATGATTTAACATTCTTATGAAACAATCCCCAAGTCTCTAATAGTGCCACCTATAGGTGGACATTCAATTACAGACAAGACAATGAGTGGAAACATGAATAATGTGCATGGTATATGAGCATTAAACAAGTTTTATACTCTCTCAAAATATTCAAATGGATTTCACAAAATTTAAAGGCTTAAAACAATATTAATTATCCTTGTTCCAATGTGACATTCTCTTGAGAGCACCTGTAAGTGCACATTCTTGGTGTATGACTATGCATATATGGGAAATATTCATCACAGGCAGACATATATCACTTAGAGAGGTTTAGTTTGATTTATAATGTTAAAATCACATGTATGACACCCTTTGGACTCTTAAAACACCTCCATGAACATACTCATAACTTCACACACCATGATTCAACTGACTATATGTAGGAAATTAACTATGTTTCACATCCTTGATTATGTGCTTAATCAATGCATGATATTGAGAGACCTAGCTTGGATATAAATTTATTGTTATGAAATTAAAAACATGAATCATAAAATTTCATATCAATTTTAAGCCATTTCAAAGACATAAACCTTCTACAAATGTTGAAATATGACTGCAACCTCACTAACATACTCCACCTGAAACCTAAGAGGTTTGAACTCATCAAAAAACTTTAAAACATGAAAAAAAAGATGAAAAAAATGTGATAAGGGATTTAAAATAATTTTTAATCCATTTAATTATCCATATTGTATGGACATGATCAAACAAAGGTAAAACATTCAGGGTGTGGGGATTAACTATTTAAACAATACAATCAACTTGTTAAGAATGGTTCATAAAGTATAGGTAACCATTATTATAAATAAAAACATGAAAATTAATTAGACCAATTTTACTATCCCCACCTAGATATTTTGACCTAAAATTCCTCCTACTAATAATACCATCCAAAGACCTGTTGACTAGTTTTGCTTGCCTAGTGGAGTGATAGAGAGATATAATGGTTTTGGTCCAATTTTAGAACTTTAAAAGTAGATAATGCATGGAAATGGAGTTATAGATGTTTAAGGGTCACTGAATACAGTTATCGCACATGCCATTCTCTCCCATAGGCCATACAACCTTCAAAATGCCTTCTTTTTCACTTTCTTTCTTGTTTTTTAGTTAGGAACTTGCAAGTTTTAGTTAGTACTAAAATTTTTACAAGGAATATGACATATTATAAATTATAAGGGAGGCTATAACACTTTTATACCTTTTAAAACTATAAAACCTTCATTTATGACCCATATATGACCCCTCGGTGACATAAAATGACATTAAGACTAAAAAGTACTATGACCAAGAGTATAAGCATATTAAATCACATCAAATGAACAATGACACATGATATGAACTTATAGTAGACTCCTATATCAAGTTTTATACTATACGGGGTTGAATTATTTTGACTTGTGGTCAAAATGGTCAACAATAACCATATGTTCAAAAGCATCACTAGTCCCATGTCTTCTACCCTCTAGACAAAATATCATACATATTATGCATGGAATAAATCCAGATGGTAGAACCATAATCATAGAACACTCCATAATCTAATTATGATCGATACAAGGCTATCACATAAAGAAATATCTTACCATCTTACTTGTGACATAATATTTATGCTATCACAAATCCTATCACTACCTTATTGATGTCTAGAATGGTTGCAAGATATACATCAAATAAAATAATGCATAATACAATATAGATTCTATATGAGCCTATATCCCATTGGTCTAAGGCTTGTCTCTCATTCTCTAAATTTGGTGTATCAATAATCACTAGTGTCTCACCTATCAGAAGTCCAAGCAATACATGGGTGTCTTCCAGAGTGATAGCCAGCTCTATGGTGTCTCCTTCTACCTCTCATCAAAAAGTGTTGGTAAACCATCGCCATGATCCTAGGAACATGATAATGAGATCAATACTCAGAGATATCTATCTCATCTCCATAATGTTTTCAAAGCCCAAGGTGTCCAATCAAGCCCTATCCATATCAACTAACCACTCTAATATATATGGTAGCCACAATTCATCCACTAGGTACCAAAATCTCTTGCATCTCTAAAAAATATCAAACAAAAAGGTATGTATCATATCTTTATTTCATAATAATTAATATACATTCTCAAAAATTTATAAATTAAATACTTCATTATCTTGTTCGATTTAGTTTTTTATGTGTTATTATTTTTCTACATCATTGGTCTATTTAATACTAAATCAGCCTTATTATAGTTATATTATACTACATTGGCCCACTATTACACAGTTGGCTCTTTTTTTCTATATTGTATCAACCTATTTGATACTAAATCATCCCTTTCCCAACTTTAGCATACTACATCGACCTTATAATATACATTCACCCCTTTTAGCAAAATGAATTGGCCACATATTACCAACTGCATTAGCTAGAGGGTACTATGCTAGATATCTTCTCATTCCAAACTATGTCAGCCACCCTCAACAATACTTTCTCAATCTACTGCTACATAATCAACCCCATTTTTTCTCTTTCCTTATGAACTCAGTCAACCAAGTTGACTTTATTCTTTATATGTGATAATTTTTTGACCATTTACCATAAATACCTTTGACATTTATTAGTTTGATTTTTTCCTACCTAGTATTCCATTCTACTCATAGTCTACCTCAAAGTTTAATAGGGTTAGTTTCAATGTCTGGATTTTGTTTACCAATTCATTTTTTATATTTATCTCAATTTCAAATAAAATTGCTCAAAAATTCATAATTCATATTTTCTTACCTATGTTGTATTAACTATAGCCATTATGCACCCTCCCCGTCGTAGTTCTTCTCTCCTCACCATGTTCACTATCTAGGCTCAAATTGGGTCTCTCAGATCACTATTTTCTTAGAATAGTGAAAATAACAAATGAATTATTTTTCACCTTATTTATATTTACTGTTCAAAATTATTTACATGTCAATTATTGACCACCAAATTTCATTTTTTGACCATATATTTATTTTTACTATCTATTTTTATGAACTATAAGATGTTCTAAAATCATGATATCATAGATAATATTTTCACATATTACATGTATTTTTTTATAAAAGAATTATTTTTTCTTTTTTTTTCTAATTTCTACAAGTTCACCTAATGTTCCTTACATTGAAAAATTTTAGATTTATTTCACTTCATTTCCTACCTACAATATTAATGTAAGTAAAGGTATGTATTTTTCAATTCTATCCTTTTATTTATCTTATTTTACTTCTTATTGTAATTTATTTAGCTTCAATGTTATGTGTTTTTATGTTCTTTTTCCAAAGCACCATTCATTATTACACTTAGTGATATTGATGAGATTTGATTAGGGCATATGTATACATATAATATTTTTAAATTTTATCAATTACTCATTCTTTGTCTCTTACAAAAATATATCAAGTTTTAATCTCTCTGAATGCATGCCTTAAAGGGTGCATGAGAAAAGGGTGGATAAACCATTGGTTTTTCATAGAATTATTATCCCTTATACCACCATTTGCTATCTACACAACTATCTCTTATACACTACCCTAAACCTTGCCTCCTCTCTTACACACTCCTCCAAGTAATTCACAATTGTACTTAGTCCCTTCTTAAGCCTAAAACTATTTTTGACAATTTACAATACACTGTCAACCTAGGATGACCTTGTATTTAATTTTTTTAAAGCATGTTATGGTCTAAGTCGACCTTGGCTGACCAAGATTGAGACTTAACTTATTTTTATCAAATAAAAATATAGAGTCAAATTTGGCTAACTTTGTCAGCTAACTTTTAGAAAGGTTTAGGGTTAGATATAGTTATATATACACATATATTTTATTTATTTATTTGAGAAGAGAAGAAGAAGAATATATTACCCATTTGATTATCTACTATTTTACTTAAAGAACATTGCTTAGGGTTTCAATACTTCTTTGGAGATATGAATTTTGTTTTGTGGAGAAGTTTTTTGGATGCAGAGAGAAGTTGTATAACTTAGAGATGACTTGTTCTTGTTATCCTTACATACCATAAAAATATCTTGTAAAGAACCTTACCCAAGGGAGAGATTGAGGCTTGACATGCTCATCTTCAGAGGTAAGTATTCGTAACTTTGTTTCTCATTTGTAAAAGTAGATATATTTGTATTTGTACTTCTCTCCTATGTGTTAATATTTTCTATATATTGACTTGATTATAGATTTTCTATGCATTTTAATTTTTATATTTATTACCCTCACTTTATGTCACAAGATTTGGTGAGCATGAGATTAGATTTTAATTTACTTTGTGAATATGAAAACATAGGACCTAGCTAGGGTTATTGCATTGTATTGCTTGACTAGATATTTTAAAACCTTCTCTAATAATGTTATTACGATAATATATCCCTTGGTTAGGTATAGTAGATCCATCTTGATCATGACCCTGAATATTTAATGTATTAATAATAATAAGTGTAATTAAAATTTATCTTCTTTGAGATAGAATTGATTAATAGGTCAACTGTATTTTATTTTGTATACATTCAACACCATGTCATGTTCACAAATATTGATAAATTTTCCCACAAATAATATTCATGACATTTGAAACATCTCTATGAATTTAGATCCTAATGGCAACCAAAGTCTTGTCAATCTTCATGGAAAGCTATGCAAAGACTTCTCGCCAAATATTCTCAACAAAAAATGTAGGTGTAGTTAAACGATCATGCTCATTGTAACATCCCCACTGGGATTTACTAAAATAACATAATATATATTCTCTTTAAATTATATTCAACTTATTCTTTCATTAGATTACATCACAAGAATCTAATTAGTGATATTAAAATACATACTAAGTAAGTTAATCATAAAGTAAACATGTAATATCTATTATTTATTGATCACTAACATCATATGAAACAAAATATAACTACATATAAAAAGTAATTACATAAAATTCAGCCACAACTGGTACATTAATACAATCACCTCTATCAATGTATAATGAGTAATTAATTATATTTCTAACTAGCATTATGTCTCATTAATAAATACAAAGGCATCTTAGAATACGAGTCTCAAAAAATCTAGTATCTCTTATAATCTCAAGTTTAGTCTCTGAATGAGTACTATTGTGGAGAGGAAGAAAATTATTGAAGAATTTTTCCATACCAACCATAGACCATCATTCTCTCACATAATCTCCAAATTAGGGAAAGACGCTCTCTTCACAGATGCATAGATAGTGACAGTATGAAAATCTAAAGAGACAAGATAGTACCCCTATACTGTAAGATTTTTAATACATGATATGTATCATAAATAAAATATGTTCTAACATGATATCACACACACATGTAAATCATACATATGAAAGAACAATGTCTAACTAAATATTACATTAGCCAAAGTTTTTAAATAGTTATTGATCTCTAAAATCAGTCAAATTCATACACACCACTTGATCATATTACCTTCATCTAGCATTGGTGATGCTAAGTAAGCTAGTGAAGTCCATCTTACTACTTAGTTAGTACCAATAATGTGAGATTTGGTTAATGTAAATATAACCAATAAATACATACAGATTGTTTCCTACTAGCACATATAAAATATGTTAAAATAAAAGAATAATTAAAATACATACATTTAATCCATCAAATGTATGAATGAATCTCTACTATATTATTTATCCTATAAATAATAAGTATAATAAGTACATTTTATACCAACCAGGTATAATATATACTTAGGTTTCATGTTTATAATTTTTATAAGTAAATTCAAATGCAGTACAACCAACAATATCATAGTATATTGTACATATTAATTAATTATAAACAATAGTCATAATTATTTCAAAGATAAATTAACTCACAAAAAAACACAATATTTCATTTATGTAGCTTGTTGTACTTACAAAATATAATATGCATAGTGTCTTATCCCATAGATATCAACGACTTAATTTTAAATAGTCAATAAAATTATAAATATAGACATAGATCTCAATGCTCTAATATATGCCATATATGTATATGAAAACCTAAGTCCTCACATATATATATTTCATATATTTATACATGCAAAATAAGTACCACATAATATATATATATATATATATATATATATATATATATATATATATATATATATATATATATATATATATATATTTACTACACAATTACTATTCTATCATACTAACAATAACCTTTATTTTTAAATAAGAACTTAATTTAGTTCAAATAACCAATTAATTTAACTATTCTCAAAATAACAATCAAGGATCTAACGTATGGTCACCATATTCCAAACCACTTTTTTCCCCCTATTTTGGTCATTAGGTTCATATGCCATTTAGAAATTCTTAAGCATCATTTCAAGTCTAACTCAAATTTGTGTTGAACCATATGACCATTGCATAGTCCTTATAAGCATTTAATCTTATATAGCCTATGCTCAGTTTAAACATATCATATTATGTATTTTTCCAAGTTGAATTACTGATTATAATGACAATTCGTATCCATATATATGCATTACTAATTCTCATACAGACTTTGAACTAGATATCCAAACATAAGTCTCATTATCAGAATAATATGAATACAAGATCCTAGTATCATAAATAAAAAATCAATGCTAAAAACACTACTAATATACTCTTTCAAATACTTAAAAGTTAATGACAGTAACCTCAATTAACACATGCTTAAATTTCATGCTAAATTTATAAGTATATACACATAGCTCAAACATTTAGTACTTCACTATTTTGGATGACAAACATACATACAATTCATATATATACATTCTCACAGTTTGATCAATATATTACACACAACTCAAACATTTATTTAAACATATCAGAATCCTAAATGCACTTCAAATAAACAATATCCAGAATGCCCATATAAATTTTTTTACTCATCAAAGTGACATAAAACATACATATGTTTTCACTATTTTAATGACAAATGAATATACATAGTTAATTATTTTAATATCATTATACACACATGTTGAGGTCAATATACCCTAAAAAATAGGGACCCATGTGTTAAATTGTGTAGATTTATGCATTGAAAAAAAAAATTCACTTGGTCAGAGTATAATTAGTATGATTGTATATTATTTTTATTTGAAGATCATTCACAGCATGGTTTGGCTCAATTATCTGTTCATTATTTTTCTTTAATATTATCTAAAGTGATAACATCAGATATTTGTGTTTCAAATTACAAGTTTAATGGAGCTCATTTGGGGTTGAGCATGCTTAGGGTTTTTGTGCTTTTAATGTTAAATTAATCATTTATTAACCTTGATCTGTAATTGATTAGTTAAATTTATATCTTTGAAACCCTAAACTAATGTTTTACCTAGACCTTTTAATTCAAATTCAAATTTGGCAGAAGCTTTTTATTTTCAAGCTGGAACAAATTAATAATACCATGGTCTTAGTCTAATTTTTACCCTAAGGCCTGGTTGTGTTTTTCAACACAACCAAACCTTAGAATAAAAATCCTACGTTTGGTATATTTTATATCACATGGTCCTTTTATCTTAGCATGGTCCAACTAAAAATGCAGGGTCACTTTTAATACTTAGCCTACAACATTATCTCAAAGTTTCATCATATTTATTTATACAATGAAACCTTAGGTTAAGACCTTATACCAAGTTATATTTTATAGGGTCATTTTAATGTTTAGTCTAGCTTAAAAAGCTTAGACTAAAATCCTATGCTTGCTCCCTTTAATTATTCATGGGGTACTTTTTGTTCTACATTTAAAACCTTGGTCCAAAATCTTATTGTCTAGGTCCTTTTATAATTCACGAGGTCCCCTTTAAAAATATTTAGAACTTAGCTTAATCATTTTTATCCTAAGTCCTTTATACATGCTCTCAAGCCTAACTTGATCCTTTATAAAATGTAGGGACCAATCATGTTCAATTACTTAGATCTTAATCTATGACACACATTTAAGTAGAGGATCTAGATCAAAAAAAGTGTGATCAATGATGAAAAGTAGTGGACCCTAGCTAAACATCAAGTACCTTTTGAAAATCAATGGCCTACAATGATTTGTACCCACTTGATCAAATGGAGTGAGTTAAGTCAAATCTTTACAAACAAAGATCCACATTAATGCAAGACTACAATGTGGAAAAAACACATTAGTTGATAAGGATTACCATGTGGCACAACTTTAGAGCCTAGTATAAATAGCCTAGAAGCACTGAGTAATCAATATGTGGCACATGTAGAGTGCAAAGTGAATTAGAAGATGATAAGTGGTAGGCTTCACAGATAGTCCCTATAACTATGTTAAAATTGATGGTCACATGATTGTCAAAGATGTTCCCATAGGTGTCAAATAATGGCCGAGCGGACATCAATTTTAACATAGTAAATATCCTAGTTTATGTGTTTAAAATTGATGGTCATGCGACTATCAAAGATGTTCCCATGGATGTCAAATGATGGTCATGAAAATGTAAATTTTAACATAGTAAACTTGGATCCAAATTTTAAAAAGGCAATAGATAGTGATGAATAGAATGACTCAAGATGCCATGGAATTACCATGTTCAAGCTATATGGGTGAAAATGGGTCAAATTAGAGACCCTTCGAACCTAGTTTTATAAAGGGTTGGGATCTAAGCTCACATTGTTTGAACTAAATACACCATTAGAGCTCTATTTATTTTGAACAACTTGAACATGGGACCATATGCCTGTATGGGGTAGCATCCAAGAATAATGAAGACCCCACAACAATTATAAAGCACAACATCAGCCAGTAGGTCTTAAGTTAGGTGAAATATGAATATTCCTAATATAGCCAACATTCTATGATATGTATAAATAGGATATTATTTTATATAAAAATTTGCAATTTGTGAGAGCATATATTGTCTATATGTTAGTTCACTAGAAAAGATCACTTATTTTACAACATTTGAAAGGACATCTATCCATTACACATGTTCAAATGTAATTGGATTAGGACTGATCAACATGCTTCCTTACATATTATAAAAGGAGCATTGTCAATTATCAAAAAAGGAGGAGATTTATTAGAACCAAATTACTTTGTAAACTTTGAGCAGTTAATATAAGCAAGGAGCTTTGCAAAGTTTATCCATATTTGCTTGTGTGAAGTGCTATATAGTTTCTCTCTTAGTTTTCTGGTTTAACTTTTAGATTTGAATGGTTCCTATGGATTTTGGATGTGTATCTTGAATTTGAAGTTGATAATTTGTGTCAATATTAGATTAGTTGAAGGTTTTTAGGCTTATTTCATTTGCTACACTTCTTTTGCATTTAGGCTAATATTATTTGCTTGTAGGAGTGAATCTTTAAAGTAAGTTTAGATCCTATTTGAATTTTTCAATATATTAGAAGCTTGATTAATGTATGTTTTGATTTGTGCTTAAGCTATTTCACTTCATATATTGGTTAAATGCATGTCCATATGAAATTTGAACTTTGTCATAATATTTGGAACAAGACCAACAACATCTTTCTTTCTACCCTACCCTTCCTTTTGCTTCTTTTTTAACTTTATCACTTTAGATTAATGGTCACTATAAATATCCATTTTAAATTAGTCTTAGATTAGTTCTTGATCATAATTCACTATTCTTAACATAGTATACTATATAATTCACATAGATCTACTATTTGGCCATGGTGGCTCCCAACCACCAACTAATATAAATATTTTGAAATAGTCACTTATTCTACATCTATTCCACCAAACAGATAACAAGATTATCATAGCATAAAACTCATGTACTGAATTAGTATAATTCTAAAATGAGAAATGTTTCTTCAAAAATCTGGGCATCAACAAAACACAATCCAAACTTGTATAATCTTATAGTTTTAATTGACAAATACGCACATTTCACTATTATATGTATTTCCAACACTAAACAAATACTGAATATATATATATATATATATATATATATATATATATATATATATATATATATATCAATTTGTTTATTTCCTAAATTACACAGACTTCATGTTTATACCTCTAATAACTCAAAATACACATAGTCCCATGTATTAGGTATAGATATACTCAGAATTTGAGATATAAATCTAAACAAACTTCACAACAAATAGTACCCAAAATTCCTATATAAAGCTATTTATTTATTAACTCAGACTTTTTAATTGTCAAAATTCTTATGTATTATATATATATATATATATATATCATTTGAATGTATATATATACCTATCTGATTACACACACACACACGAGAATTTACAAACCAAAAACTTAATCCTCATATATCTCATTTGAATGTATATATACACCTATCAGAGTGTGTATATATATATATATATATATATCTCATTTGAATGTATATATATACCTATCTAAATCTATATATATATATATATATATATATACACCCAAAATTTCCAAACCAAAAATTCAATCCTCATCTATACTACAATTATCTATCAAGTCCCTTAGTTCTTTATCTAGGGAATTTTCTATTCACAATACAATAAATTCATTTAACCCTACTATTTCCCACACAAAACACTAGTCTATTTCTTATGGGTTTATTTCTATGGATGGCCGAGCTATCTAAAAAGCTAAATCCCTATCTATACAAAATGAATACTATTTCAAAAAGCTTGTTGGTGCTTGAATTTGCACCCTTGAAGAGATGCTCAGTTCTCTTCATCCAAGTGACAAAATAGAATCATCTCTCTTATTACGGGCGATAATTTTGTTGAGATGAATTTTTAGATTAGGGGCTAGCTCCCCTTGATGTACCACTCAATTTTTGCTTCTACTAATGCTAACTTGGGGGTGAAAAAGGAATAAGGAAAAATGAAAGCAAACCTAAACTAATGAAGGTGATACACAAAAATAGATGATGGCTTCCAACCACATGTATAAGACACTTATGAACAAAATAATGACCAACATACACTTTACCAATCTTTATCTTCTTGCATCAATATTACACTATGAGGTCATGAAAGATTGTCTTATACTAAGAGGAATACCTCTTAGACAAGAGGCCTTGAATGGCATTGATGAAAAGAAAAAATCACTTAGACATGGACATCTCCTAGAACACTTCACATGACCTACAAGAAAAAACTACAAATAGGTGAAATAATGAAGTACAATGCTAAGGAATCCATAGTCTTCACTAAGCAAATTCAACATTCAAGTAGAGCACACTATGAACAGTCATGACAGAGGTAAACACTTAGTCATTTTATTGATCAAAATGTGTATAATTTAGTAGAGCTTTTCCATACTCAGGTGGATCCCTCTAAACATCCAAGAGAATCTATATTTATAGCCTTTGAGAGAGATATCTAGCAAAGGGAGTTCAAGGTCACTTAGACATGTGTCAATCTTGAAAATTGAAACAATTACACTGCATTCTATAAGAAACTCCCTTTATGGTTAAACCAGCAAAATCAAGATATACCAAACTGCATTTTGTTATAGATGGGTCCATCTATTAGAATATCATTTCAATTCAAGCTATTCTTACTAGCTTATTGACCTGTGTAATGGTGCAACAACTCAAACCATTAACCTACCTATTTTTGCTTGTTATACATCAGAGCTCAAGATTCATGCCATTTGTTATTTCCATATTTATCCTCAGGTTCCTATCAAGTATTTTGAATAAAAATGGCTCTTATTCATAGTTTAAAATTGATTTCTTGTGGGTCATCATCTTTTTTTAAATCCCAAAAACTAATTTATGTAGTTTGAAATTGGCATTTTATGGGTCATCACCTTCAGGTATTTCTTTTGAACATTTATTTTTGGACCTTTTCTTCAAAAAAATTATCCTCAGCTATTTCCTTGGACTTTTTGTCTAGTATTTTCCTTTAGGATTATTACTTGTTTATTTCCTTTAAACAAAAAGTCTAAAGGAATTCTTTCAGGGTTTCTCTTTAGTCACTTTTCCTCATCCTTTCCTGTGGCTTTTTGATTGGTCCCTCAAAAAAAATGAAATGGTCCCTCGAGGTTTTGGAAATGGTCCTTTGGGATTTTGAAAATGGTCCTTTGAGATTTTGGAAAGCATCCCTTTAAACTTTATAAAAAGTACCTTTTAGCCTTTAGAAATGACCCTTCAGAAAAAATGAAAGTGTCTACTTAGCCTGAAAAGATCCTTTGGAAAATTTGTAACATACCCTTTGAGAAAATGAAAATGGACAATTTTTATGACAAAAAGATACCCTTCATAAAAATGAAAGTGCCCTTTAGAAAAGTGAAAGTGACCTTCAAAAAAGTTGCAAGGTTCATTTTTGGCTTGAAGATATCTATTAGACATATTGTAAAGTACCTTCAGAAAAACTATGTGGACAATTCATTCAAAAGAATTCGACACTTGGTTGGAAGAAAACCTGAAAGAAATACTCTTAAGGAAAAGCCTTGAACAAAAAGTTTGAAATAGTTTTTGATCAAATATTAAAACAAAAAACTCAAAAGAATTCTTTAAAGGCTTAAACAAAGACCAAAATGAACTTTTCAAAAGGAAAAGACTTGTGCATTTTTTGTGGGTTTTTTTAAAGAACAATTCTTCTTCTAAATAAAATCTAAGTACTAAACCTAGCCAAAGACATAGACTTAGACATTTTTGTAAATAGGGTTTCCCAATTTTGGCTTGAAAGGCCAAAATTTGGTCAATAAATTGGTGACTCGTAGGGGTAGTATGTCTATTATGCTAATCAGATTGGTAGCCTAATTAGTCCATTGGGTATGGAGCCAATTAAGGACTAAAACAAACCAAAACCTTGAACATGATTAAAAACTTGATCAACAAGACAACCATTGACTACCTCAAACACACAAAGGAAAGAGACACACAACAAAAACCAAAGCAAACACACATGTGATAGCTAGCACTTAAGAAAGACAAGACACAATAAAAAGAAAACTAATTATGTATAGATAACCATATATGATCTTCCCCTCCTAGATCAAAGGGAAAACTTCTTAGATCTCTTCCATGGTAAGAAATTTCATGATGCCAAACAAGTGGTTAGTTGGAGTAGGAGCTTGGTGACTCATCCTTATTATTTGTCACCCTAATTAGCATGTATCCAAGTAGATCAGGTTCAAGCATGTCTCCAACATACATGTACTCATATTTCTCTTTGAAGCATGTCTGATGCTAGTCCTTCATTCTAGTGTAGTCCATTAATGGATCAATGATTGCTACCTCATCATCATAGGGTTCATTTATCTCATGGACCTCTTGGTATGCATCATGTACCAACACATTATTTTCTATCTCTTTGAGAAGCTTGTCAAATTGATCTCTTGCTTCATCATAGATATCTTGAAGAAGTGTGGTTGGTGTGATGTTTGAGATGAGATGAAATTTTTATAGCTCATTCCAGAAATCATCATTTTCTCACTCAAGAATTCCTTATTCAAAGACCTTATCAAAATAATCAGACCTCTCTCCTTGCTCAAAAACAAAAGTCTCTAGTTGCTCAAAAACAAGGGTATCCATATTTTCAACAACATGATCTTAAACCTTATTCAACTAAGGTCCCATGGCTCGGTCATTATTTTTATCAAAGAAACAATAAGGTTCATCAAACAAAGAGAAGGAGAGCTCACCATGCTTACATTCTCCATCCAATGTTGACAAGTAAATTTTGTCAATCTCATCTTCATATTTCTAGAAAATTTATATGTATGTGTGACCTATATCTTTGACTTAAATCATGTCACCTTTAAGAGTCACTTCTTCAACCTTATTTTGAAAACCTCCTAGAACAACCACCTCTTGAGATATGATTTGACCATATTCTTCATTTTTGATAATGATTTCCACTTCATGTCAAGATTATAATCACCATGATGATGTTCATATGGAGTAATTATGATGATCTCATCTTCATTATCACTCATGATAGCCTCTTGATCAACCAAGAATTACATTTTCTCTTGCTCACTTGCCTCCCTTAAAACAAGTTGCTCTTTAGGATGGAATGAAATGAGGGGTAAATGGATAGCTTAATGAGTTCGAAATGCATGAGTTAGAGCATGAAGGTAATGGAAGATGAAGGGAGTGAAAATGGAGTATGGGATGAAGGAGAGGAATTAGGAATGGACTTTGAAAAGAGGCAAACACTAGTGAGCTCAAAATCAAATTGAGAATTAGAAGTGAGGTTTTCTTTGAGAGGCTCATAAGGAAGAGGAGGTAAACCTTGGGTTAAAATAAATTGATTCTCTTTATTCCACTTGATCAACACTTCATCTAAATCAGATATATCTTGATAACTTTCTTGAAGGGGTGTAGATGGGGTGTGTTTAGACATGGGATCTTCTATTGGGTATAAACCATCTATTACACCTTGATTAAGGAACCTTATTCCTGACTCTAATTATTCAATCTATTTAGATAGATTTTCTTGGAAGAGTCTTTCTTGGAGATCATGCGCATCATCATATGATGAGGAAGAGTAGCTTAATTTTTCTCTTCATACTCTTGAACAATACTCTTATCTTCTTTCTTACTCCATGATTCCACTATTTCATTCTAAGTCATGATCTTAGGATTATAACTCTCTTCTTGAGGATAGGAAACAACTTTATCTTTCTCAAGGTCTTGAGATGGTTCATGATAGACATTTCTCTAACTTAGAATCTTGACATCATGCTGAAGGGCTTAAAGAGGTTAAGGAGAACCAAGAAGATTTTTCACATGCATAGGAAGAGTTACTTGAGGATGAACATGTTGTTTTCTAACATAAGTAAAATGATTTTATTAAAAGGATGGATCAAAATATAAGGAATTAAAAAAATTAGTTTCCATATAAGGCTATTCTAATGTCCTTTAGTGTTGGATTACTAAGTGCAAAGGATTAAAATAGGAGTAGTTAATGCATTAGATGGGTTAGAAGGTTGACTCATTTTATTTTGGTGAGCAAGTGATATTTGATAAAAAGGATTTGGTGTATAAGGGGAGGGTTTATTTTGTATATGAGGAGGCTATTTTGGGATGGAAGAAGGGATACAAGGTTAAATTCCTTGAGTGAATTGGCTTCTCCACCTTACTAGTTTCTCCTCCATGGATTGGATGACTTGAGTTTGCTTAAACAAGCATTCCTCCTTGTACATAATCTCTTGTTGATATTTATTTTTCTCATTCAACCTATCTATTTCCAACATCTACTTCTCAAAATCCAATATTATCTCCCTATAACTCTTGGATTCACTAGGAGAAGAAATTTTTATTGGGAATATTGAGGTGATTCCATGAACAACATGAGCCTGATCAAAACTATATGAAGAAATACAAGATCTATACTGCTATACAATGGGATTATACATACCAAATATGATTTCTTGATGCACTAGGGATACTTGACCAACTAATTCAACTTAGAGTCTCCATTAATGTTGATTGAAATGCTTCTAAAAGGCTGATTTATTGAAGAACACACCAATAATTCCTTAACTCCTTGGATAAATTATCCCATTGAGCATGCCAAAAACTATTAACACATGGATTTTCACCCTTAAAGAGATTCTTAGTTCTATTCACCCAAGATTCAAAATGTAATTATCTCTCTTGTTTTGGGTGAAAATTCTATTGAGATGAATCTCTAGATTAGGGGCTATCTCCCCTTG